>OX401407.1:24963236-25320454 GCA_947846245.1 Cerastoderma edule | reverse complement strand
GCATGTAGGGCAGCAGCAAAGCATTTCCATTCCTGTCTGTTTTTTTCCTTTCTTTCAATAGTACCCCAGGTTTGGTTGAAACTTTTCAAATCACCTTCTACAGTCCTTCTCCGTGAATTATTTGGTCTGCTTTTTTTCTTTTTCCATCTGGTGTCCAGTGAAGAGCTGTTTTGGTGATAGAGCTGTTTTCTCGTCTTAGAACATGACCAATCCATTTCCAGCGTTTTCCAAAAAATATTTAGCATTCTTCTCAGGCTTTTGGTGTGAAATGATGATAGTTTCTTTAGGTCGCTTTCAGTCATTCTCCAGGATTCTGATCCATAGAGTAGAGTTGATAGTACGCAGGTTTTGTTATTACTTTATTTTTGTATTTCTTTTGTATTGCGATGATTTCCAAATGTTGTTAAGGGATCTGAAGACGGTTTTGCTTTGTTTAGTCTGTTTTGTATGTCATCATCTGCTCCTTCATCATTGTATGTACGGTTTAAGAAGGCGAATCGATTTGCATGAAATAATATGTATCTATGTGGATTTTACATCGCATCAACGCTAATAATATTTATCTATGTGGATTTTACATCGCATCAACACTTTTTTAATTATGTTGCTATGCCCGACTCATAACGACTGAGGATGACCCATAAGAGCTGGTCAAGCTGGGTAGAACCATCGGTAAGTCGGGAGAATACCTCTCATGAAAATGCAGATGCAATCACCGAGATCTGAACACATGAAGAAAGACCTATTAAAATAAGACATTAACATTATATAAACATTTTGTTTGATTTTGCTGCCTTATTGACCTAAAGAACTATGATTTTAAATCGAGGCTTATGTACATGATGAAGGTATGTCCAGGACTTGCTTAACCCATTACCAAACAATAACGACATTTGACCAGTTTGTTGCAGAAACTCTTGAAAACACTGTGGGAAAAGGGGAATTTCTCATTTTCCCATGTTTTCTGCTCTATCAAAAGATCATTCGTTTTCAATTTTGAGATGTCGTCTGCAAACTCTTTGAATTTGGGACCGTCGAAAATTTGGCATTTGGTAAAGGATTAAGTCTTGCATTTTACAATCGAAATAATCGGGGAATTTCTCTTTTTTTTTCAGATTAAATTCCCTGCCACACGATGAAGACTTTTTCGGGGTATCACAGAGCGGAGAGATCTATATAAAGACCTCACTAGCTGGTCTTGGGGAGGGGGCGATGGTCACCTTCAGTGTCCTGGCAACTGACGGAGGGGGACTGACGGACACGTGTTCCGTTACCATAGTAACGCACACGACGTCGGTGTCGTCTGTTTACGTGGATACGACGAGGTAGGTTGAACCATTCATACGTTGATTATGCAACCCTCTGTTGGTTTCGGTGAACGCCATAAGACCAAACATAACAACAGTACGTAAGTAGATTCCCCTGTATGCAAAATTGTCACGGGTCCAAAGAATACCCCCTGGATCACGGTTAGCTAATCTATTGTTTGTATCTCTTTATCCTGATTTATTTGAGGTAGCCGAAATATATCCTGTAAGTCGTGGCTAGCTAACAAATCTCTAAGCTAGCTCATAGAAGACTGTTTTTCCTATTACTTTGTACAGCATATTATCTTAGGGTTTGAATAACAACCTCCGATTCATGAATAGCCAATTATTATCATTTTTTTTCATATAGATACGATTGAGAAAATATGAAAAAAAGATGTGTTGATACGCTAACGAAATAAGTAAAAAAACAACAACATTCAATTATGATATTAAACCAATTTGTGTGTATTTACATGAATATTTATTCCCTGTGAAATGTTGTAATTGAGTGTGTCATCCGGCGGAAAACAGCCGAATTACCCCAGGAATTCTGGTGTAGGCCTATTCATGAACTACCTACGAGGTATACGTACGAGTAGATACGATTGTCATTTTCTATTACTAGGTACCGCACATTCTTCGAGGATCCGAAGAATATTCCTTGGTTTATGGCATGTATACTTACATTGTTGGCGATAATCGGTTTCTCCGGATGGCTTATTCTGACGAAACAAACCATTCCGTGTCCGTATAGTATGAAATGGTAAGATGGAAATATTTCGTTATCACCAGCGGATGTCTGCCGTTTCGTTTCCCTCTCCGTCTGTCTCTTTTTCCGTCCTTCCGTCGGTCTGTCCGTCTGTCTTTTCGGTTCCCTGTCCGTCTGTCTCTCTATCCGTCTGTCCGTCAGTCCGTCTCTCTGTCTGTCTGTCTTTTCGTTTACCTGTCAATCTGTCTCTTTTTCCGTCCGTCTGTCTCTCTGTCAGCCCGTCTTTCTGTCTGTCCGTTTGTATGTATGTATCAGTTATTCATCTCTGTCTCTCTCTCTGTATGTCTGCCTCTTCGATTCCCTCTCCGTCTGTCTCTTATAAGCTATCCGTTTCTGTCAGTCAATCTCCCTGTCTACCCGTCCCTGTGTACGTCTCCCTGCGTTTATGCCCGAGTCACCATGGCTATCTTTATTTCTATGTTGTTTCTATTATGTCTAAGATTTAAGAACCAATTGGTTAAAAGGATTTTAAATCTATACAACTGTTGTCAGTGTTTGCTGTCATTGATGATTGGAACTGTCTTAACCCTTATAGTGTTAGAACCGACTTCGTGTTATACAAAAAGGTAAGATCACAAGCCAGCCGACAAGTAAATTGGCGGCTGGCCTGTGATATTACATGTTTGCTACTCTGAGTAACTCATCAAAATTAAGCAGATAAGTTTTTTGGTGCGCAGACGACACACACATCTATTTTTAGAAAATTACCCAGCATTCTAAGGGTTACGATTATTCGAGTTTAGATCTGTACGGAGTCCCCTAAAACCGTTTATGTTTTTCAGCTGTAAGATAGGCAAAGAATACGACACTGCGGATAGAGGGGACAGCGTGAGGAGATTTAGTCATCAAGGTAACCATAGAAACACGAACTTCGATCTTTATCTGTACCCCTTCCATAACAACAGCGTATGTAACTGATTCAATTTGAAGGCAGCTACAGGTGGCGAATGAAAAGTTTCTAAAAGATGGCATTTTGATTTTCGTGAGAGGCAGACTCCCGACTTACTTACGGCTTGCTGATGGTTCCACCGGCTTGACAAGCCTTATTAAAGGCAGTTGAGGAGTAGGCAATCGCAACATATGTTCAAATAATGTTGGCGTGATGTTTCCTATATGAATGAATAACATCAGGAGAAAGTAGTTTATTTTGGAAATGATAGACGTCCGTATACACATATGAATTTGTTTCCGTATACACATATGAATTTGTTGAGGATGTGTATCAGATTGTATTTGTGGGCGACATTGGTGCAGTGGTAGAGCGTCGGCCTCTTGTAACAGGGGCTCCGGGTTCGATCCCGTAAGGTAAGGTGACAATTACCGGGACTGGCCCACACATCGGTGCGAGTACTGGTTTAGGATCCAGGAAGCATTTGTCGAGAATGAATTTAGCTAGCATCAAGCTTCCGTCACAATTGATGTAAAATGAATAAGTAAATAAAAATAAATAAATATCAAACAATGACGAAATTAGACCAGTTTGATGCAGACGACTCTGGATTAACGAGCAATATCTCCTTTTCCCACAATGTTTTCTGCCCTATCAGAATATTATTTTCCAATTTCATAACATTTTTGAATGTCGACTGTAAACTCTCTCAATTTGGGAGAGTCGGACATTTGGTGTTAGGTAAAACTAAGCTACTTGTTTAATTGACATTGAAAAGCATTCATATGGTCTATCTCGTGTAGGTACATTGCACATGTATCTTTATCATCATTTACCCCTTCTCTTTCCAGATATACGAAACGACGTCTATGCGTTTGAATGAAAGAATTAAAAAAGAGTACAACACTCTATCGATGATATTTCAACATTTGTTTCCATAAACTGGATGTTCATTAAGTTACTGTCATTTTATCATCACTTGCTGAAAGTGTACGGTATTGCAAGGAATTTCCGACCGGCACCAGTGCAAAGAAAGCGATAATACTTATGGAATATGGACGAAACGGTTTAATTGTGTTAATACCTAGGAAGCTTTGTTACAGAGGGATAATTCTTGACTTTTCTACGACACGCGTCAATGTGCTTATATATGTATAGGATGAAAAGCGTTGCATATAAGAAAATGTTCTCTAATATACTTCAAAATCGCGGTTGTGCAGAGGAAATGTTACCATTGTTGAATTTACAAAGGCGTAGGAGCCGGGGGGACAGGGGGCCGCCCCCCAATATCCAGACTGGGGGCAGAGTATACATACCCCCCCCCCCAATATTCACAATGGAAAATGAAGATTTTCGGAAAGAAAAAATGACAAAAACGAAATTCAACAGCAGAATAAATATAAATGTGTACTTTTGTGCTTTATATAATACCAAATCGCCTTTTGTTAGAACTATAACCAAAACATTTTTGACGTCATCATCGCAAATGGCAATCTGAATACATCGGGTTTATCCAATGAAAACTCAGCTCACGGAAATATCCGAGTAGTTTCGACCGACGAAAACAGTAATGCAAAACGTACTCTAAGCAGTCAGACCCTATATTGTATTCAAATATAATTCAATCTTTTTCCATCATTAATTCGACGAACCCGTTGCCGTGGCAGCATGGTAGCTGTCACTTTCAGTCTAGATCAACACAATTGATTTCCGCGTGAGATCGAGACCTGGCCTATCCATTTGTCTTTTTCTTTTGGTTATTTTGTATTAATTAAGATACACATTTTCATACGCTTTCTTTTAATCAATTTAATGATATTGAATTTGTAGATGCATGATTAGTCATGAGAAAGTTAAGCAACGTTTATCCTTAGACCAGTCCTTATCTGAAGTTGCCCCCCCCCCCCCCATGTTGAAACCGCTCATACGCCTATGATTTAGTGTTTATTGCTGCGGTGTTGATGCACTTTTGTATCAAAACTTCTTACCTAGCATTGTCATGTGATGTTATGTTCTTGTTGCAGGTTTTTGACCGAAGAAAAATTATACCTTCTTTCAAAGTCTTGTTTTATCGATGAAATGCGTGTGGTTTGAGCAAAAAATGATTACGTGTGAAATTTCAAATGAAATACTTTGAAGTGCGGTTTTTAAAAACGATTGCATCAAAACATCGTATCAGGTAAGACTAGTAATTGCTTTTGCGGGTTTAATTGTCTAGTTGGGATTCATTTTACATTGTTTGGTAAAATTGATGCACAGTTGTGATGTATCTTATAACATTCTTATCTCGTTTGTTTACGCAAACGATATGCAAATACTGATCTTAGGTAGTCTGCATAAATATATGTGTACGTTTTTGTAACAGTACAGATTTTGTATTGTTGTTTGATATACAATTAAAGTAGTTATTAAATTCATTAATTCTTGAAGCATCACTTTATCAAAGTATGAACAGTTCATAAACAGTAGATCTCAAAAGAGATGCCACGACGCTTTTCTATCATAATACATGTTAATTCACTGTATGTACACCCTTTGAATAATTGGAAACGGTCTTTTCATTTATGCATGCAAGGACTTTTCTTCCATGTGTATCAGTTAACAGTACAACTGTTGTTGTGAAGTTTTTATAAAAAGATTTAAATTCCACATTTCCTCACATCTGTGAACAAACACCTTTAAAGTACATAGGTTCGTATTGCTAACAATCTCGCAAGTTCTTGTTCGCCATACATCCCTGTTATAAGAAATCACGTGTATTACTATCGCATATAATCGCATAAATTCGACATAATAACAAACTATACAAGAGCTGTATGTGATTTATTTCATTAATCGTTTTTCACAGCAAAATATATAAATTTATATGAATGTCAATATCAATTTCCTCTAAAAGTTATTCTTTAAGTTCCTTTTCCCAGAAAGATGCGTTTATTTTTGTTTGAAAAACTCTTTTTATGAAAGAAAAGCCACAAGGCTATCATAAAGAATAAACTTCCATCAATAGTATGTAATCATATTCAAATGGACATAGCTAAGATAACAGTTTCAAATATGATTTGTAAAACCAGTAAAATGTTCAAGGGCTACTCTAGAAAGGTAATGCAACAAAAATCCACTCGGTGCACTGTAATGTCAAATATATCTGAATGCCTATAGCACGTTTGAACGTTTGTAATCAGCCTTCATGTTCAAATGCATAAACACCACTGCTCCGGTTGCCTGAAGGAAAACGAAACATTTTGATTTGATGTCCAAACCGTTTAAAGGTCCATGAAAGGAGACTATTGTTTTATCAAACTTGATTATTTGGTAAACTGTTGGTCGGATTCAAATAGTTATCACCAAAGACCACATGAACACAACTAAAACGCGAAAGCCAACGAATAATAACCCAGATTAGCCAGTCTAATCCTTCAGATTGCTTGATTGTTCACCTCTGACCTGGTCACCTGATACACAAACGTTTGAACGGACCTATCAGAATTTATTACCTCTCAATATGTAAACAAACAGATTGTTGATAAACATGATTGAATTTGAGATAACTATATTTTGGGCATAAAATAATCTATCTTAAACGAGTTTATTAAATAGGGTCTCACGACATTCTTAAATTGATTTTCATGACGTTTATGACAATAGTAAAAGAACTTCATTCTATTTTTCAGTAATTTATTTGTACACATATCCTTTCATGTGCCTTTAAGATATATATATCTTATATACTTGTGCGGAATAAAAAAAGTTAAAATTGACTTAACAATGGAAACATATACTTCATCGCATCTCGTAATAAGTATATACGAAATTTATCAAGTGTGTAGAGCCTTGCAAATTGTACGTAAATCATACAAACGAATGACGTTCATAACAAACCATTACCTCTTACTCTCATTTGAATACTTCAAATGTCGTTTGAAATGAAACATAACATTTTGTTATTGTATTTAGCAATTAGTTTAGTTTAAACCTATTCTTTTACATCGAGTTTGGAACAAATTCTTACAACTTAGAACCACTCTCAATTCTGCTTCCTGGATACATCACCAGTACTCGCGCCAAATGTGGATTAATGAAAGGTTGCAGGGCAGATCCCGCTTCTCACAGGATTCAAACCCGCGACCCTCGTCTTCAGTAGCCGACGCTCTACACCTGGACCTCTGTCCTCCTTACTTAGCAATGGTGTAGTCATTCTAGTACATTACCTTCTTGGTCATAGTGTATATATTCCTCATGCGCAAAACGAATCTTTACTTACCGCGATGTTTGTTCAGTCTGGGTCTGCGGATGTTCGAGGGTTTGTACACCTTGCGAATCTTGCAGCTAGAACAATGAAACAAAGGACAAGTTTTACATTGCGAAATGAAGAGAAAATCATGTACAATGGTTTCTATTTCGTTTCCTTGTTCTTTATGTTTTATTTTCAATTTGTGTTTGTTTATAAGATTCGATACCGGTAACAGGATGAATAGTATAGACGGATAGAGTCTACGAGTATGCAATGTTATCTGGCTTGGCTTGGAATTATTATCCGGATAATATTCCTACGCTTTACGATATAACATTTCCAATTCAGACATCAACTCTCTATTCTCTATATATAAACATACACACTCAGTTGTTTAAATCGGACGTGACGAACGTTATGAACGTCACGACGAAAAGCTTTCAGGCGGTACACACAAACGTGAATTGCTTATCAGTAAACTCATGGGTGCATAAGACACTGTGTTATTGCATTACATACCATTTCATGACGAATGGGCATGTTGGTGTTTGTTTGGTGATGATTATCCATCCAGTTACACAAACGATAGCTAACAATGTAAGCATGCATGCCATAAACCAGGGAATGTTCTTAGGCTCCTCGAAAAACGTGCGGTACCTTGAATAATAAAAGTAGTGACAGTAAGCAACAGTGTACGCAATTAACGTTAGGGCACATGTCATAAACCAGGCAATGTTCTAAACTCATCAAATACCTTCCGGTACCTGGAACAATACAAGTAGCTACACTTCGCAGTGATGGACGCAATTATTGTTAAGATACATGCCATAATCTAGGGAATGTTGTTCGGGTTCTCGAAAAACGTGCGGTACCTTGAATGATAAAAAATGGGGATGTAAGCAAGACATGTTAGAAGTAGTGTTAGGATATAGCCATTAACTAAGAAATCGTCTAAGGCTCCTCAGAAATGTGCGGTATCTTGAACGATAAAAGTCGTAAGAGTTAGTAACAATGTATGCAAATTGTTAGAATACATGCCATAAACCAGGGAATGTTGTTCGGGTCCTCGAAAAACGTGCGGTACCTTGAATGATAAGAAATGAGGATGTTAGCAACACATGTCAGAGGTAGTGTTAGGATATAGCCATTAACTAAGAAATGTTCTAGGGCTCCTAAAATGTGCGGTATCTTGAACGATAAAAGTTGTAAGAGTTAGTAACAATGTGTGCAAAGTGTTAGAATACATGCCATAAACCAGGAAATTTTCTTAGGCTCCTATGAAAACCTGGTTACCTTGAACAATAGAAATAATTACAGTAAGCAACGCTGGACGCAATTAATGTTAGAATACATGCCATAAACCAGGAAATGTTTCAACGCTGGACGCAATAAATGTTAGCATGCATGCCATATACCGGGGAATGTTCTTTGGTTTTCGAAAAAATTGCGACACCTTGAACGATAAAAGTGGTTACATTTGGCAACAATTTAAGCAATTAATGTTAGGATACATGCCATTAACCAGGAAATGTTCTTAGGCTCCTCGAAAAATGCCCGAAAGCTTGAATGATAAAAAGATAGTTACAGTAAGCAACACATGCCAAAAGTAGTCTTAAGATACATGGCAAAAACCGTTATATGTTAGTTGGTCCCTCAGAAAGCTACCTTAAACAACGAAAACAGTTAAAGCAAGCAACTATGGTGCCGCAAATGATTTTGCGATGTATGCTATTAACCAGACACTGCTTTAGGCTCATCGGTTGGGTAGCGTTATCTTGATCAAATAAAGCATTAACAGTAAGCAATTATGAGTGCAATAAACCAGGGAATAACTGCGTACAGGGGTATGTCAAAAAATGAAAGAAGTTTAGTAAGTAACAATGGTCGCAAGTAATTTTAGGATACATGCCATAAACCAGGGAATGCTCTTAGTAGCAGTACGCAACACGTGTCAATGATTAGTCTTAAAATGCATGACAAAAACCGGGTAAGGTTCTTTGGTCCCTCAGAAAGCTACCTTGAAGAACGAAAACAGTTAAAGCAAGCAACTATGGTACCGCAAATGATTTTGCGATGTATGCTTTTAACCAGACACTGCTTTAGGCTACTCGGTTGGCAAGCGGTACCTTGAACATTGTAAGCGTTATGTTTGTAATAAAAACAAACATACCTTTTTATGCTATATACTTGCCGTCTACTATTTCATCCTAATCCATCCCATATGTAAGTTTCAACTATGGATAAAAGATTGTCTCTTCTTTCCGTTATTTGAATAGAAAAACATTTCTTTTCGTGCTATTTACTTGCCGTCTGCTATTTCATTCTAAGTTGGACCGTTCACAAGAGAAAGGATATTCTCTTCTTCCCGTAATTCAAAAAATAAAAATCTTTCATTTCGTTCTATATACTTGTCGTCTGCGGTCTCATTAAGATTATACACAAGATCCGAATTTGAAGAACAGATTGCCTCACCTGGTGGAATCGACAGCGACAGACGACACCGAAAGAGGATATGTCACCACGGTAACGTCGGCTGCTGCAGACAGTCCCCCTCCGTCCGAGGCCAGTACACTGAATGTGGCTACGCTCTCCGCTCCCAGGGTAGCCAGGGAGGTTTTCACGTAGATATCGCCATTGGCCGATATACCGAAATAGTCGTCTGTCAACAAGGCGTTGTTCAAACTGTGAGAGAGGAATAAATACCACGATATTTGCTTCTTAACCCTTTCCCAAACAATAACGACATTTGACCACTTTGTTGCAGAAGACTTAAGAAAACATTGTTGGAAAAGGAGAAATTGCTCGAAATGAGCAATTCATCATTTTCCCACAATGTTTTCTGTCCTGGCAGAAGATTGTTTTTCGCTTTCATCACATTTTGAAATGTCGTCTGCAAACTCTATCAAATTGAAACTGTCAAAAACTGAAGTTTGGCAAAGGGCTAAGGATTAAAATCACTGATAATGTATCGTGTTCGGACGTATATCAATCACTAATGAATCTGCATAATGGAAACATATCTCGTGTCGAATATGTATTTATCAGAGATCGCATGATGAATCCAATGGATGATTGGCTTGGAAAATCTGATCCGCGTGTACTGTAGCCATTGTTCCACACTAGGCCTAATGTCCCCTTCCATGATCGGTTTGGTTAATAACACGTAATTACCAATTTTACATTGAGTTTAAAATCACACGAACAAAAGATGGCAAATAAAAGTTTCATTCCATAAAAAGAAATCTTACGATATAAAAAGTATAGCCGCATTTGCTTTGTTAAGCCTTTCCCAAACATCACATTTTGGACTGTCCCGAATTGAAAGAGTTTGCAGACGACATTTCAAAATGTGATGAAATTGGAAAATAATCTTCTGATAAGGCAGAAAACATTGTGGGAAAAGGAAAAATTGCTCGTCACGTGCAATTTCTCCTTTTCCCTAAATGTTTTCTAAACTCGTCTGCAACAAAGTGGTCAAATGTCGTTATTGTTTGGGAAAAGGTTAAATCTTTGACTTTATAATCCTGAACCTTCAGCATTGCATCACGGGGAAATGGTCTGAAAAGCTTACGTGTAAGTAATGGTCCCAAAGTTGCCGATATCTGCGTCGCTGGCAGATACTCTCCCCAAAACAGTATTCACAGCCGCAGTATAATCCACGAAGAACGTATAGGCACCAGAGACGAATACCGGGGAATTGTCATTGAGATTGTCTGAGAATAGATTCAAACACCATTATTAATTTTGATTTTTGTTGTTGTTGTGCATGCAAAATGATAATAGGGGAACGTATAAAAAGATATTAAAGCAAAGTAATATGAACTAAGGCATTGCCTCTAGACCGCTCTCTCAACTCATTGTTATGGATTTTGCATGAAACTTGCATACTGAATATGCTTTTCAATCTAAATTCAACGTACAACTTTGTGGAAATAAAAGAATTGGCTTACTTTGGGGAGCAAATACTCATTTTATCACAGAGCTGTCATCTTTGTCACATTTAGATAGGTCTCAGTAAAAGGGCAAGTCTCCTGGTAGACTTTTTTGATGGACTATATTCTATATGGGTATTTGTTCACCCATTCGGAAACAGTAACGAAATTTGACAACTTTGTTGCAGACAACTTTAGAAAACATTGTGGGAAAAGGAGAAATTGTTCGTAACGAGCAATTTTTCCTTTTCCCACAAGGTTTTCTGCTCTTTCCGAAGAATATTGTTCAATTTCATCACATTTTGAAATATCGTCTGCAAACTCTTTCAATTTGTTGTTTGGGAAAGGGTTAAGCTTGCTTGGGCTGTGTATGAGGGCCTTTCATCAATAATGAGACGTTCACCATGTAAGGACAAACTGCTCATGCAATGTCAGAACCACCAAACTATAATTTTTGAACCACAAGTCTGTCTCTGCATGAAATCATACAATTTTCTTCACAAAATCATGTGTTGTAGGTACTGGTTTAAGTCATCATGAGAAAAAACAACATGTCATTTAGTGATAAAGAAGGGTCAGTTGGATTAATAGTTTCAGATGATGTTCAACAACATACTCATCTGCTTGTACATGCTTTGGGACTAACCAAATTACATCAAATAGAAAGCCAATCAGGTCTTTGTTTGAATGGTTCTTTATTGTTCAATGTAGATAAGAAAATCCCACAGAAATTGCTTTGCTGATCTACAAAAGGTCATTCAATAACAACAAAAAGCTTTGTTGTAGCCAAAAGCTATTTCGTTTAACTTTAAAATAAAAACAAATCTTTAATTTTTCATTAATATTTTATAAACCTTTGTTCACACATGAAACACTGCTTTTTTATATGTGTTTATTTATTAAAGAACTTAAAAAAAAGTTCTGTATGCAATAAATGATTAATGAAATGTAGTTAAAAGACATAAGTGATAATCAGCAGACAGCATTAGTTCATGTATTCTAATTCCTTGCTTTAACAATTTGGTTGAAAACAAAGTCACAGCTTAGTTTTGGCACATTAGCTTCATTCTTGACATCAACACTTCCCTGACCTTCATTGTTTGTATAGTAGAAAAACACTTCTGAGAGTTGGAAAAATATGACAGAAACATTTGTGTTCAACTTCTTCAAATAAAAAAATAACAAATGTTCTATGATATACAAATCAGCCATTTTTTTTTTTTTTAAATGTTGTTTCAAATTTAAAGCAATAACAGGTATTAATTAAAGTTTCTTTTTCCAATGAATAAAAGCAATTGTGACAAGGAAAATGTCCTCTCTGAGCCTGTTTCCCCTTGTCATAATAAGTTTCAAAATTTTGTGGTAAATCAAAGGAGAAATAATAATTCTGTATGCAAATTCAACTCTCATCTTTTTCCCCTTCATACTCATGCAATAATTAGAAAAGAACTTCAAGTAACGACTCAAGTTACTGTCTTCCTCTGGTCTGCTGCAGACTTACTAAGCAGTTTTAACATAGTATGATTATGCTTTTCGTCTCAATAATTTGATTGAGTTGGTTTTTTAAGGCTTCTTGAACGAAAGAAAAGATGAGACACATGTGACAGTGTTGTCATTGTAGAATATTTCATAGTCCTTCTCAATTTTTTCTATATTATTGTCCTTTGATGTTCATAACATATGATAGATCATTGTTAATGTTATTTTTTCTTCATGAAATTAGTCTTTTGACGAGAAAACTAAACTTTAAGACTATTCACTGATCAAACATGAAGATTTAAGGTATCTCCTTGTAAATCTTCATCTGTTTTTTATTATATCCACATCACTGAATGATTTGTTGCTGTTACCCCTTCCTTACTCTGCCAGTTAGTCATCAGATTTGGCTGTTAAAAGAGAAAAATAAAAAATATAAATCATTTGGCAATACTGGCCACATTAAACTGACTTATAATTTTAAATTGGTAACAATGGAAATAATTCATTCCTGATGGTAATCATTGAAGTAGTTAACTGACAGAATTAAAAAGAACTGATTGGTGATAAAAAAATCTTTAGTCCAACCTGTCTTGACTTATTTTGGTTTCATTCTCATTCTAACCTATGTTTTTGAAAAAGAAAAGGAGTCAATTACAAATTGTGAGCAACGCCAAATTCATCAACATTTCTGGACCATAATGATCATTTGAAAACAAAGTAATAAAAGGAGAACATGTTAAGAAGTCCAACCTTTGTCACACTTGCTTGTTTCCTATAAAAAATTTCT
The DNA here is from genome assembly GCA_947846245.1 of Cerastoderma edule. Taxonomy (NCBI): domain Eukaryota; kingdom Metazoa; phylum Mollusca; class Bivalvia; order Cardiida; family Cardiidae; genus Cerastoderma; species Cerastoderma edule. The sequence continues at coordinate 25,307,057 of OX401407.1, read as the reverse complement.
GCATATGTAATTATGCTATAATCTAATCAGAAATGTTCAAATTAAAGAGAAAAACAAACTTCCACATTGAAGAGAATTGCTTCTTTGATATATATAACATTAATAAGATACCTTCAATCTTTATGACACTTATGTTTTTTTTATTCAAATAGGAGATAAAGAATATACATGTTTAGACATACTTACTTGTATTATAAAACAGAATCAATGATTATGCAGGTCTGCATCATCTTTTCTTTAAAATTGACATATTTCCAACCATCATACATTCTGTAATATATAGAAAAAACAACTAAGGGATCTATTACCATAAACCTTTAGGACAAAATTCTCACTTGCAAGAACAATTCAATGTTTTGGAATTATATCATCACTGGACGAAACGAATAAAATAAAATACTGCCATATAAGGTGACATACATAACCAAATACTTAAAACATAGGCGTAGGAGCGTTTTCAATATTGGGGGGGCCAACTTCAGATGAGGGCCCGTCTAAGAATAAATGTTCCTTAACTTTTTCATGGCTATTCATGCATTTACAAATTCAATAACATTATAAGAATAACAAGAAAGCGTATGAAAATGTGTATCTTAAATAAAAAATAAAAAAATAATAAAAGGATATGACAGGTCTCGATCTCACGCGGAAATCAAATGCATTGATCTAAACAAAAGGTGCAGCGGCCAGACTGTCACAGCCACGCATTCAACTCGTTTTAGATTAATTTTCAAGCATTAGGTAACAATTGAAGACAATATTGAGTCTGACCCCTTTAGGTAACAATTGAAGACAATATTGAGTCTGACTCCTTAGAACACGTTTTACACCACTGTTTTCGTCAATCTAGACTTCCCGGGTATTTCAGTGAGCTGAGTTTTCATTGGATAAACCAGATGTGTTTAGATTGCCATTTGCAATGATGACGTCAAAAAGATTTTTGTTATAATGCGTAACAAAAGGCGAATTGGTGTAAGATAAAGCACAAAAAAACACATTTATTCTTTACACACTTTTCTTTTCAAATATCTTCATTTGCCATTGTGAATATTGGGGGGGGGGGCAAAGTATACTCTGCCCCCCCCCCAGCTCCTACGCCTATGTAAAAGGGTATTTCACTTTTGGAAAAGGAAATTCATGCTGTTATTGTTACTTAAAATATCGCCCCATAATTGAATTATTGAATTGCTATTGAATTGTTAGAAGGTACCTTGTACTCAATTTAAAAGCTCCAACAATAACAAATAATCCATATCAGCAACTGACGAGTTGATATCGTTGCTTTATTGGTCAGCATAATAGTGTATTCCATCTACAACACGATGTGTACCTAATGCTTTCCATACACACCGCAAAAATGACATAGACCGTCTACATAAACATTAGATTATGCCTAACTGCAGGGTGTAATCACCGAATCGATAGGTGAACACTTATTTCACCGGGCAACACACATTTTCTAGCCAAGTACTGCAGGGAGCATGTACTGTAATACTAAAAAATGAATGCTGTAGTTCTACTTAAAAGGAAGAAGTTTTTTCAGATGGATGTTTGTTTAGAGGAAGCATCTTCAGCGAGGCGTGACGAGGGCTCGCCTTCTCGATTTTTCTTCGACGAATTTTGGTGAAAATGGTCTATTTAGATATACTGTTTTATAACGAAATGAAAGAGTACAAAAAGTTCTCTTACCTACAACCGGCGATTCGTTTTCCTTTCAAGGAGTTGAACACTGTGTCCAATTTAAAGTTTGAAGCGGTGGCGCCGATCCCGTTGTTCGTGTTTTGTTTTTCGATAGAATGGTTTATGGTTCATTCATGATTGGTGGAAATAAACTCAATGAGCGGCAATGAATTTATGTAAAACCAGTCCATTCCATAAAGCCGGAAACACCCGAAGCAAACCCGAGTTTTCTCTTTACGAGGAATGGTTCACTATTGGTAGATATATTGGTAGATAAAGGTAATGCTTGAAAATAAATTTAGATAGAACCAGTCCATTCCGTAAAGCCGGAAACTTCCGAAGCAAACCCGAGTTTTCTCCTTTAGGTAAACCGGAAGCCACCTGTTTTTTTGCTAATGGTATAACCGGTGTTAACATAACTTGTTACTCGTACGTATGTTACCGTTATCCGCTCTCCGAGCGCTTCGCGCTCTGAGAGAGCGGTATTAAACGATTCTAAAGTAGGGTTTAAGATGATACTAAAGCAAAGTATATAGAGATACTAAAACAACTTTTATAATAATACTAATTGAAACTTAAAGGCCCATTGAAGGAGATTAATGCTAGATCAAACTATATTATTTGGTAAACTTTTGGACAGATTCAAATAGTTATTACCAGAAAACAGCATCAGCAGAACTTAAATGTGAAAGTAAACCAGAACTAACCCAGATAATCAAGTTTTATAACTTAGATTTCCTGATTCTTCACCTCTGACCTTGACAGTTGATACACACATTTTTGAACCGACCAATCATACTTCGTTATTTTGAATATGTAAACAAAGCGGTGTTAATAAACATGATTGAATTGGAGACAACTATATTTCAAGCACAAAACAACTTATTCTAAATGAGTCTATTTAATAGGGTCTCAATATATTCCTAAACTAATTCTCGTGACTTTTATGAACATAATAAAAGAACTCCGTATATTTTTTCAGTAATTTATTTTGTACTCCTCTCCTTTGATGTGCCTTTAAGGTATTATAAGGTACATACCTATGTTAATCTGTACTGATGCCGTTGCTGTAAGCCCATAGTCGTCAGTAGCTTTTACCGTGCACGCTATTGACGTCGGTCTGGCGCCGTCATCGACGTCATAATCCGAGGAGTAGGAGACAACACCGGAAGTCTTGTCAATAGAGAAGAATTGGGACGAAGTACCACAGTCCAGCTTGAAGGTTGCACTGTCTCCAGTATCGTCATCGGACACTGTGAACCCGGTACTCGATATGACCGTTCCCGCCTTAAATAACAACACGTCGCAGTGTAAACAGATACATACACATTTGTCTTTTTTTTTAAATACAAAAGAGCATAATTGAATAGTCTTTGACATATAGAAAAACATTCTTACTGCTTTTATCTTGCGTAAAAGGTATCTTAGTTAATTTTGGACACCCGGTGCCGTTTTACCCTTTCCCAAACAATCAATTTTCGACTTTCCCAAATTGAAAGAGTTTGCAGACGACATTTCAAAATGTGATGAAATTGAACAATATTCTTCAGAAAGAGCAGAAAACCTTGTGGGAAAAGGAAAAATTGCTCGTTACGAGCAATTTCTCCTTTTCCCACAATGTGTTCTAAAGTCGTGCAACAAGTCGTCAAATGTCGTTATTGTTTGGGAAACTAAATGGCTTACGGAATATATTTGCGTAAGTTAATATTGATAAACATGGCTATAGATCTAGGCTTAAATAATAACACAATCTTGCAATGTGACACGTCATTGGAAACGTCACGGAGAGACGATTCAGATGGTAATTTACTTTGCAATATTACTTAGCACAATATAGAAAAAAAAAGAAAGAATGTTGTTTTGAACTTACGCAAAAATGTTTGCATAGAATAATTAGTAAAACGGTACCTTGACCTATAAGTGATGACAGAATGCGTAATACCAAAATGTTGTCTAAATCAGTGAAACAAAATTGAATGATAAAGATATGTTTGTTGGCAAAGAAAATCACATTATATACATTTATATATGTAATGAAGATAGAGGTAACTGTCAATTGAAAAGGAAGGGTATTTCTTGGTGATGATTGACTTTGAAAAGGCTTGTGATTGAATGTTTAAACTCTTTCGCCGTCGATTTGCTTACAGAACATACTTCTCTGTGCCATAACCATTTTGGGTGATATTCATATAAAAACTATGGTGTAAAAGGAAAAACATCTGGAAATGGCAGGGTACTGAATCGCCGATTTGCAATATTACAATTCCTCCTAGCGCTCGCTAAACGGCGGTACTGGCAGGAAAAGAGTTCAATGACAAGAGTATTGTTTGGCAGAATTTCGGAGTTAATCGCCGAGGAAGTTAGCAGAGCTGTGTGAATAATAGCTATATCCCCATGCCCGAACCATCGTGTTACCATGACATATGTTCTTCATACCTTCGGTCATGAATGTCCATAGATAACCTTGTACGAGGGTTGCTCAAAAAGTTCGTAGAATTTTGTTATGAAATGGCTTTAATGCGTACATTGTGTTTGAATAAAACTATATAAATAAATAGTTAAATCATCAATTTCAACATAAAAGCTATACAGTTTTAAGAAATCATTATCCTGCACAATTTAAGAATGTAGGACTACATAAAACGTATCTGGAGCATGACAATGATTTTTACAACGTCGTTTAATTTTAACCCTTATAGTGCTGGAACCAATTTCATGCTTATACAAACAGGTAAGATCCAGGCAAGGTGCCAAGTAAATTGGCGAATCTAATGATCGTCGTACTTTTTCTTCATAGTCTCCAAAGATGTCTCTACACTTTTGGTGTCTGGTTAAATGTATAAATCACTTACCGTTCCTTCATTAGCAGTAATGCTATAAGCTGATTGACCAAAGTAAGGCGCTTCATTCACATTAACGATTTCCAAATCCACTGATTTCGTATCCGAAACTTGACCATCCGAACAAGTGACCGAACATGTAAACACAGCAGAGCCAGCAGCAGCGATAGTTTCGTAGTTAATGTTGACCGTTGATGATGTTGTTATAGTTCCAGCTGTTATAAGTAAACCATGTAAAACATTCGTAATTTAGAAAGGCTTACCAAGTTGTATTTAGTAGATTAAGAGTAAAGCAGAAAGGTGTAAAGAATTATTCATAGGTCAAATTAAAAAGATGGTTTCCGCACTAAAGATTACCCTTTCGAATGCCTTTATCTGCCAACAGACATGTATGTCTTGCTTTTGTACATGTTTCATGAAAAAACCTCTTAAGTGTTTTATAAAAACTTCATCTTATTTATATGTCGTATATGCAGTATCGTCAAATGTTTATGATGTTTATATTGGAGCAATAAGATTAATGTACTGCACCATAGAGGAGCCAAAATGACTCCTTTTTGTGTAGAAAACATAGGGATTAGCAAACAATGAGCTCACACCAAACTTACCTGTTGAGCTGATGGTAAAGTAGGGGATGCCGGAACTATAGAGGGGCCAACATGACTCCTTTTCGTGTATAAAACATAGGGGTTAGCAAACAATGAGCTCATACCAAACTTGCCTGTTGAGCTGATGGTAAAGTAGGGGATGCCGGAACTATAGAGGGGCCAACATGACTTCTTTCGCGAAGAAAACACAGGGGTAAGCAAACAATGAGCTAATACCAAACTAACCTGTTGAACTGATGGTAAAGAACGCGAGACCGGAACTATGGAGGGGCCAACATGACTTCTTTCGTGTAGAAAACATAGGGGTAAGCAAACAATGAGCTAAGACCAAACTAACCTGTTGAACTGATGGAAAAGTACGTGAGACCGGAACTATAGAGGGGCCAACATGACTTCTTTCACGAAGAAAACATAGGGGTTAGCAAACAATTAGCTCACACCAAACTAACCTGTTGAGCTGATGGTAAAGTAGGTGAGACCGGAACTGGAACATGTCATGGAGTAGACAAGCGTATCGCCCGCGTTGCTATCTTGGCATATGGTCGTGACCACCCTCGTACTGAAGGCTGAATTCTCCGCGATGGCAAACGTCGTGGCCAGGTTGGAAATACTCGGTGCGGCGTTTATGCCTGAAATAATACATTTGAACAAATATTAGGAATTGCAAACTTTATTGGACAGGCGAATCTTATCTCCTTTGGGACCTATGCTTTACTTTTTGTTGTTGCTTATACTTGTGTATATGCTTTCTGCCATATCAGATGAACAATTTTCGAAGTCATCACATTTTGAACTCTGTCTGCAAAACCTTTAAATTTGGGACTGTCGAACATTTGCCGTTTGGTAAAGGGTTAAGAAAGATTGCAACTTTTTCTTTTGTGAATAAATAATGACGCACACACCAGTAAACTGAAATTTGCTTTAACCAATAAAAATGGTCATCGGTCAAATTAATCGCTCAAAATCCGTCATGAATCTTATCCCAGCCAACGAAAGTTGTGTATGTGTTTGTCAATGTATCCGTTATATAGTGGGTCCCAAAAACGTTTCACACTAATAAAAGAAGAATGAATTCTTCATGATATGACGATGGTGATTATAACGTTCGCATTGTGAACAATACAAGAAACAACTTGGAAAACGTCACCGGGATTTGAAATCGCTGGCCAAGTCGGGTAGAACCCTTGGCATTCTGTAAGTCAGTCGGGAGACTTCCTCTCATGAAAATCTAAATGCCGTCACCAAATTTTAACCCCAGCGGAGAGAGGCCGTGTTATTTTAACGTATAGTTACATTATGTTAATCGGCCAGGATATTCATGAAGTAAAATAAGAGTGGTAAGAGTACATAACTTGAAATCACATGGCCCCTCTCTATGTGGGTTCAAATCCCGTTGACGGCATTTGTATTTTCACGAGAGTTAGTCCCCTGACTGATTTACGAAATACCGATGGTTCTACCTGGCTTGACCAGTCCTTATGGGCAGTTAAGCATGGGGTCTCCCTCCATCAATAAGAGTCGGGCATCGCAACATAACTGAAATAATGTTGACGCGATGTAAAACCCATATTAAAGTAACAGAATACAAATAATCTCGTACCGTAATCTGACCAAACGCAAAGATGGGTCAGCTCTTTTTAAGATCAGCTAACTAACCAACAAAACACGGGACTCTAGATTCGGAACCCCTCGTCCATTTCTTAAAACAACTTCGATGGTAATGTGGCAATTGGAACACCTCGGCCATTTCTTCAAAATAACCTCGGAGGCAATGGGGAGCCATTTTGAAAGTAGTCCGACAACATGGCGGCATGTCCGTTTGCAATCGTATCTCCTCGGCAATCTCCAGCACAAGCCGATTGAGCCAAGTAGATTCGATTGAGAAAATATGAAACACAGATGTGTCGATATTTGTGTTTGTTCTAACGGGGATTCGAACCCGAGATCTCCGAAACAAGAGGCCGATGCTCTACCACTTTACCACTGTGGCCCTGAGAGAAGCTAGTAAAATCAACAACAGTTAATTGTGATTTTAAACAATCTATGTGTATTTACACAACCATTTAGTCCTTGGCGTATTCTGTAACCAGGTGTATTATCCGGCGAAAAACCGGCGAATTTCCCCAGGATTTCTGGTGTATTCATGAACTACCTACGAGGTATATCTACCGAGTTGTGTCGGGGATTGCCGAGTAGATACGATTGGTAATTTGGGGGTCATTTTTAAAGTAGTTTGGCAACATTGCGTTGACGAAGGGCATGTCCGTTTGCAATCAGATCTACACAGGCTGCATAAGCCGGGGTTACCGAGTAGATACGATTGGAGGGACTCTGGTCCTTTCACACCAAACATGTACATACCCGACATTAACACTGTGAGAACTCTGGCTTTTGATTGTCGTCTTGCATCCCTTACAGTCGCTGTGACGTCATATCCGGGTATCGTAGTTCCCTGTACGAGAGCGTTCAACTGTATAACTCCGGCTGGAGTGGAGAAAAAACAATGATCACAGAAAATCATGTTCATATATAGTACGTACATCTTTGATTAATTGACAATATTCAAGGCGACAAAAACGCGGTGTGGAACACAACTTACAGCTAAATTTAGGACGATATTCAGGTTAAAGAACCTTTAAGGTAGAATACCATTATCCACCATTTTGAAACTCATTTTTTCGTCGGATTATTTCGGTCGGTCTCGGTATACATCGGTCGGGTTCGGAACTATTCGCATTACAGCGATATTAATTTTCATATTAAAATTGTGATTTTTTTCTAGTGTTAACTGATATAAGAGGTGTGTTATTTCGAAATATACTATCACTCTTATATAGGATTGTACGATTGGTCCATATTAAAAAAAATATATATTATTGCATTCAAAATGGAAAAAACAAAGATGAAGATTCATATATTTACGAGTATGTGTACATACTTGACGAACAATTATTACGATTATAGGCTAGTTGATTTTTTTTTAAAAAAACTATATTTTTCATTGTACATATGTTAAGGACCATAAACTGTAATGTTTGTGTCAATAAAATTATTTCTGATTCTGCAGGGTACCGTTTTACTAAACAGTTTACGCTTAAGATTTGCGTAAGTCTAAAACAACAATTCCTCTTATTTCAATATTGGATGAAGCAATATTGCAAAGTAACACATCATTGGAATCGTCTCTCCGAGACGCTTCCAATTGACGTGTTACATTGCAATATTGTAATTTTATTGAAGATACTATCCGTGTTTATCAGTTTTAACTTACGCAAATATTTTCCGTAAGTTGTTTAGTAAAACGCTACCCTGATTATTCTCCATCTGTATAACAATATTTACATTGCAGTAGAGTAAATGGGCAGCCGGCCGGGTCGCAGGCTATGTTGTAGGTACCCGTATCCCCCTCTAGGTCGTTGTAGGATAACGTAAAGATCGTGTGGCCAACAGCTGCGGTCGTCGCCAAGGTAACCGAGTCTGAAAGTATTGCCATTAAATGATGTTTGCATTTTTTATCTTTTTATTATTATAATTGTAACATTCTCGGAACGTATATGAAAATTAGGGAAGCTCTAATAGATTGTCATAGAGAACATGCGGGTTTATAAAAGGACAAACACCGCTGAACAACACAATTTAACAACACATTGAATCAATACATTATATATTCTCATCTGATTTTTCATTTTGAAATATCCCCTTAGGCGGTATGGAAATGTTTGTCCAAACAGGTGTCCCAGGGGCCGTTCACCGTATATACCTTTAATTTTTAGCTTCATGGGCTTTGCTCATTTTGTCCATTTTATTGCCAACAACGTATAGAAGACACAAAACAAAGTATATAAACAAATTACAATCCCAAATTATCCATATATTCCCAACAGTAGATGGAACAACAATGGTTGTCATCAAATGACAATTGCTAAAATGGTGAGGGCAAGATGAAAATCAATTCAAGACAACACAACTGATCAGTAGACGACATCTTTTTTCATTGATCGGATGTGATGTGTCTTTGAGAGGTTTAATTTGCTCGGTTCGTTTCTCAATCATCTACAATGTATCATATTTGTTAACATAATTACCAATACACTCATTTATTTGTTTACTTGCTTTGCTTTGTATGTTGGAACCTTTTAGTACCATTTCCTAGCAGAAAGTATTGTGTATTTGTTTAGAAAAAAGTAAAGAATGAGAAAACGTTTCGTCAGTTTGCTATATTCTGTGTTTTACGGACATATGCAATCATGGAACCATCTAAGTCGGTTTTGATTGTGATCTGTTGGCGAGGAATGTCTCATGTGCTTGATATTTTCAGTGTCTTAACCAATTACCAACCAATAACGACATTTAACAACTTGGTTGCAGACGACTCTGGAAAATATTGTGAGAAAAGGAGAAATTGATCATAACGAGCAATTCTCCATTTCCCACATGTTTTCTGCCCTATCAGATGATTATTTTCCAATTTCATCACATTTTAAAAATGTTGTCAACAAACTCTTTTAATTTGAGACAGACGAAAATTTGGTCTTAGGTAAAGGGCTTATGTCATTTGTCGGCAATAAACAGCGACCATTATAATATTCGAAATCATACTTGGTAGGTTTGTAAAGTAAGGCGCTGTATTGGCCGTTATGTAAACGTTAAAAGTGCCTTGGTTGGTCTTCCTGGCATCCTGGCAATCGATCTTCAACCTGAACGTGTGAACGTCACTGTAGTTGAACACCGCGCTGGAATCTGTGTAAATGGCCCAGACTGAAAAAAATAATGAAAAAAACCTGACAGTTGTAACCCTTTACCAAACGCCAAAATTTCGACTTTCACAAATTGAAAGAGTTTTCAGACAACATTTCCAAATGTGATGAAATTGAACAAGAATCTTATGATAGGGCAGAAAAAACTGTGTGGAAAGGAGAAATTGCTCGATAAGAGCAGTTTCTCCTTTTCCCTCAATGTTTTCCAGAGTCATCTGCTACAAACTGGTCAAATATCGTTATTGTTTGGTAATGGGTTAAATAGAGTGTATACAATGCCAGTAAATAAGAACTATTTTCTTGCCTAGTTCCCACGAACGTGTTAGTCCGCACAATAAGGTGGATGAATAATGAGTAATACGGTTTTTGCACAAGTTTATTTATAGATTTTATAGTTCAACTGGCAGGCCTCAAAATGTGGGATGTAAATCCAATGGTCTAAGGATGCTCCTCACCTTTAGCCCAAAAACAAATTACCAATCACGAGGTTATATTGTGACTAGAGTTTAGTTTTAACGTATGTGTTTTATATCGATTGTGCAACAAATTCTTACAACTTAGATAGATCTCTCTCGATTCTGCTTCCTGGATACGTTTCCAGTTATCGCGCCGAATGTGGATTACTAAAAGGTCGCAAGACAGATCACGCTATTCACAGGATTCCTCGTGTACCGTGACCAACGCTCTATCCATTAAACTACTGTGCTTATAAAAGGCTCATTACTCGGTCGTGGTATTGCATCTTCACGTCGCGTAAGAAAGAAGTCCATGTGGGCGATAGTGGCCCAGAGGTAGAACGTCAGCCTCATGTACTGAGAGTCACGGACTCGTGTTAGGCGAGGTGAAGATTGCCGGAACTAACCCCCAGGTCGGTGCAAGTACTGGTTTAGTAATCAGGAAGCAGTCATCGAGAGTGACTTTGAACAAGGTTTAACCTTAGTTAACATTCCAAACAAATAGATAGGTAAAGTGTTTAAACTAAAGGGTACTACATTTATGAATTTCTCACCTGACGATGCCGTTTTGAGTCTCACGTTAAAGAGCGAGGCGGCAGATGCAGGGGTGGAGGAGGCGGTGTTTAGAGAACAATTAAAGTCATCCCCCTCTGGATCCACCACGTCGAGGGTATACAGCAACGTTTCCGTGGCAACGTCTTCCGAGAAGTCCGTAAAGTTACCCAGATTGTTGATAGTTGGTCCCTTGAAACCGGGAAAAAAGAGGAAGATGTTAGGACGAATAGTAGATATTGAAAAAGATTAGGATAACATGGTTAAACATGGTTCATGTCAAAAAATAAAAATAAAATCAGCCGGCAAACAGCAACGTTTCCATGACAACAACGTTTCCGTGGTAACGTCTTCAGAGAGGGCCGTATATAGTTACCCAGATTGTTGATAGTTGGTCCCTTGAAACCGGGAAAAAAGAGGAAGATGTTAGGACGAATAGTAGATATTGGAAAAGATTAGGATAACATGGTTAAACATGGTTCATGTCAAAAAATAAAAATAAAATCAGCCGGCAAACAGCAACGTTTCCATGACAACAACGTTTCCGTGGTAACGTCTTCAGAGAAGTCCGTAAAGTTACCCAGATTGTTGATAGTTGGTCCCTTGAAACCGGGAAAATAGAGGAAAATGCTAGGATGAATAGTAGATATTGGAAAAGATTAGGATAACATGGTTAAACATGGTTCATGTCAACAACAAAAAATCAGCCGGCAAACAGCAACGTTTCCATGACAACAACGTTTCCGTGGTAACGTCTTCAGAGAGGGCCGTATAAAGTTACCCAGGTTGTTGATAGTTGGTCCATTGAAACCGGGAAAATAGAGGAAAATGTTAGGATGAATAGTAGATATTGTAAAAGATTAGGATAACATGGTTCATGTCAAAAAATAAAAACAAAATCAGCCGGCAAAAAGCAACGTTTCCATGACAACATAGTTTCCTTGGCAACGTCTTCAGATAGGGCCGTAAAGTTACCCAGATTGTTGATAGTTGGTCCATTTATGTCGAAATTAATAGGGGTCAATGTTAGGTAAAAAGTAGACATTGTGAAAGATTTAGGATAACATGTTTTGAACATGGTTTCTGTCAAAAAATAAAAATAAAAGCAGTCGGCAAACAACAACGTTTCCATGACAAAAAAAATTACGTGACAACACCTTCAGAGAGAGCCGTAGAGTTACCCAGGTTGTTGATAGTTGTTCCCTTGAAGCCGACAACATATTATAAAAGATAAGGAGTAAACTGTTGATATATAGATAATTTACAGTAGTGCAGTAATAGGTCGCTGTAAAATCTTTAGAAACAAAAACGGGGAAGGGAATGCAATTTTTCACTGAGTTCTACTAGATTAATTACTTTTTCGGGTAAAAACTTAACAAGAAAAAAAAACATCCTTTAAAGATGAAATCTGAAATCTGAATGGAAAAGTTGTGATGGCAGTGATCGATGCAGCGTATCAATGGGAGATCACTGTGATGCGTTTGAGCGCTTTGTGTTATCCTCACAACGTCGGGATTTAACCATGAAAATTGTTGAGAGCGGCATCAAACCACAAACAAACAAATACGAAGGCACTCACAAAGTTCTCTAGTATGTTCACTGTAAAGGTAGAGAAGACCGGATCTTTGCTGTCGTCACACGTGATGTTCAACACATACGATGGTGTGTCCGTATAGTTAAACCCTGGATTGGCATCGGACGTCAGTACCAAATCTGAAATAACGCAATCAAAAGCCATTATTCAGTCACTTCAATTGGTTGCTTGCTTGAATGTTTGTTTGCTTGCTTACTTGTTTGCGTGCTAATTTGTTTGATGGATTGATCGATTGCGTGTTTGTGTTTGTTTGTTTTATTGTTTGCTTGTTTTATTGTTTGTTTTATTATTTTTTTTATTTTTTTTATTTTTTGTTTGTTTGTTTGTTTGTTTGTTTGTTAAGTTGATTGATTGACTGATTATTTGTTTGTTTGATTGATTGTTTAGTTGATTGATTGATTGATTGATTGATTGATTGATTGATTGATTGATTGATTGATTGATTGATTGATTGATTGATTGATTGATTGATTGATTGATTGATTGATTGTTGATTGATTGATTGATTGATTGATTGATTGATTGATTGATTGATTGATTGATTGATTGATTGATTGATTGATTGATTGATTGATTGATTGATTGATTGATTATTGATTGATTGATTGATTGATTGATTGATTGATTGATTGATTGATTGATTGATTGATTGATTGATTGATTGATTGATTGATTGATTGATTGATTGATTTTTGTCTAACACGTTCAAACTGTAATTCTTTGCCAGTACTGTTAAATCCCATAAAATCGGAAGTATTGCTTATGAATCACAAGAAAGCGGTTTATTTCTCGAAAGCTAAGTTTTATTTTATATCTATCAACAATACAAAAAGAAGGGTTTATGATTTATAAAGCACCCCTGTTCCAGTCTTTGTCAGTGTAAAAGAAGGGTTTATGTTTTATAAAGCACACCTGTTCCGGTCTATGTCAGTGTAAAAGAAGGGTTTATGATTAATAAAGCGCACCTGTTCCCTTTTGTGTCAGTGTTAAAGAAGGGTTAATGATCAATAAAGCGCACATGTTCCGGTCTATGTCAGTGTAAAAGAAGGGTTTATGTTTTATAAAGCACACCCGTTCCGGTCTATGTCAGTGTCAAAGAATGGTTTATGATTAATAAAGCGCACCTGTTCCGGTCTATGTCAGTGTAAAAGAATGGTTTATGATTAATAAAGCGCACCTGTTCCGGTCTATTTCAGTGTAAAAGAATGGTTTATGATTAATAAGGCGCACCTGTTCCGGTCTATTTCAGTGTAAAAGGGTTTTTATTAATAAAACGCACCTATTCCCTTTTGTGTCAGTGTTAAAGAAGGGTTTATGATCAATTAAGCGCACATGTTCCGGTCTATGTCAGTGTAAAAGAAGGGTTTATGATTTATAAAGCGCACCTGTTCCCTTCTGTGTCAGTGTAAAAGCAGGGTTAATGATTAAAAAAGCGCACCTGTTCCGGTCTGTGTCAGTGTAAAAGAAGGGTTTATCATTAATAAAGCGCACCTGTTCCGGTCTGTGTCAGTGTAAAAGGTACGCCGGCTGGTGAAACAATCGAGCACGTCACCGTATCCCCGGGGTCTGAGTAACTGAACGTGTGTAACGTTGTAGACACTTCCACTATCTCGCTGATTGACGTCGAGTTAGGCAGGAGGTTGATAACTGGTGGCTGAAATTACCGAAAATATTTTTAAAGTACGGATGAGCAATGCGTCCCTTGTGTTAAAGGTTGCTTCCAAGATAAAATAGACATTGATAAATGTGTTCGATTAGTTGAAAATGAATACCATTTGCTACTAGAATGTTCCAGGTACACTCAAATTCGTAGAACGCATCTTTGTAGCGTTCTACAGTCTTATTTCAATATCTTTATACAATTAACGTCCTCGTCAAGAAAAAAGACAAAACTACGCATTTGTATATATCTTTCGGAGAGCTTTGCTATTCGTAATGAATCTTTTATCACTATTCCTGTTCCTTAACCACCTACTTTCACAATTCTTATAGTATCAAAAATGTTAGGAAATTTGAAATTTAAGAACAAATTACTTTAAAACTGCACAACAGTTGTTTTGTTATGTGAAAAGTAGTGAAGAATAGTCAATGGAATCACAATTAGATCGTTTTTAATTCTTTAAAGTGTATGAACAGTGAATTATCATGTAAAGTGTATTAACAGTGAATTATCATGTAAAGTGTATGAACAGTGAATTATCATGTAAAGTGTATGAACAGTGAATTATCATGTAAAGTGTATGAACAGTGAATTATCATGTAAAGTGTATGAACAGTGAATTATCATGTAAAGTGTATGAACAGTGAATTATCATGTAAAGTGTATGAACAGTGAATTATCATGTAAAGAGTATGAACAGGGAATTATCATGTATTCTAATCCAAATGCGTTACATCGCCTTTGATATCTACCACAGATTAACTGTACCTACTTCGAAAAACTGACGCTTCTTAAATTCATTATACTTCTATAGCTACTTTTAGTTGTATATCAAACAGCAATACAAAAACGGTATTGTTTAAACGACTTTTTTTCAAATCTTCTCTTTCTGTGAACAAGCACCTTTAACCCTTACAGTGCTGGAACCGACACTATGCTCATGCAAACAGGTTAAATCCATGCCAGCCGCCAAGTAGAGTGGCGGATTGCCTGTATTCTGACCTGTTTGCTACTCTGGGAATCTTTCCTCATCAAAACTAAGCAGATGTTTAAGGTTTTGGAAAGCAGAGGACACACATTTATTTTTAGAAAATTACTCAGCATTCTAAGGGTAAAATTGTTCAGTATTAACATCAAATTCAAAATAAGTAAAAATAAATTATATGTATTTTTTTTTTTTCATTTGACAGCATTTGATAAAAGAAAACATACCACATTCGTGATGGTCACAGTTAGCGTCCCTGTCCCTTCACTGTGACAATGGTCCGTCACTGTAAAGGTCAAAGCTGCAGGGGTTGGTGCACTGATTATGCTTGCCTTAACAGTCACAGCACCTAATGAAAAGTAAAATTCCAGTCACTGTCAATCGGAACTACTCGGGTGAGATGAGAAATATACCTGGTCATACACCTGTTACTTTTGAGATCTTGAATTCCCATTGACTCCAATGTTAAATCAGGCATTTTCAAGACTCTGCTGAGGAAAGAATAGTGTTTTTTACGCTTAGCTATGTACAGAAACATCAAGTTTGGCCATTTAACTCTCAGAAACTGTAATAAAATGGACACCTCAATCGTCTCATTTTTTTTCTACGGAGCAAAGTGTATTAGTACCGTCCGAAAATCAGTGCACTAGCTGTCAAATCTAGCCGAGGTACCGGCATTTGTGTTCATACATCCCAAACAAATAGTCCTGCAATAAGCAATCAAAACAAACTTTGGGAGCATTGCAGGACTATAATCTATACAGGAAACACATCAGTGTTCTACCAGCTCATCTCTTACTAGCAAAACTATGCACCAGAAGTCAAAACGACCCGGAAGTACTCCGTAACAGGTGCGAGGCCACCTAGGATATAAGTGTAGGGTTACATTTTTTAGGGTAAATCGTCCCCGGCTTGTAACACATTTACTATACGCGTCCGCGTTAAGTAGCTTAATGTATATATGGATGTGTTGAAAATTCATTTAAGAACAAATTTATCGGTAACTCATGTGTAATAGCGAAACAAAAGTTGTAATATACATGTATATAACCGTTTCATTGATTAAATTAAATGACTATATAGATTTCCCATATAAGATCTATATTTGGAAACAAAAGTACAATGACGTTAGTCTCGCGAGAAACAATAGGGCGGCTCTACTATTTCAGAGGCATTTTCATTGGATAAACCCGATGAGTTCAGATTCAGTTACTGTATTACCAAACTACAATTGAGCCAACTTATGGGTGGGTTATATTCAATTCAGTTCGAATATCTTTTATTCGCTCACGTCTGAACTTGTCAGACATATGAGTATAGTAATTCAATAATATTACACTCATTCACATAAACAATAGTGATGTGCATGTATGTATGTTGTAAAGAGGCAGAGGTAAATGAAAGGGAAGAGACAGGGAATTGGAGGGGCTATATGCCTCACAAGCGCACACATTATAAGATTGCCATTATCAGATCATTTAGACTTTTCGTATAGCTTTATACACAAGTCGATGTAACGCTAAGTTTTAGTTTTGATTAAGATCACCTCAGGGTTCTTAGCTTTAGAGGGACTATCTCACATATTTGGATTTGAACTTTATAAAGATACTCCTCTCAGAGATATGTGTATTTGGAGTTATAAACGTCAAAGAATTGGTATTGACAATCCTTGTCGCTAAACTCAAGACCGTTTTCCATATCTTTACTAATAAGTTGCTAAGACCCCGTGTTTTCATTAACGTGAAGTGAGCCGTCACGTTTGTCTGATCTTCTTTGGGAAAGCCGTTCTATAAATAAATGGGGGAATTCTTCTTCCCTCGCTTTGTTTCTGTTACGTGACAACTAAATATCTATTTGATATCAATTACCTCCCTTTAATTTTCAATTTTCACATTGAAATTGAGATTACATGATTGAAGTTTGCAAATAAAAGATATTTTTCAGGATGAAATTCATCATTTGAAATTTGATTTGAAATGTACGGTGGCATAGAGATGACATGTATGGGCTTTTTTTTCTCGTTTTTCAAAAAAAATGTCCAAATAACGAAAAATTAAGTCGTTATTTCCAGTTAGTAAGTCGAAATAACGAGATAACTAAGTCGTTATTTCGACTTACTAACTCGAAATAACGAGATAGTTAAGTCGTTATAACGAGTTAGTTCACCATGGTTCGTTGTATTCAGCGAATTTATGTGAAGTGACGTACAGAGTGACGCAATGTTAACCACTCCTGTTTTTCGTACGCACGCGGGTACATTGTACTTTAAATTAATGAGTGAGTGATATGATTGGTCAACTAACTCGTAATATAACGACTTAACTATCTCGTTATTTCGAGTTAGTAAGTCGAAATAACGAATTAGTTATCTCGTTATTTCGAGTTAGTAAGTCGAAATAACGATTTAGTTATCTCGTTATTTCAACTTACTAACTCGAAATAACGACTCAATTTTTCGTTATTTCGACTTAATTTTTGAAAAAAGAGAGAAAAAAATCCCATACATGTCACCTCTTTGCCACCGTAGAAATGGCATTTATTCTGTTAAGTTTTTTAATCTTGTTATTATGACAATTTGTTTTTGAAAAACATGTTTAACACGTGTCAACACGTTGTTGATAAAACACTACAGTATATGATTTACTGTTTGCCGAACAGATATCGGTAAATCCCGCCTTGGTCGGAAAGTTTCCGAATAACGAAAAGTAATGTTCGTGGAAACACCCGATGTGCAGGCGGTCAACAGTTCCAAATATTGATCGGACCGGTCAACAGTTTGTTGTGCAGTTAGATTACCAAAACATGACAGATATCGATCTTTCCCTCAATAAAACAGCAATAATAATGAATTAACATTCATATGATGCGTTAGGTAATAACAAAAAATGAGTTATAAACGTTCATATAAGGCGTAAGGTAAAAATGAGCATTAACCATACAAGATAGTCATGACTTTCTACACACAGTACGACAAACCTGTTGCAACTTCGAAGTCGAAGTATGTATCGACGTCCATGGCGGAAGTGAGGCTCGCCACGTCCCCTGGGTCCGGGTCTGTGGCTGTGACGGTGAACACTGTCGTCCCCACGGCCGTCGTATCCGCTATCGTCGTTGTATTGGCCAGGTTCGTGAAACTGGGGGCCGAGTCTGCGGAATACAAACACGTACGTAAAAATACACATATACCAAACTCCTCGCATGACAACTTCCCTTTGCTACACTCTGCATATGATAACTTCCCTTTGCTACACTCTACACATGATAACTTCCCTTTTCTACACTCTGCACATGATAACTTCCCTTTGCTACACTCTGCACATGATAACTTCCCTTTGCTACACTTTGCGTCGGATTACTACCCTTTGCTACACTCCTCGCAGGACTACTTTCCTTTGCTGCCCTTCAGTACAGTACCGCTACCTTCATAGAAATCACGTGACACTAGATTGAGTCATGTGACGAAAAGCGGAGACACCAAAAAATTTGGTTTTCTATGATTTAATTCAACCTACATTGCTTTAATTACGAATGATGGATAGGGTTCGTGCATTTCTTTGACAATTTCGTCAGCATTGGCGGACACGATAATGGTAATTTGATTTCAAAGTGTATATTATAGAATTTACCTCGAGACGATCTTTTTTTATAACAAAAATACACTGTTGATGTCCGTTTCTTTAAGGGCATGACCCTATGTAATTTATTGATTCATTATATCGAATAAACCTACCCTATGTTGGCGATTACGGGACCTTGTTGCGAACCAACTAAAACATTTAAGGCTATGAATTGGTGTGGGTACGATATTAGTAATTTTAGTTGTTGTTTATTTACATAGAAATATATTTTGCCTTATCGTTTTTGTGGTGATTGACCCAGAGAAGTCCAAGTTTAAAAATTCATAGAATTCTGCTTTCACATTTCGATTCAAAATTTATCATGAAAAAAAAGACATAATCGTACCAGATCTGGAAGGATTTTTTCTATGAAAGCAGAGATCTCCTAACCAAATGAAGAAAGAGAGATCACTGTGTAAGATAATGTACATATACATGTGTTTTATCATTCGTAACAACTCTTATCATTTGTCCCTTGTCATTTCTTAAATTAACCTCGAAGGTATTGGGGAGCCATTTTAAAAGTAGTCCGGCAACATGGCATGGACTAAGGACATGTCCGTTTGAAATCATATCTACTCGGTAATCCCTAGTCCGAATGATCCAGACGTAGATATTTCATTCTACGCAGTTACAGCTTGGATCATCCGAGTAAGGTAATCCCCGGTAATATGTAATGTGTAATGTATTATCCAGTGGAACACAGCCGAATTTTCCCAGGGTTTGTGGTGTATTCATGAACTCCTTATGCACTTCATCTACTAGCTTGTGTGGGGGATTGCCGAGAATATACGATTGGAAATATATAAGTAGTAATCTTCTTTACTAAAATGCACGAACAGGCAACATAATACATACACCTACATATGCATGTGAGTCTTTTTTTAAGTAGACACTCCTTTAGATCAATATGCATGATCATAACATGTTATGACATTTACTTATTGAAAAAACACGCCTTTGATAATTGCAAAATGCATATACTTCCCTACCAACCCTCGTATACACACATTTCTGCCAGATAATCATGTTGAAAACGGCGTCGCTGTTGTCGACGTGTAAGAGGAAGTTGTAATTATCATTACAACTATACTTATTTTTATTGACGTGTAGACGGATGGCGTATTTATCATTACGACTATACTTACTGCTGTCGACGCGTAGACAGATTGCATATTTATCATTAAGACTATACTTATTTCTATCGACGCCTAGACGGATGGCGTATTTATCATAAAAACTATACTTATTTCTATCGACGCGTAGACGGATGGCGTATTTATCATTACGACTATACTTACTGCTGTCAACGCGTAGACAGATGGCGTATTTATCTTTAGACTATACTTATTTCTGTCGACACGTAGACAAATGGCATATTTATCATTAAGACTATACTTATTTCTATCGACGCGTAGACGGATGGCGTATTTATCTTTAAGACTATACTTATTTCTGTCGACACGTAGACAAATGGCATATTTATCTTTAGACTATACTTATTTCTGTCGACGCGTAGACGGATGGCGTATTTATTAATACGACTATACCTTTTTCCGTCGACACGTAGACGGATTGCACATTCATCATTAAGACTAAACTTACTTCTGTCGACGCGTAGACGGATGGCGTATTAATCATTACAACTATACTAATTTCTATCGACAAGTAGACGGATGGCATATTAATCATCAAGACTTTACCTTTTTCTGTTGACAAGTCGACGGATGGCGTATTTATCATTAAGACTATACCTATTTCTATCGACGCGTAGACAGATGGCGTATTTATCATTAAGACTATACTTACTTCTGTCGACGCGTAGATGGATGGCGTTTTTATCATTAAGACTATATACTTATTTCTATCGACGCGTAGACGGATGGCGTATTTATCATTAAGACTATACTTATTTCTATCGACGCGTAGACATGGTGTACTGTCATAAAAAATATACTTATTTCTGTCGACAAGTAGATAAATGGCATATTTATCATTAAGACTATACTTACTGCTGTCGACGCGTAGTCGGATGGCGTATTTATCGCCTTGTTTGGTAGCTCCACTCCAGTCTTGTATATCATTAACCGACAAGCTGGCGAGTGTCTTGTAATCGACGCGACAGTCCCCACTACACGATGTCGTCCTTTCGTACATCACCAGCGGGGCTCCACTTGTCCACCTTAACAATGAAACATCAATTTCAATTAAGACCATAATAGCGCTCAGAAAAACAGCAAAACTTGGTTATAAGAGTCGTCAATTTTGAACGAATATGTTGAAACATAGCGAAAAACCACAGGAGCATGTCAATATAACGCCTGTTCTATAGATTATCTCTTTTTTCAAAATGCTATTTTCTTACATTTGGTGGCCACCAATTTAACCTTATTGTTTACATTCGAGCATCATCTAAAATAGCAAGGAGCGCTCAGATTAATGAGTGGTGATGACCTGGTTAGAAAAATAACGTGAAACACATAAAATACTGTCATATATCCAAAATTAACAATGTAAACATTCAGAATGGAGAATTTCTTGGGTTTTATTGCTTCCCCACGTTTCCAGGCTGACCTTGTTCTATCGCTTATTGTAAACAAACCTTATCGTAATTAGTCTTTCAAAAGCATCATTTGGTTTTTCTGAATCCGGGGTGGCAAATTTTCGGGGCGGGGGGGGGGGAATGTCCGTATACAGGTTTTTCTTACCAGGTGATCACCACTCGTTTAACCGAGCGTTTCAACCAATGAAGTTAAATTGGTGGGCACCAATATTATGAAAATAGCACTTTACAAAATCGATAATAGGTAATGCAGGCGTTATATTGTCATTATCCTGTGATGTTTCCTTATGTTTCAACAGTTTTTCTGAGCGCTAGTATACTTTTAATGTCTTATACAATGCTTGTTATTCCTATTCTTTATCAACCAGACAACGGAAGCAAATGCCCATTGTCCGAAAGACGGGTTAGGTATTGACTGTTCTGTCGCCGGTAATGAGTAGGGCACCAGTGACACATATAGGTTAAACTTGTATTGAGCAACCACCATTTAAAGCAGCAAACCTGTCTTAAACCATTACGGAAAGCCCCATTGTTAGATTCAAGTTGTACATCAGTTTGTGTTAAGCAGCCAACCTGTCTTAAACCGCTTATTTTCTCAGTTCAATAAGCTGACCTCTTAATGCAAGATTGATTTATCTTAAACAGACTACCCTTATTCAGACTTCAATTATTCACTGATTTGTATCAAATATTTGTCAAAATTTCAATTCCAAATCATTTCGACCAATACTTTCATGAAAGAAACTTCGTATCACGGCCAATCTTTCGTTTGAATCGACAAACATTCATCTCTTATGACATCATACTGTTCTCCGTCCTTCCGTTACCAGCCAGATTTCTGCCTGGTAGGTTTTTACTTATACCGGTTTCTATATTTGACAGATGAGGGACCGGTTCCCAGTCTACACATAGGTATTGTTGGCGTACTGGACCCGGCCCTCGTCCACAAATAAGGTGAAGACTTACCAGCCCCATCTATCGCCTGCTGTCACTCCAACACTGGAGTCGAGAGTAATGGTATTGGTTCCCACTACAATGAAGACAATTTTCGACATCATTCAACGAATAATGAGAACTACTAGCAATGATAATATTCATTTTCAGGTAAGACCTGGGTAATAGAGAAAGGTCAGAATAAAAGAATTCAAGATTTAACAGAACAAATGCCGTTTTAAAGTCAAGTTTCATATTATCAGAATCTTTTCTGGATTGGATTTTTTATTTGCCAATTTCATTCATGTAATTTTAGTTTCAATGTGAAAATTAAAAATTAAAGGGAGGTAATTAATATGAAATAAAGAACAAAATTAGTGATATTCATTTTATAAATGTAAATTCATATCAGACAATTTTTGAAAATTGACTCGGTGAATGCCTTTGAAATGCTAAATATTTTTACGAATTTCATTTCAACTTATTCTTTAACCAAATCAATTGTCAGTTTTCATTACCCAGGTCCTACATTAAAAAATAGTAAGAACTATCAACAAAGATATATTTTCGTCGACATTCAAGGAATAATGAGAACTACAATCAAAGATAATTTTCGTCATCTTTTAAGGAATAATGAGAAATATCAACAAAGATAGTTTTTGTCATTATTTAAGATAAAGTGAAAACTACGAGCAAAAATGGTTTTCGTCATCATTTAAGAAATAATGAGAATACTCAACAAAGACTATTTCCGTCATCTTTTATGTAATAGTAAGAACTATCAACACAGATAGAGTTTGTCATCATTTAAGGAATATAGAGAATTATCAAGAAAGATGGTTTTTCTCATAATTTATGATAAAGTAAGAGCTATTAACAAAAATGATTTTTGTCATCATTTAAGGAATTTTGAGAACTATCATCATTTTTTTTTATGATTTCTTGCTTGGTGAAGAAGTAACAATACAAAGAGTTGATTGGCGTAATGAAAATATTAGGTGAATTACCAAATCTCGGTATCTTAAGCAAGGTTGAACCCAACGAAATGATATTAAAGTTAGTTAACTGGTATGAAAATGGTTGTGCTGAATTAGTTTTCAAAAGGTTTTAGGACAGACTTGCTTGATGAAAAAAAGTCCTCTGTGTGTCAAATCGTACTTCGTAATTCTGGCTTATGTATTAACAACGGTTGACTTACTTCACGAGTTTATTAAAGCCAAAAGAATGCGATGATGAGACTTGTTTATTCAAGCTATCAGAGAAATAGTACCTGATATCTACCAATATTTATCTTCAAACTAAAGCTAAACATTACCTTCGTAATCTGGATTTCTTCGATCACTTAACCCATTACCAATAATATTATTACAATAACGACATTTGGCAAGTTTGTAGGAGAAATTGCTCGTTAAGAGCGATTTTTCCTTTTCCCACAATGTTTTCTGCCCAATCAGAAGATTGTTTTTCAATTTCATCACATTTTGAAATATCGCCTGTAAACTCTTTCAGCGCCGAAAATTTGTTTTTGATTTTTTGAAAGAATTTCACTAAACATAGTGATATAAGTGTATATGTATTCTTTTTTCCGATAGAGTGTTACATGCTGCTTATATCTTAAACATATATAGGGGAAAATAGAATCCTTCAGAACAAAATAAAAAGCTGGATAAAAATCGTAGATAACGCGGGTATTTTCGGAAATGGGCGGAAGTAACCGATGTGCGGTGTTTGTCGGGAATGTTTAGGTGGGGGATTATCAGTCTTAACTCATCCTGTTAATCCAATGAAAACGCCTCTGACATAATGGGAGACGCCATGTTGCTTCTCACGAGACTACTTTTGTTGTACTTTCGTTTTAAGATATAGATCTCAAATGTCAAAATCTAAAATGGCCATTTGATTTGATTAAGGAAACAGGTGCATATCACAAATCATAATTTCACTATTTCGTTTAAGTTACCGATCAAAAATAATGAAATGAAGTCAACACTTCCATATAGCCTACATAGAACTATTCAACGTGGACGTTCCAAGCCAACGTCTTATTAGTCGGAACAAACAAAAATCAATATGATCTCATCGGGTTTATCCAACGAAATGTATTTCTCAGCCTACGGAAATACCCGAGTAATTCCGCTTTACAAAACATTTGTAACACACGTATTATGAACAAGGTGTATTTCTCATGTCAACACAGAAATACCCGAGTAATTCCGATTTACAAAACATTTGTAACACATGTATTATGAACAAGGTGTATTTCTCATTTCAACACGGAAATACCCGAGTAGTTCCGATTGACAAGACATTTGTAACCCTACACGTATTATGTACTATGAGTCGTGTTTCTCAGGTCAATACGGAAATACCCGAGTAGTTACGAATGGTGTATTACCTGTAGTTGTGTCTGTCTGCTGATAGACCAGCTCATATGAGGTACCAGACGTCGCTCGCCAGAGTTGAAATACCAGACTTCCGACAGCATTCACCTTAACCTCATAGGCATCGAGAAATCCGCAACAGTTTATTTCATATAAAGTGAGTCCAAGAATGTAGCCTCTGTCTTAAATACGGAAATATAGGTATCAACCATTAACGGGAAAAATAAACCTGGGATTTCACACGTTTCTTCTTCACAACAATTTAAAGCTTAACCGTTTACCAAACAATGACGATATTTGACCAGTATGTTGCAGACGACTCTGTAAAACATAGTGGGAAAAGGAGAAATTGCTACAAGCGAGCAATTTCTCCTTTTCCCACAATGTTTTCTGCCTTATCAGAAAATTATATTTTCATTTATTTTCACATTTTGAAATGTAATCCGTAAACTCTTTCAATTTGGGACAGTCGAAACATTGGCATTTGGTAATGAAGAAAAGTCAGAATAACAAAATTAAAGATTTAACAAAGCAGAAGCCATTTTAAAATCAAGTTTCATATTATAAGAATCCTTCCTTGATTAGAATTTGTATTTGCCAACTTCATTTATGAAATTTTAATTTTGATGTGAAAATTTAAAGGGAGGAAATTAATATGAACTAAATAACAAAATCGTTGATATTCATTTTGTAAATAAAGATTCAAAATCAGACACATTTTGAAAATTGACTCGGTGAATGTCTTCGAATCGATGTATATTTCATGAATTACATTTAAACTCATTCTTTTACCAAAGCAATAACCAGTTTTCCATTACCCAAGGCTTACCTTAAGTTATCATCTTCTTCCAAAAAGAAACAAAAATCTGCAATTTGCTTATTTTTCTTTTTCATTTTCTTGTTTTTTTCTTTTGTTTTTATTCCTTATTCCTGTACTGAACTGAAAAATAATCATCTCTTCAACAATGTTTTTCAATATTTCCAATCATTGCGTGGGCTATAGTATTTGTTCACAATTTCAGCGATATTGCGTCGTTTCCAGGGATACGAAATAGCACTACCCTTTACGACCTCTAAGTGACTTGTCTATTTGAATTCAAACTAGGCTCAGATGTGCCAAACACTATCAATAATATTATCAATATGAGCTTTTAAAAGCAAACTAGCGCTCAGAAAAATGCAAATTGGGTATTATGTGTTATTTTCACAAAGTCGGTGCCCATCAATTTAACGTCATTGTTCACATTCGGGTAACATCTAAAATAGCAAAGAGCGCTCGAATTTATGAGTGGCGAGTGTCTGGTAAGAAAGATCACATAAAACAAATAAGAAATACTGCCATTTCTCCAATACTAACAATGTGAACATTCAAAACAGAGAATTTCTTTGGTTTTATTGGTTTCAACTGTTTCTTGGCTGACCTTGTTTTATTGCTAATTGTAAACAAACCTTATACTATTCAGTCTTTTAAAATTATCATGAGAACGTGTTACAGCCTCAATTCCTCTGTAAAAGGGAATTGAAAGTACTTTAAGTTAATTTTCAATTATTCTAGATCGATCATTATTTAAGTGTAAATGAGCGCAAGTATGTCTTTAAGTAAAAAAAAGATGAATAATCACACTACAGTTTATTTCATTAAATGGGCGTCCCGCCCAAAATTCCCATTGGTGCAAATATTCCCATGAGCTAAAGTGCCGTGAAGAAAGGCCATCGCTGACATTGTAATGGACTACCTGAACCGTAGTCCAGTGATAGGACATCGGCTTCAGGATCGTGGGTTCCGGGTTCGAATTCCGTTCGGATCATTTGAATTCTTTTTGAGTAAAAACCTCCATCGAACGTTGCTCCTCTCCACCCAGGTGTATAAATGACCACGTTGAAGGGAATAAACCAAGTTGCCGTGGCTGCATTTGCGCCATATGCAAACGGCCGGTTTATCATCCAATGATCGGGGAGATAATTGTAATGTCGGTAATGTCGCCCGAATATGCCTAGCGTAGAAGTTGACTATATAAACCTACCTTTACGTTTTACCTTTAACCTTTATAGTGCTGGAACTGACTTCATGCTTTTGCAAACAGGTTTGATCCAGGCCTGCCGCCAAGTGAATTGGCGGCTGGTCTGTGATCTAATCTGTTTGCTTCTCTGAGTATCTATCCTTATCAAAATTAAGCAGATTTTTAATGTTTTGGAAAGCAGACAACACAAACATCTATTTTGAGAAGATTACCCAGCATTCTAACGGTTAACTCTACACCAGCACTGCTGTACACGTAACGTATATAAATTTCATTTGTTCGGGTGTACATTTGCAATAATGACAAGTTTGAAACATAAAAGTATGGATTTATCCACCTTGGCATTTTTAGGGTACTATTCGGCCCAGTGGTTAAGCTGGCAAACTTATATCTATGGGTCCCGGATTCGAAACCAACATCCAAATCGCTTTTGATTGACTTTCCTTTGACAAGACACGTCTAAGAACAAGCCTTGGTACTGGTGAACATCTGAAAAGTTGATAAAGTGTTTACACGTCGTTAACCCATTACCAAACAATACAAACCTTTGACCAGTTTGTTACAGACCACTCTAGAAAGCATTGTGGGAAAAGAGAAAATTGCTCTTAATGATACAACATCTCCTTTTCCCATAATGTTTTTCGCCCTATCAGAAGGTTATTTTTCAATTTCATCGCATTTGAAAATGCCGCCTGCAAACTCTCTCAATTTTGGACAGTTGAAAAGATGTCGTTTGGTAAAGGGTAAACCGTCATATCGTGGGTGAATAACTCCCCTTTTTTGCAAACACATTTGCTCTTACCAGTAACGCCAGTGACATCATCGGAGTAAGCCTTGCCTGAGTTTGCATAATCTTCCCCGAAGAACTGGTTGTCCGTGCAGATCGTTATATGGGCTGAAATGGGGGGAAGATACAGGTGATTACATAAATATCTGGGTACCGTTTATTTACTAAACAACTTAAGGAAACTATTTGCGTAAGTCATAACTGATATACATGGATAGCATCTTTAATGAAAATACAATATTGCAATGTGATTAGTCATTGGAAGCGTCTCGGAGAGACGATTCCAATGATGTGTTACTTTGCAATATTGCTTAGCCCAATATCTAAATAAGAGGAATGGCTGTTTTAGACTTACGCAAATCCTAAGCGCAAACTGTTTAGTGAAACGGTACCCAGGTTTTTAACTTAAATAATACTCTCCGAATTTTTCTTTATTACCTCACCAACACTTCTCTGATAACGATTAGAAATTATGAATTGTACATACGTCTTCACACATGCTTTATTATTAGAATTCGTATGCTATAAATATGTTCTTTTTTTTCTTATCTCACATGCTTTACAATAGCCATGCAGACAGCTGATACAGCAAAACTATCCTCAATATTGTGTAGACACCTAAAAGAACGATATATATCATTTATCTTACTCATTACCAAACCATAACCAAATATCGTCGGTAATTACATACAGTTATAAGAGGGGAGGAACAAAACCGGTCGAATGTCGTTATTGTTTGGTTATGGGTTAAGTCAGATTCAACAGAGTTAGGTTAAATGTAAAACTCCAATAACTTTAGGAAACACTTTATCAGTATGGTCAGTATTTTTGTGTTGTTGATTAAATATCAATTTCGAGCAAAAGGAAGACAGAAACCATTATTGATGGAATCTTCCTGTCGCCAAATAATGGCTACTTGTAGAAAATGTCCACTTGTAAAAAATATTACACATACTTAACAGTAAACTAAATTGCTGGAACACATATAAATGCCAGCTTATCATAACTCCAATCTAACATTTGAAAACGACTACGCATATTTCAAAGTTTTCTGGTACGCTTAACTATAATCATCTTCTCCTCCAACAACAATATTTATTATTGTCTAATATGATTAGACCTATTAAAGAATGTTTTGTAGCTATCTCACTCACACTTCTTATTAATTGAAAAGGCGTGTCTTTCTACGAAAAGAATAAATATGAAATACATTAATAGGGTTTTTATGTTTGAGAAACTTAAGTTAATACGCAGTTTGAATGTGATGCTGTTGTATATCTTCAAAAAAGTATGACGTATTGAACCTTTACCCTCAGTATGTATGGTTGTAGAAATAACCATTGGATGCTGAGCGCAACGGATTCTGTAAATAGTATTTACTTTATTACAAATGTTTGTATTTGTAAATTGTACCATTGTATTATTATGCTGTTCATATCACTGTAGGAGAGTGGAACAAAATAAATAAATAAATAATAAGTAATAAAATGATAAATACATACCCGATTGTATCTTTGTCACCATTAATTGAATAACTAGACAGAAAGGCAGTAACTTCATCATGCCGTGTGCTTTCCGCCTGTCCCACTACATCAATGTTTATATCTCACCGTTTCTCACATCGGAATTCATAATCTACGCAATTCGATTGAAAATCTCACAATATAAGTGTATTTATCAAAAAGCATTTATTTGAATGACGAATTGTATTGCCTTTTAAATGGTGTGCTTGAAAAGAAATCAATAGTCTATAGACGATCACGTACAACGGGCCTTCTTTGTAGTCTGGTTCCCGCGGTACTGTAGTAAATCGAAATCCTCACAGTAATCTCCCTTTGCTATGCTAAATCGATCACTGCCACGGCAAGATTATCTTCCAGAGTTTCATGCTGTTGATTTTTTTTGTAGTTTTCTTTTTTGTTATTTTAATTAAATGCTTTTACCGGATAATGAAATTTGATTTAATGATGATGTATTATTGTGTTGATGTCTGAACAGTTAATTTAAAAAATCTACGAATAAAGCACAAACGGATGCTTTTTTTCTCGGATCACCGCTATTTTCAACTGCCATTTTCGTTTCTAAGCATATTGTCATGTGACATTTGTGGTAGCAGTGATCAATCCAATGAAGTGAGATCACTGTGAGGAGTTTGATTAGCCCGGGGTCCTGGTAGGTGCTAGTCCAAATGATTCAGACATAGACATTTCATGTAACAGATTTACAGCTTGGATCATCCTAGTTAGGCCCGTGCGTATACCCCGAACTAGGCAAGTGCCAGAACCGAAGGCTATTTGTATATCAATTATAGTTAAGGGGTAGGAAATCGCGACAAGCCTTGTTTGCAATCGTACCTACTCGACAATTCCCGGCACAAGCCGTTAGAAATACCTTTTAGGTAGTTCATGAATACACCAAAAATCCTGGGGGAATTCGGCTGTTTTCCGCCGGATAACATACAGAGACTATATATTTATGTAAATACACACACAATAGTTAAATATCACAGTTGAATATTGTTGATTTTACCAGTTTCATTAAAGATCATCATATCAATACATCTGTGTTTCATATTTTCTCAATCGTATCAACTCGGCAATCCCCGGCTTGTGCAGCTTATGTAAATACGATTGGAAACAGACATGCCCTTTGTCGCCGTCATGTTGCCAAACTACTTTCAAAATGGCTCCCTATTATCTCCGAGGTTATTTCAAGAAATGTCCGAGTTATTCCGAACGACATTGATTGATACTCAGTAAAGGATGTGCTTCGAATGCATTACACGTATCAATAACAGTCTACTTTTAAAAATTGAACCATTTTTATCAAAAGGAATGGCATCACGTGTCCAAATTGAAAGCATTTGAAGACGGCAATTTCAACTGCTTATTTCAAATCAACGCTGAAGGGTGGATGATCAACGGGGGTCCTGCACACTAATCTTGACCAAATAGAGTCGGAATATCGCTTTTACTATGTTGGCCAGCTTATTCAAATATAAGGATTAAGTACTTTGAATATATACCATGGCCTAAGATGCATATCTTTACAAACATAATGTCGTCTAAAGACAGAAAAGCTATTTTTAAAATTTCACATTATTCAAAGGAAGCATTTGTACTACACAATACTAACACCTAAGTGTATATTCATTATGATTGCAAATTCTACTGAAATGTTAAGGCCAAAAGTACGTGCGCGCTGATTTTGCCGAGTAGAATAATTGAAAATGACTGACCACTAAGCGTGTTTGTTCACAGATGTGAGGAAATTTTGGAAGTTAAAAATCAATTTCTTAAAAAATGCAAAACAGCTGTACTGTTGTATGATACACACTAAAGAACAGTCATTAGAAGCAAAATTATATTGTTTTTTAAAGAGTGTATACAGTGAATTAACACGTATTTTGGTCGAAGAGCGTGGCATAGCTTTTTAGGTATACGGTGTATGAACTTTACATACTTATATAAATTGACGTTTTCTGAATTAGTTATGCTTCTAAATAGCCATTCTAAATTGTTTATTAAATAGCAATACAAAAACTGTATTGTTTCAACGTCATTTTATCTTGACTTTTAAATTTATTTATTTTTTGTGAACAAGCACCTTTAATCCTTTACCAAGCACTAAATTTCCAACTGTCCCAAACTGAAAAATATTGCTGACAACATTTCAAAATGTGATGAAATTGGAAAATAATCTACTGATAGGGCAGAAAACATTGTGAGAAAAGGAGAAATTGCTCGTTAGGAGTAATTTCTCCTTTTCTCACGTTTTCTAGAGTCGTCTGCAACAAAGTGTTTGAATGTCGTTATTGTTTGGTAATGGGCTAATGGTCAGAAATAATTAAAAATTTGGGAACGAGATATTCCGGATGATACAGACAAAGACAGGAGTCACTGGAACTACAACTTTGATTATCCGAATATTGCGGGCGAGAGTTTTAATTAAGCCTATTTTCCATTTCTAATATAAGATGTAAGGGTACTCGTTAGTGCTGTGTTATCACTTACGAAGCCTGGCCATTTATCATCATCAATACAATTTCACGGTGAATGTACATTACATTATTTCGTAGGCCTACATTCCACCATTTATTGTGGGTTAAACGATTGATCGAAAATGTAAAGTATATAGCCTTTAGTACATCAACCTTTTACTGTGGTTTAACCCATTACCAAACAATAACGACCTTTGACAAGTTTGTTGCAGACGAGTCTGGAATACATTGTAGGAAATGGAGAAATTGCTCGTCAAGAGCAATTTCTCCTTTTCCCACAATGTTTTCTGCCCTATCAGAAGATTATTTTTCAATTTCATCACATTTTGAAATGTCGTCTGTAAACTCTTTCAATTTGAGACAGTCGAACATTTTGGCGTTCGGTAAAGGGTCATATTAATCGATTAATCGAAAAATGTGATGTAAAGACCAACTTATTTGTTTACAGCGATATATGAAAGCCCCATTATTCTCCCATTATTACCTATATTGAATTTTCTTCAATAAAAAAGGGACCCTCGTTTTGACAAAAAGGCGTCTTTATGTATCGGTCTCAGATCAGTATGGATACCAAACCTAACCCTTAGAATGCTGGGTAATTTTCTAAAAAAATGATTTTGTGTCGTCTGCTTTCCTAAACATCAACTATCTGCTTAGTTTTGATGAGAAAAGATACTCTGAGTGGCAAACAGGTTGGATCGCATGTCAGATGCAAATTAACTTGGCGGCTGGCCTGGATCCTACCTGTTTGCATAAGCATGATGTCGGTTCCAGCACTATAAGGGTTAACCTAGCCGAGCGCGGCAATTTGATCCACTAGAAAACGATTACTTTGACAGCAACCTTTTATAATGCTTATCTATGCCTATGCCCTTGCATTTGGTATGAGCAATTTGTCCATTTGACTAAATAGCTTCCATTTGACTCAGTAGCTTCCATTTGACTAAATAGCTTCCATTTGACTTAGTAGCTTCCATTTGACTAAATAGCTTCGATTTGACTTAATACCTTCAATTTGACTTAATAGCTTCTTTTTGACTTAGTAGCTTCCATTTGACTTAGTAGCTTCCATTTGACTTAGTAGCTTCCGTTGGACTAAATATCTTCCAATTGACTTTATAGCTTCCATTTGGCTAAATAGCTTCGATTTGACTAAATAGCTTCTACTCAATGTCATAAATGCAAATGCAAAGTAGTTCATTATGCTAATAAGCTATTTTTTGACAAGTCATTAAGTCCCACTAGTGGTTTAGGCAAACTGTACAGACTGATAGGAAAGATCGAGGTTGTTTAAAAGTTTCTCCGGGTCCGGGGTACCGTTTTACTTAACAGGTTACGCTTAACATTTGCGTAAGATCAAAACAACATTCCCTCTTATTTGAATATTGAGGTAAGCAATATTGCAATGTAACACATTATTGGAATTGCCTCTCTGAGACACTTCCAATGGCGTGTCACATTGCAATGTCGCACTTTCATTTAAGATACTATCCATGTTTATCAGTTTCGACTTTTGCAAGTATTTTCCTTAATTTGTTTAGTAAAACGGTAACCTGGTTCGTGCACTTGTGCAGGGTATAAATACATATGGGCAAATCCGCAGGCCAGTAGATAATCATTTACAAGTTTAAACCGTTGCTTTATTTGCCTTCATTGAATTCAGACCAATTCCAGATGTATCAGGTTAAGTTTCTCATCAACCTGTATAGGTCTTGTTGTTGTTGTAAATATAATTGTTGTAGTTGTTGCAATCCTTTAGAAGTTCCACGCGACATCTCGATTTGAAGACGACATTATTAAATATTCTTCATAATGCTTCACCCAGTGTCCTAGGTTGTGAAAACCTCTCCCACAATGTTTGTCATAGTTATTAGTTTCTTCGAAATACGAGGGTTTAATGCAAGGCTATGGTACGCCCTTTATTTTTGTGAAGGACCACTGTGGTATTGCTCTGAACCCTCTAACAGGAATGTGCATACGTTTTTCTTTGTCAGGGGGTTATATGCAATGCAGATTGGTAAAATCGACTGCCTTAGATTTCTAAATTTTAAATTTCTGCCTGTAACTAACTCGGATGATCCAAGCTGTAACTGCGTGAGAGTGAAATATCTACGTCTGGATCATTCGGACTAGCCTGTAACAAGCTGGGTTGCGTCCTTTTCGAACGAAACGACCAGTTTTTACAACTCTAGACATATGTTATGTATTGTATGATATGTATGGTATGATGGGCCGGAGGCCTTTAAGTACAATAAAAAAAACTGTAACTTGTAACGTGTCGTTGGTTAAACCGTTAACCATACGTTCTAGACGATGGTTTCTACCCTATATAGACCTACTATTCGGAAAATGTAATTTTTCATACTTCAACATATGCATCTGCTTTTGGTTTAATTGTGAGATCAGTCACAAAAACACATTTGAGGGAATTAGGTGTAGCTTTCATGCATTCGTGTATGTTTGATCGTTCAAGTTGACCAGGGTCTTCCCCTGGCCTTTAAAGCGCTGTGGTACCCCAGCGCCTGAATTTCAAAATAAGCACTCCCAAGGCGCCTGAATTGATCCCAATGTGCTTAAAAATTGTCCAAAGTACATGTACTTTAAATTTGGTCCACAGCTGATCAACATGCTTGTAACATTGTTTGTTACATTTTACTTGGTTTATAAACAGTATTTCTTGTCTTTAAATTCCAAAAGAGTCCTAAAATTTCATCATTTTAGGATGCTTCTGTGATTACCCCCAGCGCCTGAAAGAAATCCTGGGGAAGACCCTCAACCTATGTTAGGTCTTGTATACTCATTCCCAATACTTAAACGGTTTATCATGGTCAAAAGTAATAGCTGAGACAGGCATCAATTATTAAGTATGAAAAAAAAGCATTCTTTTTTTTATTTTAGGTACCTTGTTTCTTCAAAGAAAACAGTATCACAGCGCTTCCAAAAATCTTCTACGGCAGTTGCAACATCCTGAGCTATCATAGATAGTTAGCTAGATATCGCAAATCGCACAAACAGGCCTTGTCATGGCATCTTAACCCATTACCAAACAATAACGACATTTGTCCAGTTTGTTGCCGACTCTGGACAACATTTTGGGAAAAGGAGAAATTGCTCGTAACGAGCAATTACTCCGTTTCCCACAATGTTTTCTGCCTCATCAGAAGATCATTTTTCAATTACATCACATTTTGAAATGTCGTCTGCAAACTCTTTCAATTTCGGGCAGACCAAAATTTGGTATTTGGTAAAGGGTTAAAGCAGTCATGGAAATGCTCTAAACGTACTAGCATCACATGATTAGAGTGTCAACCTCCTTCATAGCCTGGGACCAAGAAGCTCTTACCCATTTCGATAATTTCACAGGAAGGATTTCATAGATCATTGTTTAATAAATAAACCCAATAACCAGCTTACCATATCTGTGAGGCAACTGTGTAATAAACTTGTATAACCGTTATGAAAGGGGGTTGAGAAACACGTGATTAATCTAGTTTTATGTAACTTTAGAGAGATATTTTGTCAGAGTAAGACATTTTTTTCAAAAAGGTTAAAACATCAATCTGTATAATAGATTGAAGATAAAAGTTTTAACCAATAAAATTCAAGTTCTATGTTTTATTTATTTATCACAGGTTCACACAATAGTCATATCTAAAGGCTTCATATTTACTTAAGCATTCATTTCAATAAAAATCTTTAAAAAGAAATATAAATACATGTAAATATACATCTATATGTTTTATCCTATGCTATTTTAGAAAAAAATGTCAGCCTGTCCAATGTTGCTCAACTATCATTGTGCATTCATGGCCAAGTTAACACTTTACCAAACGCCAAATATTCGACTGTCCCAAATTGAAAGAATTTGCAGACGACATTTCAAAATGTAAATAAGTTGGAAAATAATCTTCTGATGGGGCAGAAAGCATTGTGGCGAAAGGGAAATTCACTCATTATTATTCATTATTACTGCTCATTACTCCTTTTCCCACAAAGTTTTCAAGAGCTGTCTACAACAAAGTTGTTAAATGTCTTTATTGTTTGGTAATGGGTTAAATGGCATATTACTCTTCTATGAATCCTAAGGCATATCATTTGTAGGAAATGACAATTTTATGGTAATTATATATCCCAGATTTGTTGTTATACCTCTACCAAGCAGGAAATACTTCACTTAAAAAACTAGCAGACATACTAATAAGCAGACAGAGTGACATTGTTTCCTGTTACATTACAATGAGTTTTGAGAACTATTGAAATATCTAAATCCTCTTTGGTGCATCTACTATATTTTCTAAATTTGTTGAAATACAAATAAACCAGGAGAATATGTGACAGTAGAACAAATTTTCCAATTTGCCCAAAGGTTTTAACTCTTTACCAAATGCCAAATTTTCGACTGTCCCAAAATCAAAGAATTTGCAGACGATATTTAAAAATGTAATAAAATTGAAAAAAATCTTCTGTTAGGGCAGAAAACATTGTGGGAAAAGGAGAAATTGCTTGTTAAGAGCAATTTCTCCTTTTCCCACAATGTTTTCCAAAGTTGTCTGCAACAAACTGGTCAAATGTCGTTATTTTTTTGTAATTGGTTAAGGGCGTGTCTGCTGCACATTGTAACATTGTGTATTGACTGACCTTTTTACCTCATATGTGTACATTGAAAGCAGAAGTAGGTTTAACCGTATCCTTCAATTAGAATTTTAGACAATTTAAATTGAAAACATCTGAAGGCAAAATTTCGAAAGAATCTAATTTCGTTTATCTATATGGGTTTTACACCATGCCAACCAATCGTATCTACTTGGCAATCCCTGTAACAAGTCGGTAGATATACCTCGTAGGCAGTACATAAATACACCAGAAATCCTGGGGTAATTCGCCTTATTTCCGGCAGATAACGCAAAATGCACACAGGCACTAAATATGTATTTACATACACACAAATTGGTTATACTGTATATCACAATTGAATGCTTATTTTTACCCTTTTCATTAAAGATGATCATATCAACACATCTGTGTTTAATATTTTGTCAATCGGCTCTTTTCGGCAATCCCCGGCTTGTGCCGGGGATTTCCGAGTAGATACGATTGCAAACGGACATGCCCTTCGTTACTGACCTACTTTCAAAAATGGCTCCCCATTACCTCCGAGGTTATTTTAAGAAATGGCCGGGTTGTTCTGAATGCATGCCAACATTATTTCAGTTTTGTTATGATGCCCAACTCTTTATGATGGAGGGAGAGCCCATACGCAACTGTTCATAAGGTCTGGTCAATACAGGTAGAACCATGAGCATTCTGTAAGTCAGTCTGGAGACGACCTCTAATGAACAATCAGATGCCATCACAGGGACTCTAACCCATGCGAAGTGGGGCCATGTGATTTTAAGTTCTATTCTCTTACCTCTAGTCCACTTAGGGCCCAGAAAGTGTTTTATCCTTTAATATATTTGGTAGACACCATTAAGACAAAAGCAGAAAAAGTTTGAAACAAACAATTTTTCTTTTTGTTAGATTTTCGTTCTTGTGCAACAAGCTTCGAGTGCATCAAACTGGATATATATGAAGGATAGGTTAAGCTTTTAAATGTCAAAAGGAAAAATTTCCCAATATAATTATTTCTTGCCTTCTGAAATAACGATTATGCTCAATTCATTTATTTTATAAGGGTTTTACATTGTGTCAACATTCTTACAGTTATGTTACGATACCCACCTCATAATAGTGGAGGAAGACTCCAAACCTGACTGCCAAAAAGGGCTGGTCAAGCAAGGTAGAACCATTGGCATTAGGTAAGTCAGACCAAAGATATCATGAAAATTAAAATGATATCATCTGGATTTGAACCAATGTGGAAAGGGGGCCATGTGATTTCAAGTTCTTTAATCTAACCATCAAGCTACAGAGGCCCCAATTTTGCTCAATACCATAACCCATTACCAAACAATGATGACATTTGACCAGTCTATTGCAGACGACCCTTGAAAACAGTGTAGGAAAAGGAAAAATTGCTCCTAATGAGCAATTTATCCTTTTCCCACATGGTTTTCTGCCCTTTCAGAAGATTATTTTTCAGTTTCATCACATTTTGTAATTTTGTCTGCAAACTCTTTCAATTTGGGACAGTCGAAAACTTGGTATTTGGTAAAGGGTTAAAAAAACAAAAAGGATCATTTTCTGCTACTTAAAAATTGAAAATGTCAGAAAAGTCCACATTAAGGGGTGGGAACTTCAGAAACCAGACAGTTTGATAAAAAAAAACCATTTCTATATCGTCCATGTATTCCTTAGTACAGCATAGAAGTCCTTATCATCGTCAATGCTTAGACTTAGCCCCTCGTAGTACTCTTCAAACTCCACAAATGACAAATCTTCCTGCTTCTTGTTGGGCAGTACAGCGTCCAGGAAGGATTGTAATGGTCCAACCCCAGAGTCCCCAGATGGTTCTAAAAATAGAAACAAAAAGTAAAAAAAATCAATGAATTATACATTGAAAAAAGATGTCAGTGGGTCAGTGGAGAGGCATTATTTACTATTTTAGAACAAGACCTTGAAGGCTCAGTGCAAGACTATGGTATGCATTGAGTCCAACCCCTTCTTCCCTAAAGGGGTTCTAAAAATAGAAACAAAACGTAAAAAAATAAAATTAAATCATACATTGAAAAACGAAATGTCAGTGGAAATGCATGACTGACTTATCTTTAAGACAAGACCTTGAAGAGTCAGTTCAAGATTATAGTATGCATATAATGCGACCCTTTCTTTGCTAGAATGTTAAAAAAAAAAAAAGAGTCGAAAAAATCAATAAATTAACTATTGATAAAAAAAAAGTGTCAAAGTAAGGCATGATGATTTATTTTAAAACAAGACCTTGAAGACTACGTGCAAGATTATAGTAAGCACATATAATGCAATACTTTCTTCCCAAGAATTTTAAAATGAAAAAAGAAAAAAAAAAAAGTAAAAAAATAAATAAATTAACTAATGATAGAAAAAAGTGTCAATAGTGAGGCATGATTATTGATTTTAAAACAAGACCTTGAGAGCTCAGTGCAAGATTTTAGTATGCATATAATCTGACACGTTCTCTCCAAAACTGTTTAAAAAAAAGAGAGAAAAGTAAAAAAACATTAATAAATTAACTATTAATCAAACAGGTGTCAGTAGTGAGACAAGATTATTAAGTTTAAAGCAAGACATTGAGGTCTCAGTGCAAGATTTCAGTATGTATATAATGCAACCCCTTCTTCCCAAGCATGTTTGTTCTATGGCATTCATTCTAAATAAATCAATGAGGTAACACATTTTTAGATGAAAGAAATGAATCAATTGACTTCCACTCAAACCATAAGGTGATGGACAAACTCAGTTAAAGTGCATACTGGTCGCTCTTTGCTTACCTTTTCCAGGGCGAAATGTTGAGTTGAAGAATTTCTGTATATCACTTAATGTAATGTACCCTTTCTTTCCAGCATCTATCTTTCTGAAGGCCTGAAAGATACAAAGAAATTTATGACTGTACCTATACTTTTAGGTAATAACAAAGGCACTGGTTGTATCCTTTTGTCATATTGAGTTGCGATTAGTTTAAACCCTTATAGTGATGGAACCGACTTTATGCTTATGGAAACAGGTTAGATCCAGGCTAGCCTGTGGTATAACCTTTTGCTATTATAAGTACCTTTCTTCATCAAAATTAAGCAGTATTTATGGTTTTGGAAAGCAGACGACACAAAACTCTATATTTAGAAAATTACCAAGCACTCTGAGAGTCAGTCTTATCATTGATGGAAGCATCGGAATCCACAAAGATGACCAGTCAAAGAAAAAAAAACACCCAATGATTGTCAGAGTTATTTCCCGATGCAAGGGTTCTTCTTTTTTTTTTTATATATATGGACTTTACATCACATTAACATTATTTCAGTTATGTAGCGATGCCAGACTCTTAATGATGGAGTAAGACCCCATACTCAACTGGCCATAAGGGATGGTCAAGGCGGGTAAAACCATCGGCTTTCCATAAGTCAGTCGGGAGACTGCCTCTCTTGAAAAGGGTTCTTAGCAATACTAATATAAGTCCTTTACTTTTTGGAAGGACTTGCCATATAATTGCAGTGACATATCAAATAGAGGCTTTTTAAATCCAAAATGTTGCACAACATTGAAATAAGAGGGAATGTTGTTTTGAACTTGCACAATTTTTAAGCAAAGGATGTTTAGTAAAATGTTACCGAGGTTACTGGCTCTGACTTACTCCAAATCAGTTGAGCTTTGAAATTCAGTCTTGATTATGCATTAAAGGCACATGAAAGGATATGAGTACATATGAATTAATGACAAAAGAAATGGAGGTCTTTTATGTTCTTAAAAGTCATGAAAATTAATCTATGAATGATGTGACACCTGATTGGATAAACTCCTTAAATATAAGTTATTTTGTGCTTGAAATATAGTTGTCTCCAATTCAGTCATGTTTATCAACAATCTGTTTGTTTACATATTTAAAATGAGGAACTCTGATTGGACAGTTAAAACATTTGTGCATCCCGTGACCATGTCAGAGGTGAAGAATAAGGCAATCTGAATTATTAAACTGGCTAATGT
The DNA here is from genome assembly GCA_947846245.1 of Cerastoderma edule. Taxonomy (NCBI): domain Eukaryota; kingdom Metazoa; phylum Mollusca; class Bivalvia; order Cardiida; family Cardiidae; genus Cerastoderma; species Cerastoderma edule. The sequence continues at coordinate 25,267,011 of OX401407.1, read as the reverse complement.
GGGTTATTTCTCATTGGCTTTCAGGTTTGAGTTGTGCTGATGAGTTTTTTGGTGATAACTATTTGAATCTGACCAAAAGTTAAACAACCAATATAGTTTGATATAGCAATAGTCTCCTTTCATGAGCCTTTAATAAGCTGGTCATGTGATCTGTGACCAAGATTGCAAAAATGTCCATTTCAAAAGACAACCGTTCTAAAAGACCGCCCTCACCTTTATCACAAGACATTTTCTAGCTTCTACCATATTTCCAAGTACAGCTCTCATGTAAACCCCATAGTCTAATTCTCCTTTTTCTGCAGTATCTAGAATTTCAAATAGTGCATCGAGTGTCTGAAACAAACATATATAAAAAACATAAGAATAAAGTTTCTTATTTCAATATGATGTAATTTTTCTTACCAGTATATCATTTGAATGAAGGCTACTCCAATTAGAATAGATGCCGAAAAACTAATAAGTTTGTCACAACAAATTGGTGTAATAGAGGTAATTAAAGTAAATGCAAATTCATTCAAAATGGATGATGAATTCATAAAATCTAGCAGTACTGGTTTAGTATCCGGGAAGCAGTCATCAGGAAGCAGTCATCAGGAAGCAGTCATCAGGAAGCAGTCATTGAGAGTAAATTTAACAAGCTTCAAACTTTTGTCACGATTGATGTAAAATTAATAAGTTAAACTTACTTTTATTAGTTAGATATTGCATATTCTGACCACACATGTTAAGTTAAGGCCCAAGCCTCATTATGGATTTTGTGACTAGTACAAATTGAAAGCAACAGCAGACGACAATTACTCAGTATCAAAAGTAGAATTTTCTTTCTGACCTAAGAACGGAATATTTGTGACACATGTGTTTTCTCCTTATGTCAACGTTTTTCTTCTCTGATTCCCTGCAGTTGAAAAAAAAAAAAACATATGCGAACAGTATTGAACAATTTTCATTACATCAAATACTTACATCTGGAGGTAGATCGATGTGAAATTCAAACAATCCTTTTTCCAGCTCAAACCGGTACAGTATTCCTGTCCCCGAACTGTTAGATTTCCTGTAAAACCTTCCCAGTCCAGTTATGGTTCTGATGGCTCGTTTGCGTATTTTCTTGTGCACATTACCTGCAAATACGTTTTTTTTTCAACTTAAAAAAGTTCTGACTTATGATAACATTATCAACCGAACACATCCTAATGAATCCAAAAATGGCGTCATCCATACATTAAACATTAATATGATGTATTATCCTTTCAATTCCACATAACCATCTACATCCATATGTTCAGAATCAGTCTTTTTACCATTTTGATTCATAGATTTATCAGTCATGTCACATGATAAAAGGAATATTGCCCTATTTTGCATATACAGTCAAACTTGTGTTAAGAGGCCAGCCTATGGGACAGAGTAAATTGGCTGGTTAAGACAGGTTGGCTGCTTAACACAAATTGATGTACACTATAAATATTAACAAGTGGACTTTCTGTAGGGGCTGTTTAAGGGGGGTTGGCTGCTTAAAAGGGTGGTTTCTTAACACAAGTTAGACTGTATGTACATGACCATCAACATAAAAATGCATCAATCTTGTATTCAAATTCATGTTTCATATGAGAGAATTTTACTTCATTCAACTACATTTCAGGACAACTTTCACTTATAATTAATTTTCAAAAGATAAATTAAATCATTTGAACATAAATTATAAGTAAGAAATATACCTTTCTTAACATTATTGGCTCTTTAGTGAACAATCATGCTCTTATATGTTCTTTGTTATGAAATAATTGTTTTATAAGGTTAATGGAATAAACAATCTTCGGTTTTTGCAATAAAAAATACTTTTACATGGGCAACTAAATCTGCATGTGATGTTGGAAATTATTCAACCACTAAAGCCAGTTGAACTAGAAATGCTTAAATGATACTTTCAACATCATTAGAACTTTTAAAACGCATTCACAAGTAATTTAAAAAATTCTTTTTTTATCATCTCATAAAACGTTAGGTTTGACTAACAAAACATATTTTAAAGCTAGGATGCATTTTCAAGAGAAATGATTTGGTTAATGGAACTCTTTCAAAGTAGTATTCCCTTTATCAAAATGGCTTTTGCCCAAAATAATGTTTTAAAAAATCATACTTATCAGATGTCATCAGCTGCTGGTTTTCATTTGAACCAGGTTATAATTTCAGAAGAATGATATGTAGTTTAAACTGAGTTTTTTTACATTCATAATGAAAATTCTACTTTTAAACTTGATCACTCATGATTCTGCCTTCTAGATACATAACCAGTGCTCTCGCGAGAGGTGGATAAATGACAATTTGTAAAGACGACCATACATCTACAGGAATCTAACCAATGACCCTCACATATAATGGGAGGCGCTTTACCCCTAGGTACTGTTTTACTAAACGACTTAACCCTTTAAGGTATAGAGATAAGGCTTATCAGTGACACTATAGATATAAACTATCTGATTATCGAAGACCATTAACGCATACATAATTAGTCATCCTGTGTACCTATTTGCACAGGATTATCTCCGATAATTGTTATTGATTGGGGTACTGTTAATCAAACCCAAATTAATGCATTTTACATTCATCTAATAGATTTTTTCAAAGAATAAAAGACGAGAACAAAATTTCCTTTTAAGTTGATGTTTTTTTCTTTATTTAGTAATACATTCGTATCAGGATTAAGTTGTAGAAAATTAAACAAACAATGAAAATGTATATTACGGTGCGAATTATACAAACTCAAAAGTAATACAATGACGTACGTGTTCCACCTGAGAGATCCCTTATTTGTTTTTCTGTTTTGTCATCAATTGCAGGGAATTTTTTTGACGAAAAATGCCATTCATGACTCGAGATACATAGTTTGTTTCTGCATATTTCTCAACAAAGCTGAATCGTTTTACTTCAAATCCCATTAAAACCGTTTCCAAAATGAAGAAGAGAATGTTTTTCAACGCAATATTGCTTTGTAAAGTAGTTAAACCTGGTCCTTCTTATAAATGTAAAACAGTAAAAATCAATTCATTTTGGCAACGAAACATGCTAATATTTCCGTAAAATACGTGTTCTGGGTGATGAATTTACCAAAAGCTTATAGTTGTAGTCAAAGTCGGAGGAAAGATCTAATTTGCTTGTCCGTGAATTGGTAATATTTAACAACAAGTTAAAACGTTTAAACTTTGACCATATGATTTTATCATTGCAAATCAAAGAACACATATTTATTTTTGAGGAAAATAAAATTTGGAGAAAATGACATGTGTGCAAAGATGTGTTATTAAGGGCTAAAGTTGAATCAATTTTTCAGCTGTCAAAAAGCGTTCTATGCGGTCATCGATAGAACGTCAAAATAGGTTTTAAACAGTAAAAGGTATAACGGCGAAAAGGGTTTTATACGGTAATCGATAAGGCGGCGAACGGCGCTATATACCGTAAAGGGTTAAGGAAAATAATTGCTCAAGTCAAAACGGAAAAACATGTTTAGTATCTTTAATATACGTACAATATTACAATGTAACTCATCATTGGAAGCTGGGTACCGTTGTACTAGACGACTTAAGGAAAATATTTGCATAAGTCAAAACTGAAAGTATCTTAAATAAATCTACAATATTATTCCAGCATCTAGTCACGACAGTTATCATTTGTATTTATTTAAAGGTAGAACTTCATGTCCTCTAAGATGGCAAACAGTGTAACCCCAGACCAGCCGCCATGTCAGTGACGTGGCGACTGGTCTGGGGCTACACTGTTTGCTATGTCCAAGTGCCCCTTTTCCCGTGATGTGGCCCATATTAGGTCTATAACTAGCATTTTGTTTCCTTCTTTGTTTGGGTCCGGTAAAAGGACACGTTCCCTTTCAAATCTAGGTAACATTTTTCCCAATTTCAAGATTTTCCACCAAATTAGACCGTAATTCTCTAATAAACATTATTTTGAGATGTTAAAATTCCCTCAGCTGTTAAAATCCCCTCATATTATTTGTAACAGAATACTCAAAATCAAATGCACTCTTGACTCAAAGCATGTTTTGACAAAGTTACTGTACTATTTCTGCAGTGTCCATAATTCAAGTTTTAGAGAAGAAATAAGCTACTTATGAAGAGATTTCTACTTTCTAAAAACAAATCTAAAAATCCCCAATTTTAAGAAAAAACAAACCAAAACGACGCAAACTTTCCCAATTGCTTCGGTACCGGACCCTTTCCAAATTGGTGAAAAAAAACGCTGTTTGGATAAAACAACTCACTTTGTATGCTTTTAATGACCATCTTCTCAGTGTGTTCTTGTTTGTTCAGTATGTGTAGACGGGCGTAGGCTTCTTCAGCGTGTTGGGAAGGAACATCTTTCAACCTAAAACATAAAAATAAATACTAGAATACTTTTTTCTACCATTAATACCCTTTACCTAACACCAAATTCTCGACTGTCCCAAATTGAAGGAGTTTGCAGACATCATTTCATAATGCGATGAAATTTGAGGACAATCGTTTAGAGCAATTTCTCCTTTTCCCACAATGTTTTCTAGAGTCGTCTGCGACAAAGTGGTTAAATGTCGTTATTGTTTGGTGATGGGTTAAAGGAAAGGAAGGTGCTAGGTTTCTTCATTACAATATAGAAACATTTAGACACAATAAGCACTTAAATCAATTCAGTTTAACCCTTACCAAAGGCCAAGTTTTCGACTGTCCCAAATTCAAAGAGTTTCCAGATAACATTTCAAAATGTGATAATTGAAAAGTAATCTTCTGATAGGGCAGAAAACATTGTGAGAAAAGGAGAAATTGCTCCTTAAGGGCAATCTATCCTTTTCCCACAATGTTTTCAAGAGTCGTCTGCAACAAACTGGTCAAATGTTGTTATTGTTTGGTAATGGGTTAATTCATTGTCCTAAACCCATTTCTTTACTATACTCATTTCAACTTGCATATGATGCAGAAGACTGTGACAAAAGGATAAGTTGCTCAGATGCATATGGGGAAGGCAGGCATCATTTGCCTTTTACCTGTAATCGGAAGCAAAGAATAAATGAAACAATTGTGACAAAAGGAATTATTGTTCTCAAAGACCAATTTTTTTCATAAGTTACAGTGGTTTATACATATTATAGCAAAGAAAAGCCATACATCATAAAATCATACTTTTTATATGTTGTCTGTAATTTTTCTTTTTTTCTATTTATCTAATTATCTATTTTTTGTCATTTCGCTTTAGTCACAGAAGCTTAAAAGAAAGACTTTGCACTGGTCACACTAACCCAATTAACCCTTATAGTGCTGGAACAAACTTTATGCTTATGCAAACAGGGTAGATCCAGGCCAGCTGCCAAGTAAATTGGCAGGTGGCCTTTTATCTAACCTATCTGATACTCTGAGTATCTTTCCTCATCAAAATTTGACAGATATTTGAGGCTTGTAAAGCAGACGACACGAGAATATTTTTTCAGAAAATTACCTAGCATGCTATGGGTTAAGGGTAAAAGGGCTTAAGACTTGCTCACAATTTAGGCAATACACTATATGTAAATACTTACATATTTCTTCTTTTCTCAACTTCATCCACATCTGTCAACCGAAATGTCACCTCCGCTAACCGCTTCAACGTTTCCGGAAGCGAATGTTGTCCAGTCGTTGATATCACCAGATCATTACCCTGTTGAAGATTTAATCCTTATAGTGCTGGAATCCACTTCATGCTTATGCAAACAGGTTAGATCCAGGCCAGCCACCAAGTAAATTGGGGGCCGGCCTTTGATCTAACCTGTATGCTACTCTGAGTATCTGTCCTCAACAAAATTAAGCTAATATTGAACATTTTGGAGATGGCACAAAAATCTATTTTTAGAAAATTACCCAGAATTCTAAGGCTTGAAAAATAATTTCATCCATTACCATGCATGAGGGTTTGAACTCTTTAAATGAATCTTCACAAATTGTAATTACCTGTAGAGGCAAAACTCTTACATTGCAACAAATATGTTACTGACACAAGCTAAAATATTTTCATCATTTTTATTTTTGGTTGGTAAAGCTTATAGCTGTACACTATTCACTCTGGATATAAATGCAAATAGAATACAAAAGATTGGTGACTATTGCAACAATCAAAATTGATACCAGTTTTGATGGTAATTTCTCTCCTTCATAACATAACATAATGTTATTTCAACATTAAGCACAAAGGCTCATGATTATTACAATTCTATAGTACAAAGAGAGCTGTCCTAGAAAATTGATTCTCCTCACAATTCCTCATCTTAAAAACGTGTAATATTGAATGTTATTTTCTTCATTTTGAGTATCTTCTTTTTTTCAATCTATGAAAAGTATAGCTTTGAAAAAATGCTACAAAAAAATTTAAGCTACTTGCATGTGTAATGATTCTGCAATAATGAACAACTACTTCCCAAAGAAATTGACAAGGATGTCCAAATGTCTTTCAGATACATTTGCAAACCTCATTGTCATGTCCAAAACGTTGCTGAGTTATGGCACGAATCCCGGAATAAACCCCCGTCAGAATAAACCCCCACCCTTAAAAACAGCATAGAGGAATAAACCCCCACTCCCTGTTTGCATACACGGAAGAAACCCATACCCATAGTGGAATAAACCCCCACCTTGTGATAGAAAGGCAGAATAAACCCCCACCCTAACTGTTATCCATACTGTAAGGCAACCATTGACACCTAATTTGATTCTGAACTTTCCAAGTTTAAGCAATAATTGCATAATCCAAGTTGATTTATATTGATCAAAAACGCTCACCATAGTATGTCCCCATGATAGCACTAGCAAGATAATAGACTATTTGAAAAACAGTTGAAGTGAGAATGATTTTTAATGAGGACTGTGATAGACAACAACATATTAATAAATATTTATATCTTTTTAAATAAATCGAACAAGCATATGTTAAATAGTAATAAACACAGTCAAGATAAAGCACATGTTGAAGTACATTGTTGGTAAAAAAACTAGTTTTGATCCCAAAACAGTTGTCACAATCATAAAAAAGTAACAAACAGATTACCTTCAAATTTCACTATAATATACCCATTAGATATGAGTGGGGGTTTATTCCGTGTATGCAAAATATGAGTGGGGGTTTATTCTGCATATGCAAAACAAGAGTGGGGGTTTATTCCATGTATGCAAAATATGAGTGGGGGGGTTTATTCTGCATATGCAAATTAAGAGTGGGGGTTTATTCCGTGTATGCAAAATATGAGTGTTGGGTTATTCTGCATATGCAAAACAAGAGTGGGGGGTTTCTTCCGTGTATGCAAAATATGAGTGGGGGTTTATTCTGCATATGCAAAACAAGAGTGGGGGTTTATTCCGTGTATGCAAAACATGAGTGAGGGTTTATTCTGCATATGCAAAACAAGAGTGGGGGTCTCTTCCGTGTATGCAAAATATGAGTGAGGGTTTATTCCGCCTATGCAAAACAAGAGTGGGGGTTTCTTCCGTGTATGCAAACAGGGAGTGAGGGTTTATTCCACCATGCCGTTTTTTAGGATGGGGGTTTATTCCAGCGGGGATTTATTCCGTACACCAATGGCACATCTGCCGTCTTAACCCTCTACTCTTAGGTGCCTTTCTTTAACACATCTGCTTCAAAAAGCACTAGAAATCACTGGTACAGAGCATCAAAAAGTTCAAATAAACAAATCATTCTTAGTCAAAATGGTATTTTCCCAACATGATAAAGAGGAATAAATTAATTTTTCTAACGATATGTTTTGTCATCTGCTGTAACTCTTAATTTGAATCAGATCAAAACTCCCGTATGACTGGAATAGGTGTAAACCCTTCACCAAACCCAAATCTTTCGACTGTCCTCAATTGAAATAGTTTGCAGACGGCATTTAAAAATGTTAAAATGTTATGGAATTGAAAAATTATCTTCTTATAGGGTTGAAAACATTGTGGGAAAAGAAGAAATTGCTCGTTATGAGCCATCTGTAACAAAGTGGTTAAATGTTGTTATTGTTTGGTAATGAGTTAAGTAAGACTTACAGAACAGATGTCGGCAAGCGTGTATGGCTCCCCTTCTCTTGGCCCCATTAAATGAAGGTACTGTCCACGATTTATAAATGGCAAAGCCTTGGCACTGTAAAAACAGTAAAAAAAGATATTTACAAACCATGTGTGCCTAATATGTTACCGAGAATGATAAGGGATGGAATAGATCAACACATACATGTAGTTTAATATCAGAATTGTTAAGTAATTGTCAAAAGTAGAGTAACAAAAATGTGACAGATATTGAATTGTCTTAACTAAAAGAAAATGTTTCACTATCCTAAAATGTTTGGGGATGAATGAATGAATGATTCTAATTGAATAAATGAATGCTTGAATGAATGAATGAATGAATGAATGAATGAATGAATGAATGAATGAATGAATGAATGAATGAATGAATGAATGAATGAATGAATGAATGAATGAATGAACGAACGAACGAATGAATGAATGAACAATCAAACAGGCAGACAGACAAACAAACAAATTAATGACTGAATGTGGTTTTAGGGCAAAAAGAAAAGGATTTGGAAACCCCTTCAGAATATGGTCATCAGATTTCAATCAAAGATTAATACAAGATCAACTAAAAGCATCAAATATTACCTTTTACCAAACTGCCTAAACTCATAGATGGTCAAAGTATTGTCTACACTGAAGAAAAACCCAGTAAGTTCTCGTATGGCATCATGACCATTCCTGTAATTTGCAAAAAAAATACATATCAGTTTTAACACCATTCTCAACATTCCTTTCTTTAATATCATGGCAAAAAAAGGTGTAAGAAAATCCAGCCGTCTGCTGCCCATCCCAGTGACTGGGACTCCAGCAGCAGATGACAAATAAATTAAGGATTAAGTAAGCAAGAAAAAGTTTTGACTTAAATGTTTCAAGGGTGGTCTACTACAAGTAGGTCAGAAAAGGTTTGTCTCTTTCCAAAGGACAGTTTACAATAAAACAGATAGACACTCTAAAGAATTGATTAAAATTCCCATAGCAAAGGGTTCTGGAATTTCGAATGTACCATACAGATTGCAAGTAGACATTTGATAATAAAATTTTTTTTTTTTAATATTACAGACAGATATTGCATTCTACATACTCAGCAGTATATGTATTTCTGTAAACCCAAGATAAATCTGGTATTTGTTATCCCCATGTCAAACAATGCCTGAGGCCCATATAAATTGGGGAACTATGTAAACAACTGGGCACTCTTGATTGAAACAGGTAAGGAAATTCCTTTTTGATGAAATAGGGCTTTGTTAACCCTTATAGTGCTGGAACCGACCTCAGACTTATGCAAACAGGTTAGATCCATGTCAGCCGCCATGTAAATTGGCAGCTGGCCTGTAATCAAACCTGTTTGCTACTCTATGTATCTTTCCTCATCAAAATTAAGCAGATATTAAAGGTTGTGGAAAGCAAACAACGCAAAAAATCCATTTTAAGGAAATTATCCAGCATTCTAAGGGTCAATACTTTAACCAATCACCAAACAATTATGACATTTTACCACTAATTTGCGAATGACTCTGGAAAACATTGTGGGAAAAGGAGAAATTGCTTGTAATGAGCAATCTTTCTTTTTCCCTAAATATTTTTTGATCCATCAGAAAACAATTTTTCAATTTCATCACATTTTGAAATGTCGTCTGCAAACGCTTTCAATTTGGAACAGTTGAAAATTTGACGCTTGGTGAAAGGTTAACTTAACAAAGGACTCACCTGGTTAATATCCTTGCACCAAATCTTACTCGCTGGGACAACAGATTCTCTGTTGCACTTGAAGCAGTTCTAACTCTGTTAGAAATCAAGAAATTGAGAAATTAGAAATAGTCTCTCAAAAAGCTGTAGTAGCAATATTCTTTCTAGCAACTGTAACTAAAGCATGAAACTTGGTTTCAATTTAAATTGATCAAATGATTAAAAGATTTATGATCATTTGACTAAGCCTGTCACACTTCAAAAACAAAGATCCTTAGTTCAAGACCTGTCTTGGAATACAAAAGTTAAAGACTTCATAATCCAAAATATTAGTTTAAGCCAATATTATCTTACTATTTACTCAACGAAACCAAGATAAGTGTATGCGGTAGTAAATACTCGCATGCAGTTTTTCTCAAACTATTCTAAAAACTATAGTATGGGTATTCACAAGAATTGCAGTGATAAGGCAATTCTAATGAGAGCCACTTTATTAAATAATGAGAAATAAATAAATGAGGAGCTAGGGCAATAGGGGTCCTGCATGGTTCAGTGGCATGGGTGAAAGTTTAAGGATTTCAAAAACCGGAAATCTCTAGTTCTTTATCACAAAAAGTTCTGTTCCCTTTATCCTTAAATAGGGACAAAAATCTACAAAATCCTGAAGATAAGGAATAATCCTGAACACTTTAACCCATGCAATGGTTAAGGTGGTTGACATAGAACTTGGATCCAAGTCTTATTGACACCTCTGGTTTCTTGGAAGTGGCCCTTTGCAAGTCACTTCAGAGCCCTATCCTAGTACTGGTGCATCCAGGAAAGCCGTTACAAAACTTAAAAATGTTTGTATGGCACTGACGAAGAAAGCTGTGCCAGAAACTTACTATAACTATAACTATAACTATAATACACAAGTAACCAAAAGCTCTGCAATTGTAATACTTCCTTAAGGTCTTACTTTGAGTCATGCAATGCTCTGTTACTTCCTCTTGGGCGACGCCCACCTGGATTTACCTGGCCCTTTGTATTCTGATCTGGATCACTTATAACTGCCCTGTAACAAGATATTCAACAGTAAGATATCATATATTTCATATTCATATATTTCATATTCAAATTTTAGATATTTCACAGTAAAGTTTTAGACATTAGACAAAATATTAGATATTCCAAAGTTAATTGTTTGATATTCTACTGAAAAATATTGTATATTCCATTGGGTATGTGCCAGCTCTATAATCATTTCTGGATATGTGTCAATTCTATAATAATTTCTGGATATGTGTCAATTCTAAAATCATTTCTGGCTATGTGTCAATTCTATAATCAAAGGCCAGAATGGCCTGAACTGCGTCGCAGTATGGTCTGAGAGGTTTGTGCGTACGAATGGATTTGAAAGAAATCTAAGGGATTTTTGAAGACAAACCAACACATTTCTGTTGAATAGCAGAAATCAAAATAGAAGTCAAAAAAGACATGTCCCAGTACTCCAGTGGTACTCAAACCCAATGCTCTAATCATAGATATTGTAGACGAAAACAAGCATTTTTAGTTAAGATACCAATCTACAAGGGGCCACAGTCACAAGTTATTTAAGAAACACTTCAGCACAAATACAGCTTCAGTCAGAGATCATTGAAAAGTTTTAAAAGTGCATTAAATATATATTGGGTTAAATGCCATATCAAAGGCATGCCCGAGTGTTACGAACAGGAACCGGAACACAAGAAAAGAGTAGATCAAAAGGATCGGAGAGATGTAAGTCTAAAAAATGATCTCAACAACAAAGTAAACAATCATACATTCTAATCTGGGTGATTTTTTTATCTACTCAACAATACCTACATTTAGTGTTTCTTCCAGGATTTGAAACAATAGAGGTATTTCCCCAATACATTGGGCAAAAGGTGATAATAGATCTTCTTTTTCATTTTGCCATTGTAAAATGCACACGCTCACTTCATGGTCAGTAATGGTAACGAAAAACACGGTGTATTTCCCGGCTATACATCAGGCAATATTTCTTTTTCTTTCTTATAATGAAAAAATGAAAGATTTTTTGTTTAGTATGAACCGTCCTGTTCAATTACAAAATCAGCTTTCAAATAAAAGTAACGGCTTAAATGTGTTAATCAATGTCGTTTTTTATTTCACAACAATATTACTGGAAAGAATCGGGAGCCGTATTTTCACTTCACTAAGCGAACTGGTTCCCAACCCTCTGGTAACCAAACAAACGAATCGGAAACCTATTACTGAAATTGGGTCATGCGTTTATGAAACAAAATAAAATCGCTGATAACTGTCAGTTTTTCTTCATGAATGTTTCTAAGCCGTTTCTGGCACAAGGCCTGTCGTTAAAAGAAGTTTGCAAATCATAAAAGATAGGGACTTTGTTCTGCACTGAGTAAAAAAAACTGGGGATTCCTTTACCAGATGGGGGAAATCCCACGGCCTAGATACGGGTACTGTGGGAACGTGTCAAGACGGCCCCATGTCAAAACGTCCCGGAGATCGATGAGAACGGCCATGGAATGGTCAAAACGGCCCAATTGTTGATTTTTCAATCAGTCAAAACGGCCCAAATAAAGGTTTACACTGTTTTAACACTTTAAACCGAAAATTTTGCCGTTTTGACTTATTTCGGGCCGTTTTGAACGTAGGACATTTTGACATCGGGCCGTTTCGACTGTAATCCGGTGATGCTAGATACCTTCTTCTAGAAGTTCTAGGATGTTTGGAAATTAACGCGGATAGTTTGCATTACCTTTTATCACCATCCTGCACATCACAGACGCATCCAAAACAAACCAAGGAAGAAAGAGTTATTTAACAAAATGACGATTTAATTTGATAAGAATTCACGCAGTTATAGACAGATTACAATCAGCATAGAAGTTGGAACTACTTTCTTACTCTCGGCGGTGATTAAGCCCCTATAGGTAAAGAAGGATTCCGTACGATCACTATATACGCCTTCGCGCATGCGCGCGACGCGTATAATAATTTCTGGATATGTGTCAATTCTATAATCATTTCTGGATATGTGTCAATTCTATAATCAGTTCTGGCTATGTATCATTTTTGGCTATGTGTCAATTCTATAATCATTTCTGGCAAAGTGTCAATTCTATAATCATTTCTGGATATGTGTCATTTCTGGCTATGTGTCAATTCTATAATCATTCCTGGCTATATGTCAATTCTATAATAATTTCTGGATATGTGTCATTTCTATAATCATTTCTGGTTATATGTCAATTCTATAATCATTTCTGGCTATGTGTCAGATCTATTATCAAAACTGACTATGTGTCAGATCTATTATCAAAACTGGCTATGTGCTAACTTTGTGTACTTCTGTTTATCAATTATGATAATATTGTAAGCATTTAGCCATATAACCCTTTTCTTTGAAGCATTTGCAGAGGAAGGCTTATAAAGACACTAAAGCAAAGACAAAATTGTTCAATTTGAACATTTTCCATTTATCACAATTTTTTCTAGCCATGTCTCCTTTTGCTGTCAATTTGGACCATTAAAAAAAAAATCATTTGGGAATGGGTTATATAAAGTGTATTGTCCTTACCTAGACAGTTGGTCAGCCATCACTGTTTCTACCATTTTTAGTTTTTTGTTTTGCTCTAACAAGTCTTCCTGTAAGATTAAAAGATAATCTATTAGAGAAAGAAACACCAATGAATACACAGTGGCTTCACAGTGACTATCTTTAATATCCAAATAGTTTACTTAAATTTAAAGCAAGAGGTATGGCCGCATAAGGCCGTATATTTTGGTTGAATTCGAAACAAGAGATACGAAACTTGGTCAGGGACCTTAGATAATGACCTTGAAGACATGTATGAAGTATCAACACATTCAAAAGTTCATGAGTTACAAAACTTGCATTTAAAAACTTAACCAAGATTTTCTAAGTACAAAAGGCCACATAGTCTTCTAGTAAACATTGTGGGAGCAATTTGTCCTTTTCCCACAGTGTTTTCCAGAGTCGTCTGCAACAAATGGGTTTAATGACATTATTGTATGGCAAAGGGTTTAGTAAAAACCAAAAGACCTACAGCATCCATTTTCTTAAGGTACTGCTTGGCAGCCTGGTTTTGTCTCTTGGTCCAGCCTTTTTCTATGATTTCCTCTGAGTTAAAGTCCAGTTCTGGATGCCTCTCTCTTACTTCCTCTATGGCTTGGTTTATCTCCTCCTGTATGACAATAAAGAATGACAGATTGACCTCTTACTCCATTCTACCTCAACTTGCAGCATCTACTCCCTAACACTTTAAAGCCGTACTTGCCGTCATTTACACTTAAATTACGAAAGTTCTAGAATAATTGACAATTAACTTAAATGTTCTTTAAATTCCCTTTATAGAGGAACTGAAATGGTACAACGTTCACATGACGCTTTAAAAGAGTGAATACGGTACTATGCAATTCATTTACAATTAGCGATAAAACAAGGTCAACAGAGAAATGTCTGGAAGCAATGAAACCTGAGAAATTCACTTTTTTGAATGTTCACATTGATATTGGATGAATGACAGTATTTTCATGTGTTTCACATGATTTTTCTTACCAGATGATTGCCACTCTTTAACCTGAGCATTCCTTGCTATTTCAGGTGTAACCCAAATGGAAGCAATAAAGAAAAATTTGTGGGTACATGATTTGTGAAAATAACACTTAGAAACATAGATAATAAATAGTTCAGTTGTTATATTAACACGATCATGTGGTGTAACGCTTTGTTTAAATATTCTATCATAATTTATAACTCATTTTACCAAGTTTTGCAGTTTTTCTGAGCGCTAGTATGCTTTTAACGAAATAAACAGTTTAAACAGATGACTTTATCTGCATTATAAATGAGCTTTATATGTTCCAATGATTAAAATGAGAATTTATTAAATAATCTAGTGTAATTTAACTATAAAGAACTGGTCTGCTTTCATAAACCTTAAATATCTGCTAACTCAAAGTAGCAAAATAGTTAGATCACAGGCCAACCACCAATTTAGTTGGCGGCTTGCCTGGATCTTACCTGTTTGCATAAGCATAAGTCGGTTCCAGCACCTAAAAGATTTAAGCATTCAAATATCATTCTGTGAGATAATTAATCACTTTAACTAATCAAGAATTCATACACAAGAAAATAATACATGAACCTGTTACTTACCTGTGTGAAATCATAGTTGTCTTTATTTCTGTAAGCTGACTTCATCTCCTCCTCATATTCCTTGTACATTTGTGTGTGCCTTTGTGATGGTGGGGCACAGCTGTCAGGATCAGGTATGGCTGGCTCATCCCAAACTGTACCCTTCTTAAAATACACAAATTTCAACTAAACTCAGACCAACGCCGATCAGACTTGCTTCCGATAGGACTAAGGACAGACCAGGTTTGAGGCCAATTGAACCCAACATCGCGAACAATATTATAATTATTCTGCCACCAGTGTGATTAACAGACTGATAACAGTGTGCAGTATAACAGGTATTATAACCGGTAATAACCATATACAGTCAAACTTGTGTTAAGAGGCCAGCCTATGGAACAGAGTAAATTGGCTGTTTAAGACAGGTTGGCTGCTTAACACAAATTGATTTACACTATCAGTCTAACGATGGGACTTTCTGTAGTGGCTGTTTAAGGCAGGTTGGCTGCTTAAAAGGGTGGCTGCTTAACGCAAGTTCGACTGTAACACACATTCATGTGACTAATCATGGCGTCATATGTATGTCATGACACATGATGTCATATGTGCATTATTCCGTACTTGTTTACTCTGTTTTGTTTACTGTTTTTGGTGTTTTGTCTTCATTTTGTTTTTTATTAGAATCCATGACTGTAACAGGATAAATAGAATAGATGATTGGTGTCTTTGAATAGGAAAACTTATCAGGCTTGGCTCCAGATCATTATACGATTTGCCTTTTGCTCAACGGATGATGTTTTTACACCTTGCCCAATTATATTTACAATTCACGACACCAACCATCAATTTTCTGTATCTAACTATAGCATATACTACGTGAAAAAGGTTATGTTTAAATTTAGTTTCTTCAAAACATTCAAACTTTCTCCTTGTTTTTTGCTCTTATCTTAATTTATTACAAAACAATAACGACAGTTTACCACTTTGATGCAGACGACTCTGGAAAACATTGTGGGAAAAGGAGAAATTGCTCGTTAAGAGCAATTTCTCCTTTTCCCACAATGTTTTCTACTCCATCAGAAGATTACTTTCTAATTTCATCACTTTTGAAATGTCGTTTGCACACTCTTTCAATTTGGGACAGTCAAAAATTTGTCTTTTGTTGAAGGGTAAAATAAACCGCTGACCAGACCTTTTTGTGATTAGCTGGTTTCCTGACTGGGTCCCCATACTCATCTACGTCCTGTAGATCCAGTCCCAGCATTCCTGTCTGTCTACTACTAGAACCGCCTCGCTCATTTCTCTGCAACAAAAATCATTTGCATTAGCTGCTTAATCTTTTCACAACTAGACTTATTTTTCTCTCCTATACCGAGGGAAAATGTAGACAAAATGGGAAAGACAGAATTTACACCTGGACCACCTGTAACAGACGCTCAAATGACTTCACTAATTCATAAAAATCAAGTTTCACAGTACACTATAAACCAACCCTCTATACTCTTATGTGTACCTAGTGGTTTCTATAAATACAACCATATCACACCATTTATTAACATGGTATATAAGGTGCTGCGCCGAATATATCTGGCGCTACAGGTAGTGAAAAGGTTAAGCCATTACCAAGCAATTTTAACATTTTACCAGTTTGTTGCAGACAACTGTGGAAAAACCGTTGGAAAAGGAGAAATTGCTCTTATTGAGCAATTTCTCCTTTTTCCACAAGGTTTTCTGCCCAAACAGAAGATTATTTCCAATGTCGACCATAAAAGTTATTTAGCTCTAGGCTTTGCAATGTATTAAGTGCCAAACTAACACATTAAAGAGGCTAACTCAGAGATTTGTTCTTTGGTGGTAATAGATATTAAAAAAAAATGATATTAACAATCACTGTCACCAAACCAAAGAACATTTTCAATTATTTACTTCTATTATGCTGAAATCCCATGATATCTTTAAATAATTTGAAGTCACCTTCATGTCTCTCAGAGCTTCTATGGGAAAGCTGATTTATGAATAAATGGAAGAATTCTTTCTCACACACCTTGTAAACATCCATTACAAGAGCAATTAAATGTTTCAAAAGACCAATGACATGATGGTATCTAAAACTACAACCTCTTATTTCTAAGTATATACAGCTTGCTGTATTAAGAAATAAATCTGTTTAAACAGTTTGCAATATCTGAAATATGAAAGATCTATAGCTTTTCTGTACGGTTATATACGGATCGGCTAGCTGTCAATAATCTAGTATAATGTTTCTTTACAAATCTATGTTGTCATGTTGTCGGTAAAAGACAATTTGTTTCAAAAAGTTGAAATACAAATCTATGAAAAAGTGTTCTCCAATTACAATATATGTTCATTCTGTGTAATCAGTTTCCTGAATTCCCTGAATAAGAACATGATCATTTTACACTTACAGTTGTATTTCTTCTAGATGAGAGTCTCTCACTTCTTGCTGTTGAAACTTCAGTTCCCCAGCTGTAAAAATGAAATTTTCAGATCAAACAAAAACTAAAATGACAAAGAACTGATATAACAAGAGCTGTCCTTAAGACTGCATGCTCGACTATTCGGCAATGTTGGAGAGAGGTATAGGTCAGTGAAATATTATTTTTTCTAAAATATGAGGGTGTAAACAATGATTTCCTACAATAGCTGTTGAGAAACGATCATGCATGGAAAGTTTTAACCAAGAATCTTTAAGTACAAAGGACCGCATAATTAGCTTAAAATCAAAACAAGAGATATAAAACTTGGCCAGGGACCTAAGATTTTGACCCTAAACACATGTCTGAAGTATCAACCCATTTCATGCAGTAGTTCATGAGATACAACCTTGCAAGCAAAAACTTAACCAAGATGATTTTAAGTACAAAAGGCTACATGATTTGCTTTAATTCAATAGAAAAGATTTTAAACTTGGCCTGGGACCTAAGATTATTACCTTGAACACATGTGTGAAGTATCAACCCATTCCATACAGTACTTCATGAGATACAAACTTGCATGTAAAAACTTGACCAAGATTTTTTTTAAGTACAAAAAACTGCATAATTTGCTTAAATTCAAAATTAGAGATATGAAACTTTGCCAGGGACCTTAAAGTATGACACTGAACACATGTGTGAAGTATCAAACCATTTCATACAGTAAATGAGATACAAGATACAAACTTGCACGTCAACACTTAACCAAGGTGTGACACCGACAGTGATGCCGACGCCCGGGTGAGTAGTATAGCTCTCCTTATTTTTCAAATAGTTAAGCTAAAAATAAAAAAAGGTTTGTTTTTAATCATGAAAGCGAAGCGAAATCGGAAATTTGTGGATGAACCAGTCAAGCCAAATGGTAAGATTAATCATTAAATAAGCAGGAATATAAACATGAGCTAAAAAAAAGTTAGCCCAAGAAAAATAATCTTTTTAGATCAAACAAGTTCTGAGAAGAAGATTGAAACCAAACTTTCTTTAATTTGTTCTAATGAATTGGAAAGTATGTCTTACCATCATAACTGAATGTTGGTAATTAAGCAGTACTATAGCATATTAAGGCACATTTTAATTCTTGTCTGTAATAAATAAATGAGAAGTCCAATGGGAAATCACTCATCAAAATTATGTCTGTGAACTCGGGTTAGAATTCAAAAGAACTCAAATGGTTGCGGAGAAAGAAAACCGCTTAATCCAAGTGCCATGGGTTAAGACATTTTACTAGTATACCGCCTTGCCTTGCCTTGCCTTACCTAACATCTGTTCTTGCCGACTCAGTTGGAGACCTGAGAGGGTAGTTCCCAATTTCCACAGGCTTGTACACATAATCATCTACCTCTTTCAGGTACTTGAGATCTAATCCAGGAATTCTGTGAAAGTAAAACAATGAATGGTACTTTTGCCCTTTGCCTTCTGTATATGCATAAAAATTGCACTATCCCTAACAGACAATTTAAGTTATACTTGCACTCAGTTACAGTAAAATTGTGAAAGTTCTAGAATAGTTGACAATTAACATAGAAATGAGGTTTGTTTACAATAAGCAATAAAACAAGCTCACAAGAATCTATTTTTTTTTTTTTTAAATTTAGCCAGCATTCTAATGGTTTACTCACCCTCCTTGTGTCCTTGAAGGCTTGGACTGAGTTTGGGCAGGATGAGTATCTGCCCTTGAGTTCACTCGTTCTGGAATTTCTTCGCCCTGAAGTGAAAACAAATCATGACCTTTAACCTGTAGAACTCTCGGTAATTTTCTGAAGATAGATTTTGGTGTAGTCTGCTTTTCAAAACCTTAAATAACTGCTTAATTTTGTTGAGGAAAGATACTCAGAGTAGCAAACAGGTTAGATCACAGGCCAGCCGCAAGTTTACTTGGTGGCTAGCCTGGAAATAACTTATTTGCATAAGCATGAAGTCGGTTCCAGCACTATAATGGTAAAAATCATATATTGATAATACATTTTAAGGCTATAGTGGCTCCCTTATAAAAGCAGTGATAATTTTTCATTTTGAATCAATGAGTTTTTAAGTGCACCTGTTTTGAAACAATGAGATTTTTCAGAGATCAATGAGTTTTTTGTGCGTTATGCATTTATTCAATGATTTTCAACTTTTCTAGAACAAGCATAAAAACAACAACAATTGAACAATTCAAAATTGATAATAGTTTGTAGACATATTATAGTCAAATATTTCACAAAAGCAGTGGATCAAAATACAACAGTGTAGAATGTTTATTCTTTGTCCATGCTTATCATTATGTATTATTAAGTTTACTCTGATCACAAGATGATAGAGGCATCATGAAGTTGGCTGCTGATTATGTTTCGCTATCATTAACAAACAGAGTATCACCCAAATTTGGACTTGTAAAGCCTTCTGGTTTTCTGCCTCCAAATCTGGATGACTTGATTGTAGTCAATGCTTGAGGCCATCTTAACCTGCATTAACTTGTGCTGGTTTTCAACGAGCAGCCTGTTTCTGCTTTTTGTTAGGACGGCATATTGTGCAGAGAAACCTCTCTCACACCCTGCTGTATGTACAGCCGAAGTGAGTGCCAATTGAGCTAGTTTCATAATATTTGGAAAATCTGATGAGTGGTATTATCTACTCTAGCCACGAGTAAATAGTACACCATTTATGCAAAAACTTAGGTGCAGTTGAGGTTTTTCTGCTCATGGGATCACTCACGGCTTCTCTTAAGGAATGACTGGAGGACCCACTGAATTCCAAAATCGATCGTTGGTCTCCAGAGGGACAAAACTTTTTTTTCGGAAGCATCGATTGCGTTTGTATTTGCTGCTGAAGGTTGACAATGGAAACTGGAACCATCCAGAATGATCTTCGGCTTTGAATTGGTTCGCTTATTCAGAACTGGGAACCAACGCGAAAAGCAAAACAAATGACGACAGCGGATACGGTGCATCGTAATACTTACACGCTCGTCAGAAATGATTAATAACAAACCACACGACTTCACGAAAATGCGGTCTCCGAGAACTCTTCGATTTGGACAGAGATGTAAAAGGATGCGGTTTTTTTATCGCACATCTTTATTGATTGCGCGTTTAATGGGAGAATTATGCGATAACACACATGAAAAATTATCACTGTAAAAGTGAAGGCCTTGCAATAGTCTTGCATCGAACCAACAACATATGAGAATCAGTATTTATTTCTGTATCTCTTTAGCAGATGTGTTAAAATAAGAACTGGTATATTTGCAGATAAGGAAAAAGGGTTGTCAAGTTTTCAGTATGCGAATGACTTCAAAACTGTAGCAACACTTCTGAATCTGAATATATGTTCATTCATTGTATAGAGGCTTTAAATACTTTAATACGATCAAATTTTACTTCAAATGGCTTTTCTCTAGTATTTCCCATACAACAGAACAGCTGCTACACAATTTTTTAAAAGAAAAATAATTGTAATATAAAATTTTCCTCATATCCGTGAACAGGCAGCTTTTAACTATTTAATACCAAACATTAACAACATTTGACCAAATTGTTACAGATGACTCTGGAAAACTTGGTGGGGAAAAAAAATTGCTCTTAACAAGCGATTTCTCCTTTTCCCACAATGTTTTCTGTCCTATCAGATGATTCTTTTTCAATTTAATTACATTTTGAAATGTTCTCTGCAAACTCTTTCAGTTTGGGACTGTCGAAAATTTGATATTTGGTAAAGGGTTAAACAGTAATATTTCCTGGAATTAATGAACAGAACAGAACAGAACATATATTTATTTGACAAGTACAATATACATAGTCATTTTACAATACTAACTGTTTACAAATACAAATACAAAACACCATCACATGATTTGATGATTACATTTTTTGAATTTCGTGGAAAAAGCTTAATAGTTAAATTTAAAAAAAAAACAGTCCTAAGGTAGAGCTCTAAAATGTCTTGCCTGAAGAAACCAGCATTAATAATGGGGATTAAACCTTAATTGGCTCTATGAACCTACACACACTTACAGTGATTGGATTTCGCATTGAATGTGGTCTGGCACTGCCTGGTCTCTTGCCACTGGCCGGCCTATCATACCTGGGAGTAGGACTCCCAACAACAGAAAAATTCATTCCTCTTAACAACCTAGAACAAAATGATAGCCCATTTAATTTAAATATATAATGCAAATGATCAGAAATTACAATGAATTTGAGGTGAAAAGTTAGTCCAGATTTCTGGTCTTGAAGGCTCAAATGCTTTATTGAAGTATGATGCACAATTAATGTCCATATGTTGAAAAAAGCTCATTATTGAGACTATTCGGTAGTTTGTTATCATCTGAAGATGCCCTATCCAATCTTATCAAACTTCAAGGTTGTGCTGCACATGCAGGTGAATGCACCCCAGTTTACAAGCAACGATCTCTCACATGGAGATATAAAATTCTTGAACATGTCTCTATTCCAAACAGTAACATACCAGATGTACCAATCAGCGTCCAGAACTATGGTATAATTGATTACAACTACTCGACAGTCGACCACTTAACACACTTTATGCACGTTTATCCAAATAAAAGAGACCATTAATTCCTTTGTAATACATAATTCGATGTGTGTAAACACGACTTCATAGGGGTTCATAGTCATCCGACGGACGAACTGATCTATTTATTTAAAAGCCAAAAGGACCCATATAGTGTAAAAGAGCGTTTGTACCGTCGTTACAAAGTATCCCGATAAATGAACGTGTTGAAGAATTGGTGTTGTCTTTTCAAACGTCCATATATATTCAACGTGTTGTTGATGAATAAATCGATTTCAGATGTCTTTACCTGTTACTTTTAGTGGGTAACCTGTGTAAACAAAATTGATCCGAGTAACTGGGCGCTTTGAAGAATGGCAAAGGCAAATTGCCGACCACCTTAGGAGATGAGACCGCAATCTATTTGGGAAAGAGACCGATGTGCATGTACCCTTCCGCCGCCTTTTAAGGAAACGATGACTACGCGCAAGTCATTGAACAATTTTATAATATGTTTGTCGTGTTCTAGGTGTTTTCTGATTAATAGAGCATTTTTGATACCGATTTATAAACAAACATGTAAAATAGATAGAAGAATATTAATATCGATAATGTTTAATGAGTAGACCGAAAAAAAAAACCATGATTATGAGGTCCTATTTTTTTTCAAAACGAGAAACTCAATGCACAGTCAAAATAATTCGACGTGAAGATTGCCTTTTTTTCTGATTTGGCAATCTAACGTCGAAAATTTGACCAACTCTTTAATTCATTAATCTCTTGTAGGTTTCTCCAATCACATTTATGTATATATTATATATATATATATATTTCAATATATTCATATGGAAAAGTTGATTGTATTGTTTTAGGTAATATTTAAGTTGTAAATATTACACTCATTATCTGAGAATTATATTTGCTTTAATTTTTTTTAACCTCTCTTGTAGCACTATATAAGCCGGGGTTCTTTCCCATGCGTATATATCCCACTACATGGTTAACTGCCAAATAAACTAGGGTTTTTGTCAGGGGCGTATGCATACAACGCCTATAGTCTGGATGCCTTGCCCATGCATACCCGCATTAGTTCGCGGTATTCGGACGGGCCAGGCTCTACCAGGCTAACAACGCTCAGTGCAGGGTATACGCATGGACAAGGACCCCAGACTTTCCTTGTCCATGAGTCTGTTTTGTAGCAGGGACAAATGCTAAATAGACTGGCATTCTTTTCCGTGCGTAAACCCAGCACCCCTCACTAGTGCGGGGTATACGCACGGACAAGGACACCAGTCCATCCTTGTCCATGAGATCGTCTTGCGGCAGGGATAAGTGCCAAATAGACTTGCTGGGTTTCTTGTCAGTGCGCATACCTAGCATCATGCCTTGTGCGGGGTATACACATGGGCCAGGTCCGTGGTATATCTAAGTATGTTTTTTCATGAATGCATTTAGGATATACCCCTAAAACACATATTGCTTCCTATGTGCCTATATCGCCATGAACCAAGGACAGAGACCATCACATTGAATCCCCGCATAACTTGAAACCAGCAAACTGTATGGCATAGTTGGTATCCAGCCTGACACAAGGGTTCCAGGCTTGATACCACTGTTTGAACAATGTTTTTTCGGAAATTCAATGAAAATCTTGCGATATGCTAAATATTCATTTCTCACCATTGATTAATGATAATGGTTGTACTCGATATTTTGATAGGAATAATGTAGAGTTGATGAGGAAATAATAGGGAACATTGGTATGTACATTATATAACTGATCATGATTTTGTTGAAGTGTAACCTAAGGATCACGGATAAGTGCCCTCCCGGAGAAGTGCCCCCTTGAACATTTTTAACAGGGCGGAAAACTGCCCTTCTACTAGAATTAAGGAGGCGAAGAGGTGCCCTCTCGTCAAAACTGGTGTCACAAACAAGCCCTCCTTGGTGGTGTTTCGCCTTAAAGAATACCCTTCTGCAAAATGTTTTTCCTCATGTGCAGTAATCAAAGACAATATAACAAAAGTCGTCAATGTGCATCATATGCTCACACAATTATCGCAACTGAAATCTATGTTATCCTCTCTTTTTCCCGCAGTTCAGACAAAGAGCGACACAATTCATGAGTTAGCAATTTCATGAAAGCATATACAAACTTTAGATATTGACTCTTTTGCTCGTCTTCTATATAACTGATCTCGACGGTTAATTATGATAATTATTATGATCAAATGTTGCCTACTCTCTTCAAAGGTTATAAGTACGTACTCAGTTATTAAAATTGGTCCGGTCCCAAAATAAACGATGGCGTTTAACTCCGCTCAAAATGCAAACTGCTTCTAAAAGTCTCTTTTAGTATTTGGTTAAAGAAATATTCAAGAAACCTCTACAATTGACTTGCAATATGCAAAAATGCGCTATTCCGCTTGTACAATAGACAAAGTTTCATATTGTTTTACAGGGAGGCAGATATCCGATCCTCCCGATTTAGTGGGAGGGCACTTTTACGCCTTCTTGAAATTAGGGGGCACCTCTCCGGGAGGGCACTTCTCCGGGAGGGCACTTCTCCGGGAGGGCACTTCTCCGGGAGGGCACTTCTCCGGGAGGGCACTTCTCCGGATACCGTAACCTAACAGTATTATCTATTAATCATGAATGGCTGTTTGAATTTCATGTGGTTGGAGATTTTTCATAATGTTTATGCAAAGTTTAGAATGATCATAGATGAAAACCTTTGAAAACGGCCAAAGTCCAATGTCATCAAAACTCGTTGTTCACTCTATTTGCACGAAAATTTAGTAATTAAATCCTGGATGATTTGTATGCATTGCATTAGTATTTTGGGGTATGCATATGTTGTGAAAATTGTCTTACTTTGTGTTTGTACCGAAAAATATGTCTATACGCTTTTTTGCAATGAGCTATATTCAACAAATTCTGAACTTAATGACATTACATGCACTTAATCATTATCACATATCGCTGAGCTGTTTGGGTTTTCAAATTTTCAGAGACTAACGAGTGTACGACCATGTACAGTAAAATCTGTATACAACAGCCAGTGAAGGGAAGTACCAAAAGTGGCCGCTGTGCACTGACTGGCTGTTGTTCACAATATTAGCCCTCTATTTTATATACATGTACCAGAAACGGCTTTGGTCGTCGACGTTTCTTACATGCCTGACACTTGGATTCAAAATTATCTCTTCAGTGCGCCACAGGACCCCATTGGAAAGTCAGAACTAACAGCACCTAGAACAACACCCGACGCATTTCTGCTCCACGCGTGCGAGGTGCTTTGTCGCTCGTCAATTGGCTCACCAGCAAACTCAAAGATCGCCGCGGCTAGGAGATTAATCTTCATAATTTCAGGCAAGTACCGAGTCAATATCACACCCTGGGCCTATGGGTATTGTAGTCAGTAGTATGTTATGCGGCCCTGCGTGGCCCAGTGGTTACAGTGGTGGACTCTAAACTCGGAGGTCCTATGCACTTGTTTAGTAGGAGTGGCCTTTGGCAAGTCACTTCAAAGCTCTAGCCCAGTACTTGTGGATCCAGAAAGGCTGTAGGTGCCACAGACTGAGGCCTTTATCCTGTACCAAAATGGTAAATGATAAACGGTGTATAAACGGTGTATGCTATATTATATTACATATAGTACTGACTCAAGGATAACTGAAGACCCCTGTGGTCCGAATGATTTAGACGTGTACAACATAGTTACTGCTTGAATCATCCGAGTTAGCAAGTACCTACACCACATTTATTATAGTCAATCGAGGAGGGGGGAATATCGTTAATGAAATTCAAAATACCGTCACTGGGATTCGAACACTTGTGGAGAGGGACAATGTGATTTCAAATTTAATACTTTAACTAAAGCCCACGAGGCTATGAAGCCCCCCCCCCCCCACACACACACACACACACTCGGCTGATCCAAGCTTTAACAATACTGTGTTACAACAAAGACCTAATAATCATTGTTTATTAGGTCTTTGGTTACAAGTATAATATGAAATATCTACGTCTGGATCATTCGGCCAAGAAGACCACAGGACCAATCATAGCAATCACGAAGGTATCATAGTTTGTGTTAAATAAACTCTGGAAAATCTCTGGAAAAGTAACAAATTATATAAATTTTTTTATCTCCAACCGTTAAGATAATAATGAACATTTTCGTCTACAAATGAGATCAAATTAAACCTTTAATTCAATTTTTTTTTTCATGATATTAACTAAAAAATATCAATTTCTTGGCGCGGACGTTTTTTATCGAACCGAATTACATTCCTTTCTTCAATGGGTCGGATTTTACGATGTTTTCATTCGGTTGGATTCCAAGGATAGTCAAATCTCCGGTACAAGGCATCCCGAACTCCGGTACCATCCCGCTAAAGTGAAGTGTACAAAATGATTTTTATATTATTTATCAATATAAACCAGATTGAAATAGTACAGGCATAGTACAAGCCATAGTACAAATATCCTCAATACAAACGATATTCATGGTAGAATGATAGGACTCTTGTATCGATTAACAAGGATATATACCGGTATATATCAACCAATTAGGTAGAGCATTTTGATGTTTACAAACAAGATTGGGACAGGACAGGTAAGTCACTTATTCCAATCTTTTACTCTTCCTTAATGTTTCTATCAGATGTAGATGTTACCTTGTAATAATTAAACTCCAAATCAACCAATGATCAACGGGTATCGATTTGAAATATCCGTAGGAAAAAGCTGGCGAACTTGAAAAAGTTAGTCAAATTATCCAACTGTCAGAAGTCCGTGTCAGAGTTATTTCCCTTAGCTAAAAAGGACTATATCACAGTTTAAAGTAATTATAATTTATAACTTTTTAAAATGAATTGTCTTCTTCTTCCATTACGGGTCCCATGCAACGTACTGAATATTTTACCCGGTTATTGAGCGCACAATAGAGAGAGTAAAAAGTTAAAAGAATTACATATACACAACTAGATACTATGTCGTAAGGTCTTGTGGCTGCTAGGACACGGTAGTATCACAGGGAGAAATATCATAATAGACCTTTATTAACACTATAGATACACTGTAAGGGAAACAACTTCAAAGAGAAACCAGTTCTGACGTTCCGCACTTATCAGTCCGTCATTTTTTATACGATCGCTAGTCTGTCAATTCTCTATATGTACGCATAGCCAAATGATTTCTGCGTCCAACGATACCTCTCTCAATAAGATCGGTCCAGTCAACCCGGAGAAATCTGCGACGACACGCAATATTTTTTTTCGAATTTTGTTAATTGGGAATAGATCGTTGAGAAAAGAACCAGCCGATGTTTCGGCACTAAACCACCTCAATGAACGTTATTTCAGCAATGACACTTTACCAGCATATGAAAAAACAACTATTGATAGGGATAAAAACTAAAAATTCTAACCTGCACACTATGTTCAACAATCTATTCCCAATTAACAAAATGTGTTAAATCATTGAAGAAAGTCTTTGTTAACCCTGAGAATGCTTGGTGGATTTCTAAAAAAAGATTTGTGTGTTGTCTGCTTTCCAAAACCTTGAATATCTGCTTAATTTTGTTGAGGACAGATACTCAGAGTTGCAAACATGTTAGATCACGGTCCAGCGGCCAATTTACTTGGTGGCTGGCCTGGATCTAACCTGTTTGTATAAGTATGACTATGAGGTTGGTTCCAGTACTATAAGGGTTAAAATCCTTTCTCTGTTAGTGTTATTTTTGGCAATAAATGGCAAATACAATTCGCATATTTTGCATCAATATATGGTTTGATACTATATGACATACCTTTTCTTTAATTTCTACCCTTACAGTGCTGGAACTGACTTCATTCTTATGCAGACAGGTTAGATCTAGGCCAGCTGCTGAATAATTGGTGGCTGGCCTGTGATTTAACCTGTTTGCTACACTGAGTATCTTTCCTCATAAAAAATTAGCAGATATGTATGGTTTTGGAAAGCAGACGACACAAAAATCTATTTATAGAAAATTACCCAGCAATCAAAAACTCGGCATATAAACCCTTTAGAAACACACTTGTAGCGAAAGGTGCTAGAAAACATTGTGATAAAAGAAAAAAGAAATTGCTAGTTACACAATGTTTTCTTTCTAATATCAAAAGAAATGTTTGGTTTTTTGGAACGCTATGAATGTTTTATGCTTTAACTTTCAATTTCGATGAGTGACAACTACACAATATAAGGGTATAGGTAAAGAATCATACTAGGTTCAACGTATATGGGATTCCCTCAGTGAAAAGAGGGGTTTAATCGACATGTACATTATCAAATACTGCAAGCCAATATGAATGCTTAAACTGCATAGTTATGTATCATTACCATCTAAAGCTTTAACCAGTAGATTGCTGGGTAATGTTCCAAAACATAATTTTTTGTGTCGTTTGCTTTTCTTAATCCTTTAATATCTGCTTAATTTTGTTGAGGAAAAATACTCAGAGTACCAAAAAGGTAAAATCACAGGCCAGTCGCCAATTTACTTGGCCGCTAGCCTGGATCAAACCTGTTTGCATTTATAAGCATGATGTTGGTTCCAGCACTATAAGGGTTAATTAATATTCATTTAGGTACACTTGCAGTAGATACCTTCAGCAGATAGATCTGTTTGTGATAAATATGATATTTAATGAACTGATAGTTTGTGTCTGTTGTTGCAGCATGGTTAATTTATATATATATATTTTTTGTCTAGCACCTTGTTTTGTGTCAAACATTTTTTTTTCAAGGCCAACTGTAAAAGGATTTTTCTGATAGAAAAAAGGTGTATTTGATAAAATTAATGAAAAGGATCTTCAAAGGCCAACAATGTAAAAGATAAACTTAAAAAAGGTGTATTTGATAAAAACAATGAAAAGAATCTTCAAAGGCCAACAATGTAAAAGATAAACTTAAAAAAGGTGTATTTGATAAAAACAATGAAAAGGATCTTCAAAGGCCAACAATGTAAAAGATAAACTTAAAAAGGTGTATTTGATTAAAACAATGAAAAGGATCTTCAAAGGCCAACAATGTAAAAGATAAACTTAAAAAAGGTGTATTTGATAAAAACAATGAAAAGGAATTTCAAAGGCCAACAATGTAAAAGATAAACTTAAAAAGGTGTATTTGATTAAAACAATGAAAAGAATCTTCAAAGGCCAACAATGTAAAAGATAAACTTAAAAAGGTGTATTTCATAAAAACAATGAAAAGGATCTTCAAAGGCAAACAATGTAAAAGATAAACTTAAAAAAGGTGTATTTGATAAAAACAATGAAAAGAATCTTCAAAGGCCAACAATGTAAAAGATAAACTTAAAAAGGTGTATTTGATAAAAACAATGAAAAGAATCTTCAAAGGCCAACAATGTAAAAGATAAACTTAAAAAGGTGTATTTGATTAAAACAATGGAAAGGATCTTCAAAGGCCAACAATGTAAAAGATAAACTTAAAAAAGGTGTATTTGATAAAAACAATGAAAAGGATTTTCAAAGGCCAACAATGTAAAAGATGAACTTAAAAAGGTGTATTTGATAAAAAACAATGAAAAGGATTTTCAAAGGCCAACAATGTAAAAGATAAACTTTAAAAGGTGTATTTGATAAAAACAATGAAAAGAATCTTCAAAGGCCAACAATGTAAAAGATAAACTTAAAAAGGTGTATTTGATTAAAACAATGAAAAGGATCTTCAAAGGCCAACAATGTAAAAGATAAACTTAAAAAGGTGTATTTGATAAAAAACAATGAAAAGGATCTTCAAAAGGCCAACAATGTAAAAGATAAACTTTAAAAGGTGTATTTGATAAAAAACAATGAAAAGGATCTTCAAAGGCCAACAATGTAAAAGATAAACTTAAAAAAGGTGTATTTGATAAAAACAATGAAAAGGATCTTCGAAAGGCCAACAATGTAAAATTCAAAGGCCAACAATGTAAAAGATAAACTTAAAAAAGGTGTATTTGATTAAAACAATGAAAAGGATCTTCAAAGGCCAACAATGTAAAAGATAAACTTAAAAAAGGTGTATTTGATGAAAAAAAGAAATATATATAAAAATAGAAGTTAAATAATTACCCCATCAGGGTCCCATATATTTACCCATTCCATCAATTTGTTTCTTGTCCAAAATGAAGGCAACAGCAGGGAATAAATATAAGCATGAAAACAAACGCTTTCTTGTCGACATTAGTCCTTACAGGGCTGGAACCCAATTCATGCTTATGCAAACAGGTTAGATTAAAGGACAGCCACCAAGTGAATTGGTGGTTGGCCTGTGATCTAACAATTTTGCTACTTTGATAAACTGTACTCATAAAAATTAAGCAGATATATAAGGTTTTGGAAAGCAGACAACACACAAGTCTAGTTTTAGAAAATTATCCAGCATTCTAAGGGTTAGATTTAACCTTTTGTCACAGTGGTTTCCCATGTCTTCTACAGCAGGTGCAACAGTGTGAGATGTAATGAAGTGAGCAATAAAAGGCAAATTTAAGTAATATTTATCCCTATTCATTGCTTTTGAAAGAGATCTAACAGAAATGACTAAATAAACTGCTGGTGGCAAAGTAAGAGCTTTATTACCATTGACCTGCTACTCAATATTGACCTTCTGTGACCTCCCATGACTTAATACCTGTAGACAAACAAATTTGACGCGATCAGAAAATATCGAGAACACTTTGCATCACACAATAAAGGCTGTCATGTCAAACTTTCAAAGCATTTCCTGATAGCAGGACTTTTTTCCCTTGAATTTTTTCCCTTCACTTGACCAGTTTGTTGCAGACGTCTCTTGAAAACTTTGTGGGAAAAGGAGAAATCGCTCTTTACGAGCAATTTCTCCTTTTCCCACAATGTTTTTTAAATTTCATCACATTTGTAAATGTTGTCTTCAAACTCTTCCAATTTGGGACAGTCGCAAATTTAGCGTTTGGTAAAGGGTTAAACATTTTAGATGACCTTTTGATTTGTTAACCCTGGGGGTTGCTAAATCTGATTTTGATTTGCTTGTCTGTAAATACCTTTTTTTTTTCTGCACTTGTCCGTTTACTGATTAAGTATAGAACATACTTGTCTGTTAAAGCTTTTTGTCAAGCTGGGCAATACAGACTATTGATTTTGCCACCGCTGTAACCCTGAAATAGAAAAGAGTTCAAGAACAAGGTCCCAATTTTGGTTATTGGTTTTTAATTAGAAATATAATTTGATAGATAATTATTGACATAGAGTCTGTATTGGCTATTGTTACCTATTGTCATTAGAGCCTAAAGGCTCTATTGTTGTTCGGTGTATTTAAAAGGGAGATATATATAGAGAGGTATTCTATGCTTTCACAGGCTTATTCAATGCTTTCACAGGCTTCCATTTTAACAGTTTTCTCCAGTAATTTAAGCCTTTGCCTCTTGTTAATGTGTTATAACTCCATTATACCTCTCTTGATTTCATCTGCTTCAAAAGATTTATAACAAATTACGGTCACAAACAAAAACGTCAAAAATAAAAAAAGTTGTGTATTGTACTAACATGTATATAATTATGTACATACATAATTATAGTACAATACATATTATTTGTTTTTATGTTTCAGAAAATTATATTTCAATTTCATCAAATTTTGAAATGTCATCTGCAAACTCTTTCAATTTGGGACAGTTGAAAATTTTGCATTTGGTAAAGGTTTAAAAAAGCACATGGAAAGGGAAAGGTACTATCCCAGACTTCCATCTCTTGTTTTTTTTTAGATTATATTAATTTGTCTCATATTGAGTATAGAGTTTGGCAGCTTTTGGGACATGCAAAGTACAAACTAATCCCAATTAACTATTAATAAAGCGGTAGGGAATAGAGGTTGCCAGTGAGTGTCAAATACACTAACAATCTGTTAATATAGTATTTCTTTTTATTAACCCATTCAATGTCTAATCCATATTTGCTTCAAATATATAAAACCTCTCGGTATTTAATGCAAGGCTTTTGTCTCCTTTTAACCCATATTGTTTTGAATGAGAGTAATCAGATTTGAAAGAGTAAGCACAAAACATTTGAAAATATGGAAAATATAATATAAGTAAAGATATTTGGCAGAGCGTATTGTGACAAAAAGATAAAGGTCTGGGAATGTTTTACTGTTCAATGAAATACAGGAGAAGATAGGCAATACTATAAAAGAAAACTTTATGTTCTCTATCTTATTTTGTAGTAAACTTTGTCCATCTTGAGCAATTTAACCTTATGTCACAATTGTTTCTAATGTAAAACAATCTATCATGGAGTGAAGGGTCAAAATAATTCATCAACATATTTTATATATTTGTTTTAAAACAGTTACATTGAAAAACGATGATAGAATTCATTTCTCATATATTTAATGATTATGACCCTTCTTCTTTGTTTTTGTCAGAATAATTTCTACCAAACTAAATGAACACATAAGGGAATTGGAAAACCCTAGTAAACTCTGTTAAATAAAGAGCCACAAAAATGATCTGTTTTATCAATTTTTCTATTTATCCTATTGTTAAGGGCATGTCAAATACCTACTATAAATAGGTAAAGATATATCTAACAAAGGTCTATTTTCAGGTCCAATCCAATTACAAAGCGGAGAGAGTAAACAATCGCTCTAGGTCATGAAGGTGTAGGCGGCTTTACAAACCTACGTCACTCAGGGTTGTTTAAACGTTATATCGTGAGGCTCGGCTCAAAACTAGAATATTAGGGGTAGATTTCTTTTTGAGATTAATACAGAAGGGTGATCACGGATGCAAACCTGGGTACACAAATAAGGTAAGTCTAATAACACTTGTCTTATTTTGATATATTTAGATTTGTATTGACTCGTTTGATCTATGGTTTCTTACAAATTTGGAAGTGTATTTTAAGGTATTTTCTTGATATTTTTTAAAGCTTTGATGATTTTTTTTATTTGATTTTTTTCTTCTATAATTTGTAAAGCTGTTGACTGGATTATGATTGACATGGCAGACTTAACAGTTTGATGAACATTTAGGAAAGGGTTATTCATACTACCATATGTGAAGGTAAAAAGATATGTTTGAAAGTCATAAAACTAAAGTTTGATATCATAATTATCCCACACCATTAAAGCATCATTTTGTATTTGCTGCAGACCTCTGTACATGTTTATTTCATAATGGTGCAGTTTGACTGACCTCACCTGCATGAGATCTTTCTTGATACAATTTTTAAACACGCCACCAACTAACACGACATTTTTGCGTCTTTCAGCAGACGACTTTCAAAAAGCATTGTGGCAAAAGGAGGAATTACTTGTCACAAGCAATTTCTCCTTTTGCCACACTGCTTTTTCAATCTATTCACATAGCATAACAACAACAACAGGATTTTCTCATGTTTACAAAGGTTTTTTTTAAGTCGTCTGTTTGATGTAAAAAAAATGTTATCTGAAGGTGGTAAAGAGGAACTTCTTTTTTTTGTGACAGTGGTTTCTCTACAATATCAGCAAGGAGAAGTGCACATTTTGTATTGTCGTCTGCTGTTGCCTTTAAATTGAACCAGTTCCATTACAGTACTTAATATGGCAAACTTGTTTTTATTTTTTTGAACAAAATTATGACCATCTTCATCAAAATGAACAATTTTTCCTTTCGTTGATTTGCTTTCAGTTATATATTCAATCTTTAATTTCTATTGAATTTGAAAACTCGAATATCATAAAGTTATATTAATATGCTATAACTGGGATGTACATCTGTCTTTTGTCACTTGCATTTTCTGCATTTTGACAACAATGCTCTAGACTAAAGAAAAGTACTTTACACTAATACACAGTGATATAAACAAACAATATTGTGATATTCGTTAATCCCTTTCTTTATTTACTGTGTTTAACCCTTTCCAAAACAACAAATTTTCGACTGTCCCTAATTGAAAGAGCTTGCAGACGACATTTCAAAATGTGATGAAATTGGGAAATTATCTGCTGATGGAACAGAACATGTTGTGAGAAAATGAGAAATTGCTCGTTACGAGCAATTTCTCCTTTTCCCATAATGTTTTCTAAAGTTGTCTGCAACAAAGTGGTCAAATGTTGTCATTGTTTGGGAAAGGGTTAAGGCAGATAAAGAAGTATTCTTCAGAAACAGTTGTGATAAAAGGAGATATTAATCATGTCAATTCTCCCTTTATTCACATATAATTTCTTCCATATATCACAACTAAAATGTTTATTATTCTATTATTGTTTTTTGTAATTCTAAGATGATCATAGTACTTTTTGAGAAATTGTTTTGTGTTATTCTTAGGTTTTATGTTGGTCATATCATTTTTGAGAAATTGGACATGATACCAAAAACCATGTATGTGGAAATTTTAAAGAAGGCGCATGTTCAGGGACAATGTGTTATATTGACAATGTGGCGTAGAACATGTTGCGGGTTCAGTGCAATACTATACTAAGTACTTCATGTTTATGAAGCACTTAGTATAGTCTTGCACTGAACCCTCAATGTGGTGTTGCTCTTTTCGCCCTATGGATGAACTTTGTGTGCGGTCACCAAGGATAGTATATGTTCTCTAATGTAAGACTGGGTGAGATAATGTGGTGTAGAGCATGTGCCTTGCTCTTTTTGCCCTATGTATGAATTTTGTGTGCACGGTCACCAAGGATAGCATAGGTACCCTAATGGGCTGTTTAGTTTTTTGCTCTGTGTTGCAGATGAGATAATGTGGCGTAGAGCATGTGGTTGCTCTTTTCGCCTATGGATGTATTGTGTATGCTGTCACCCATGATAGCATAAGTTCTCTAATGTAAGGCTGAGTTATTTAGATTATTTGCTCTGTGTTGCAGGTGAGATAATGTGGTGTAGAGCATGGGGAGTTGCTCTTTTCGCTCTATGGATAAGTTGTGTGCAGTGTCACCCAGGCCAGTATGATGTACAGGATCCAGGACATTACCTAAACAGCTTCCTGGTTCAAGTCTCCAGCCGGGACGTGGCAGACCAAGTGGCAAGGGATCATGGATTTGAACTTGTGGAACAGGTATGTTACAACAATTTCTTTTCAGTAGGGACTTGAACATAGCAATGGTCATTGTCCCAGAGTTTTCATTTGACCCCCTGATTTATGCATGTTTACTATCAATAACTCATTACAAATTTCCTATTTACTATCGTTCGTCAATTACAAATTCTCAGTTATTTTTCTTAATCCAAATATATTTTGGCCTGTAAATAATTCAAATCCACATCATCATATGCACGCTAAATTACATTAGCTGTCGATGCTCCTTAAAACACCATTCATTCATTTTGTCTTAATGTAGGAAACTTAAGAACCCTTTACATATGGAGGGTTCACCGCAAGACTATAGCAAGTGCTTCACAAACGTGAAGCACTTACTATAGCATTGTACTGAACCATCAATATGAAAATGTGAATGAAATATAATGATCTTTTGAGGGTCATTTCAAGAAATTTTGGGGGTCATTTGCTATATAAGTTGGGGGGTTAAGGAAAACCATATCGCCATCACAATATATCTGAAATTACAAGTATGAATATACCCAGGGCTCAATGCACAACAACAGGAAGTGGTTTAATCCTAAGGATGCTGGATAATTTCCTAAATATAGATTTTTGTGTATCATGCTTTCCAAGTCTTAAATATCTGATTAATTCTGTTGAGGAAAGATATTCAGAGTAGCAAACAGGTTAGATCACAGACCAGCCACAAATTTTCTTGGCAGCTGGCCTTGATCCAACGTGTTTGCTTTAGCATGAAGTCGGTTCCGGCACTGTAAGGGTTTAGTACTGCATAGAAAGATCGACTTACTTAAGTCTGGCAATTAACCCTATATAAGCCTACAATCTTACAGTAGTGGCATGAATATACATACAGAAGCAGGTGTAAGTATATGTAAGGGGTAATGTTTTTGAAGTTTTGGATCAAAAGTTATTTCTTAAATGAGTTTGGAAAAAAGTTAAATTAGTGTGTAAATTTAACACATTTTTTATTTCTTTTATTTGCTGCTTTGATGCTATTAGTACATTGTATAAAGATTATTGAAAACTCTAATGTTGTCATATTAACCTTTATAGTGCTGGAACTGACCTCCTGATTATTCAAACAGGTTAGATATGACATGAGCGGTCAGATATTCCTTAAGACCCACATGGCGTCTTATAATAGCACCTCCTAGTCTAAGTTTAGTTCATTGTTTACGAGATAAACCCATTTAAATGGTTTGTAATATCTGCGATTCAAATGATCTATATTTTTTCAAACTTATATAAACAGGTTACAAAGCTGTCAATGATCAAATCTTTGGTTACTTTAAAAATCTTTGTCTTTATTTTATCGGTAGAAGACAATTTAGTTTAAAAAGTTAAAATCCCAATCTATGAAATACATGTAGTCCTTTTAATATTTTCGCTTTAAAAGCTCATTAAAGGAGACTAATGCTACACTGTATCAAACTGAATTATTTGGTGAACATTTGGTCCGATTCAAATAGTTATCACCAAAATAGGCCTTCTTCACAACTTAAACGTGAAAACTAACGAGGAATTACCCAGATAAGCCAGTTTAATAATTCAGATTGTCTGGTTCTTCACCTCTTACCTGGTCATGTGATACACTTTCTTTTTAACCAACCAATCAGAATTCGTTATTTCAATTAGGTAAACAAACAGATTGTTGATAAACATGATTGAATTAGAGATAACTATATATCAAGCACAAAATGATTTATGTTAAAGGAGTCGATTAGATAGGGTCTCACAGCATTATTAAATTGTAAGAACTCTATCTATTTTCTTAAGTGATTTATTTGTACTCATATCCTTTCATGTGCCTTTAAGTTGTTTTTTCTTTGATTGTTACAGCTGCCACTGTTGGAATACTATCACTTCACTCACAAGGATGTAGCAAGCAGATCAAAGAGAAGCTCAGAAGACTATGTAAACAAACTCAAAGAAGATGCAAGGGTAGGTAAAAGTGGTTAAACCGTATAGTGCTGGAACAGACTTAATGCATATGCAAACAGGTTAGATCCAGGCCAGCCGCCAATTTATTTGTAAACAAACTCAAAGAGGATGCAAGGGTAGGTAAAAATAGTTAACCCTAATAGTGCTGTAACCAACTTCATGCTTATACAAACAGATTAGATCGAGGCCAGCCACCAAGTAAATTGGTGGCTGGCCTGTGATCTAACCTGTTTGCTTCTCTGAGTATCTTTCCTCAACAAAATTGAGCAGATATTGACGGTTTTGAAAGCAGACAACTCAAAAGTCAAGTTTTAGAAAATTACCCAGCATTCTATGGGTTTTAGATAAATATATAGGTGGGAGTTCTCACGATTTAAAGTAAGGACAATCATTATCAGTACCTATGTTTAGATTTATTTGGACAGGAACATCGGTCCCAAAGGGTTCAACCATTAGTCTATTTTAGTTTGGACAAAATTGATTAGATTAAGGAGACATTGCTGTAAAGACGTAATTCTTGCTTACACCATGTTTGTTTGTTTGATACTAAACCAGTACTCATGATGATATGTGGACTAGTCTCGGCAATTTTCACCTCGCCCAACACGTATTCATGCCTGGAACCCTTGGTACAAAAAGCAGTTGCTCCACCACTGTACCACTGTCGCCCACAATGTAGATTCACTGTTACCATATGTATATTCTAGGTGAACTATGTAGAGCAACAGATAACCTTAAAGAGGGTAAAAAGAACTCATCAAGTACTCCACGACAAACAAAATGAGTTTCCAATCAGACAGATGGACAACTCTAAGTACATGCGCGTCAAATCCCAGTTTGATTCCCGTGGGAGCGTGAATGTGGACTTCAATGATAAATATTTTGGTGACGAATGGTACCTGGTAAGTAATAATTGAAATTAAGGATGTAGTGTAATATGATAGTAAGCGCTTAATGTTTGTGACGGAGCAATTTTGTTATGAGTAATTTCTAAAGTTGTCTGAAAGAGATGGAGGTGAAGTGACTAGAATGGAGAAAACTATTTAATGGAGATAATGGGTTCATATAGATAAATAGTGGACACTCTGAATAGAGTGAGTGATGTTATGTAACTGTTATTATAAATAAATAAAAATCAATCTGGATAAGATTAGTCATGGGTATTATTTTTTTTCATTGTAGGTAAATAAATGACAATCTATAAAGAGAAAGTTATATGTTTTGTTTTTGCCATTACAATGTATATATAGACAGATAATGGACAATTTTTAAAGAGAAAGTTATATGTTTTGT
The DNA here is from genome assembly GCA_947846245.1 of Cerastoderma edule. NCBI lineage: Eukaryota > Metazoa > Mollusca > Bivalvia > Cardiida > Cardiidae > Cerastoderma > Cerastoderma edule. The sequence continues at coordinate 25,228,811 of OX401407.1, read as the reverse complement.
TTTTGCCTTTATAAATAATAAAAGAACAATCTATAAAGAGAGAGTTATATGTTTTGGTTTTTGCCATTATAAATGATATAAGGACAATCCGTATAGAGAGAGTTTTATGTTCTGTTGCTATTAATGCAGATAAATTAAGGACAATCTGGATATAGCGACATATGTTTTGTTGTTATTCAAGATAAATAAGTGACTATCTATTAAGAATGAGTTATGTTGCCATCACAGATAAATAAACGAAAATCTATAAAGAGTGAATTGTATGTTTAGTTGTTATCACGGATGAATAAAGGACAATCTATAAAGAGTGAATTGTATGTTTAGTTGTTATTACAGATAAATAAAGGACAATCCATAAAGAGTGAATTGTATGTTTTATTGTTATTACAGATAAATAAAGGACAATCCATAAAGAGTGAATTGTATGTTTTGTTGTTATTACAGATAAATAAAGGACAATCTATAAAGAGTGAATTGTATGTTTTGTTGTTATTACAGATAAATAAAGGACAATCTATAAAGAGTGAATTGTATGTTTTGTTGTTATTACAGGTAAATAAAGGACAATCTATAAAGAGTGAACTGTATGTTTAGTTATTATTACAGATAAATAAAGGACAATCTATAAAGAGTGAATTGTATGTTTTGTTGTTATTACAGGTAAATAAAGGACAATCTGGTGGTACCCCTGGAGTAGACATGAATGTTGCCCGATGTTGGGAAAACGGCTTTACAGGGAAGGGCCAGACAAGTGTCGTATTAGATGATGGATTGGACCATACACATGAAGATCTGAAAAGGAACTATGTAAGAAAAAGCTTTTTTCATTAAATCGTTTATCTTTTATTTTCCCTAAAAGAATGTGTAAGGACTTTCCTTTTAGCAGGTTTACCGTAGTTATGAATTGAACCTTACATAGGAATCATCACATTTACGCCCCCCTCTCATGAAAATTCAAGTATACCAATACCATGATTTGAACCCACATGGAGAGGAGCTTTGTTATACAAAGCCAAGCTTAGAAGGAACTCATTGGCCTAGTGGTTAGTATACAGGACATGGAATCATTTTGGCTTCTCGCCGCATGGGTTTAAATCCTGGTGATACCATTTGGATTTTCATGAGCGGTAGTCTCCTGACTGACTTACAGAGTGACAATAGTCTTACCTGGCTTAACCTATTACCAAACAATAACAACATTCAATCAGTTGGTTGCAGACGACTCTTGAAAACATTGTTGGAAAAGGAGAAATTGCTCTTAATGAGCAATTTCTCCTTCTCCCACTATGTTTTCTGCTCTATCAAAAGATTATTTTTCAATTTCATCACAATTTGAAATGTCGTCTGCAAACTCTTCCAAATTGTGACTTTCGAAAATTTGGCCTTTGGTTAAGGGTTAAGTTCTTCTCAAAAGTGAAGGACTAACTATAGTTGTGAATTGAAACTTTCTAAATTCATAGTGGGCACTGGAGCATGGTGTCTCTCTCCATCATTAAGAGTCAGGCATTGCAACATAACTGAAATACTGTTGACACAATGTAAAAACTAATATAAACAAAAAAATAAATTAAGCACATTAATCAAACCAAAAGACCATTGAAGCCCCTCCAATATAGAAAGGAAATGAATACTTATTGCTCATTTCAGGATCCCAACGTCAGTGCTGACTTTAATGATGTTAACGACAAAGAGAACGATCCAACACCAAGCAGTAATTTAGGCAATGAGTAAGTTTTATCATGAATATTCATTCTAGGATTCATAAAGAATCATATAAAATATAGTGTTCCCAATAAGAACAGGCTACAGGCCAGAATGACCGCTTCAAATGATGATTTGGTCGGTTAAAATTTGGGGAGATATTAAGAACCCCAAAGGACCCCCCTCCAAGTGGCCTGTTCAGATTTTGTTTTGGCCTTTTCAACCAATACTTATTGAGAACACTGAAAATAGTATACTTCCTTGTCAACTTTTCATGAAGATTAGTGAAAGTGAGTAATCTCTTTCCTTCGTATTAATCATTTCTAACATAATTGCAGTAGAAAAGTGTATGAAACTATTTTCGAAAAAGGAGAAACTTACTATAACCAGCAATTTCTCTCTTAGTCAACATGATTTCTGCAGAAAAACACAGAAAAAATTACCTTACTGCCATATTATTGTCTTCTGCTTTTTTCCTCATGATTTCATATGAGGGATTGCGTTAAAGCAGACGTGTTGGAAGAAAGGAGTTTAAAAATGATATGATGCATAAGAACATTTAGTATCTCAAACAACATTCTTCAAGTAACCTATGTTTCATTTAGAAATCAATTTCTTGGCTAATTAAGTAACATTGTTCATTTTTATCTTTTCAAAGCTGACATGTGGATTCAGGTAAATTTTCCAAATGGTTTTGAATGCTTTTTTATGCATGTTTGTCGAGGTTTTGTTTTATTATTTGTTTAAAAAAGAATGTTTTATGTTTGCTTTATTGACTGTATGAAGACGATATTTGCATGGCTTTGAAATCAAACTTTTTTTGATATATTGTAGAGTACAGAACTTATAATCACACGGCCCCTCTCCGGGTGGGTTCAAATCCCGATGGGATTCGGATTTCCAAGAGAGATAGTCTCCGGACTGACTTACGGAATGCCGATGGTTCTACCGGGCTTGACCAGCCCTTATGGGCAGTTGAGCATGGGTCTTTCTCCATAGCTATGTGTCGGGCATCGCTACATAACTGAAAGAATGTTGACACGATATAAAACCCATATGAATACAAAGAAAATAACAAAAGTTCAATGGTAGAAGTAGCTTTCCCTCCATGGTATATATGGTAACAGGAATGGCATGGGGAAAGCATTATGTTGTGAAAATTCAAGTTCAAACAAAAGCGTAGTATTGTTTGAAAATAAGAGAGTATGGGTTAAAAAGAGCATATTGTGGAGGGCTGACTCAAACTCGTTTATGTCAGCAATTTAAGACTATAGGATGGTTACGGGGTGGTGTTGAATTGCATTTTTTTTTTGTTGTGTGATTTTTGTCCCCTGCCTTGTGAGTGAAAAATACACATTTCTTCACTTTTTATGAACTGTTTATTGTAATGGTGTCACTATTTTGTAAAGTGGGATAATTATGTTTGTTGGATTTCGGCAATTATCATTGAGTTAGGTGATTTTGATGGATTTCAGCTGACAGATTTTTAAACTGATTGCGATTTTGAGATTTCTGATCCCAAAGTGTCATCCGCCTATTGAGATTAGATCAGTATTAAGCCTTAGAATGCTGGATAATTTCTAAATATAGATTTTTGTGTTGTCTGCTTTCCAAAACCTTTTTGAAATATCTGCTTAACATTTATGAGGAAAGATACTCAGAGTAGCAAACAGGTTGGATTACAGGCCAGCTGTTAATTTACTTGGCAACTGGCCAGAATCTTACCTGTTTGCATAAGCATGAAGTCAGTTTCAGCACTATAACGGTTAAAGTGTGTGTAATCTGGAGATTTTGTTTTTTTAAGTATTAAGTCAAAGGTTGAGATGAGGAACTGAAAAAGGTTTTTATTTCATGTGTATTTCAAAATCTATGAGTTATAGTTATTAACTCTATTCTGAGGGTATTTCATCAAAGTCGCCTTGTTGATGCAAATGTTAACAATTTGCACTAATATGACTTGGAGAAGAAATTACTGAGGTACATTAAAAAATAAAATGTGTGTTACAAACTTAAGATAAAGGAAATGTCTCAAATGTCTAACTTAATAGAATTTTGTGGTATTTCTTAACTGTATGATGGTAAACTTGTTTCATTCAAGTGCTTTTTGAGGGTGATGATTGACAAAGAAGACATTAAGGTTTATTGCAATACTATAGTAAGTGGTTATCATTTGTGAAGCACTTACTATATAGCCTTGCATTGATGATTGAACGCTAGAAATGCTATATGTGATTTATCTCTTTTTACGTTGATTTCTAACCTACCAGAAGTGAATAAATATATTTTTTTTACCATTACAATTGTTTTGGTCTATGAGATGAATGTTATTTGACAAAATTCCTTTCTCATTTGAAATATACATACATGTACACTGTATATCAATATCATTAACTCATTACAAATTATTTATTTCATATTTATCTACTATCATTATCTGTTACAAATTTTCTATCTTAAATCATTCATTTATAACAAATTCTTATTTATTTTTTATTCATCATAATGTGGGATAAATGACCTTGGAAGTCGATGTTCCATAAGAACACCATTCATTCATTCATTCATTCATTCATTCATTCATTCATTCATTCATTCATTCATTCATTATTTGACAAAAAGTTGATTTATTTGTACATTTTAGTCATGGTACTCGATGTGCTGGGGAGATAGCTGCAGAAGCTAACAATGGTGTATGCGGTGTCGGTATTGCATATGATTCCAAAATTGGAGGTAACTATTTGTTGACAGTTTATACTTAACCCATTACCAAACAATAATGACATTTGACCAGTTTGATGAGACGACTCTGGAAAATATTGTAAGAGCAGGAGAAATTGCTCTTAACGAGCAGTTTCTCCTTTTCCCACAATGTTTTCTGCCCTATCAGGAGATTGTATTTCAATTTCATCACAATTTAAAAAGTGGTTTGCAAACTCTTTCAATTTAGGATGGTCGAAAATTTAACGTTTGGTAAAGGGTCAACCTCATATGGGATTTTGCGAATGATTGAGATAGAAAACAACTTCAAATAACAATTGTAGACTTGAACTATATTGCTTTTTTTTTTCAAAAAAAAGATTGAAACCATCATTTCGATTTTAATTGTTTCGATCAAATTCTAGGTTTCTTTTTTTTTATTGTGAGTGATATTTAACAAGTTTATCAGAAAGCATATTAATACAGGGAAAGATAAAGATTTAGAATACTCCAATAATTATCTAAACTGGTTTTCCGCTGTCTACTGGCTTCACTCTGTTCCACAAGATAGATGCGAGGCTGGTTCCCAGTCTAAATTTCATCATGGTCATGGGTAACGATATAAAACTGTATGAATATAAAAAGCATGACCTAATTGGTTCAAAGAGGTCTCTATGAATCCTTATAACAAAGGGGGGAAAATGGTCCATGAAGTTCTATTCAATAAAACAATAAAACCCTCGAATTGTATTTGTGGAATCAATCCATGTATATTCACATCTATTACTCCCTGTTTAAAAACACCTTTTAATTTTCAGGTGTTCGTATTTTGGATGGTAAAATTACGGACATACTAGAAGCAAAAGCTTTGACCCATCAGTGTAATATAGTTGATATATTCAGTGCGTCCTGGGGCCCTAGGGATGATGGCGAAACCATGGAGGGACTGAACTCAGCCAGCATTGAGGCGCTGAAAACATGCACCAAAAAGGTACACATACAAACTGACCCATTACCAAACAATAATGACATTAATTTTGACGTCATTTCTTGGATATTGAATATTACTCTCTCTCTCTCTCTCTTTTTCTCTCTCTCTCTCAGTATGTGTATGATTATTTGTAATTGTATTATTGTACAAAAGTTATTTTGTAGTAATAATTATTTTGTATGGGGAAGGATCCCGAATCTAAGTTGTTAAACTTGTTATCCAACCCTTAATCATCAGTTAGCGGAATAAAAATATATTTAAACTAAACTAATGGGTTGATTCACATTCTATGATTTCAGGGAAGAGACGGGAAAGGTAGTGTATATGTATGGGCCTCTGGGAACGGAGGGGACAACGGTGATCATTGTGGAGCAGACGGATACGTGGCTAGTATATACTCCCTGTCTATCCAGTCCATGTCTGATAAGGGAAAGAAACCATACTTCGGTGAGAAATGCTGCTCTACAATGGCCGCTGTGACGGCAGGTGGGGAGCCGACGAGAGAAGAAGAGCTGAAGTCGCAAAATAAACTGAAAGTGGTGAGTATCTATAAAGGTTAAGCATGACCAACTACATAATATCATGATATCCCTATAAATTTGGCCGCAATCCTTTAAATCATTAATTCATTTAGTGTCCAATTCTTAGTTTTATAATTTTAGAAGTGTCCAAATATATAGCTTCAGAGTGAGCCTGTGTAAGCGCTTATGTTTACTCAAATATGCATCAACACTCGATAAGAGATTGTTGTTTGATTTGTGATATTTATAGGGGTATTTAAGTATGAAGAACAACTTAGATTTAGTTAGTTGTTTTTGTTCATTTTAGGATACTGCATTTCCCAGTAGTTAAGATGTAGGACTTGTGACTCAAGGGTCTCAGGTTTAATCCTCACCAGAAACACTGTGTTCTTGTGGGAGTACTGCTTAGTACTGGTGAAATCCCAGGCCTTAAACCCTTAGAATACTGGGTAATTTTCTCTGAAAATAGATTTTTGTGTCGTCTGCTTTTCAAAACCTTAAATATGTGCTTCATTTTGTTGAGGAAAGATACTCAGAGTAGCAAACAGGTTAGATCACATGCAAGCTTTCAATTTACTTGGCTGCTGGCCTGGATATAACCTGTTTGCATAAGCATGAAGTCTGTTCCAGCACTTTAAGGGTTAAGATAACTGAAATACAGTTGACATGGCGTCTATGCCCATGTAAAAAAAAAAGTTTTAAATGTTTTTCAGGTCACCACAGATATAAACAATGGTTGCATTGAGAACTTTGAAGGCACATCCAGTGCAGCCCCACTTGCTACTGGCTGTTTGCTTCTTGTATTACAGGCTAAGTAAGTTACAGCTTCTTTCATGAGCAAAAAAGAGGTCAGCATTATGTCTGAAAGTATGAAGTATTTTAATGAGTGGTTGTGAATAAAATTTGGAAGGGTGCATGCTTCATATATGCTGTAATGTTATTCATTTATTGACTAAAAGACTCAGATTTTTTATATGTTTTAATCAGTTCTGTCAAAAGGGATTTGATGGGTAGTTCAAGTTATGTTGCAGACAACAAAAAATTTCTATTATACTGGCAAGTAACCATAGTAACAATAGAAAAAAATATTTTTTACAAACAATTGTTTCTTGAGTTGTTTGTAAGTTGTTTAACTTGAGTGCTAACTTATGAGGAAGAGGTTTACCTTCTAAATGGTTGTTTGCATGTTTTGGGTTCAAGGTCAGTTGAATATGATGGTCATAGTTTGTTGCATGGATGACACTCACAAAAAAAAGAAAAAAAATTCATTCTGATTTTGGATGGAGGTTTTCACAACAAAAGGAGAAAGTGACCTAGAGTCACTGCCCTAGGGATAGTTTTACTAAGCATCTTATGCTTAAGATTTCAATATTGAGATAAGCACTATTGCAAAGTTAACACGTCATTGTAATCACCTCACTGAGAACCTTTCATTGACATGTCACATTACAATATTGTACTTTTGTTTAAAATACTATCCATGTATATCAGTATAGACTGATGCAAATGTTTTCCTTAAGTAATTTAGTAAAACCCTACCTAGGTGTGTTGGAATATGTGTATATCCCAGATGATCAGTAAATGAGAATTGCAATGATATTCAGCATTCACCTTTTCACATTTCAGCCCAGACCTAACATGGAGGGACGTCCAACACGTGGTAGCCACATATGCCCGGGTACCGGGACCAGACACATTGTGGATCATCAATGGGGCCGGGTACCACGTTAACAGTCAGTTTGGGTTCGGGTTGATGGACTGTGCTGCTATGGTACAAGGGGCCCAGGAATGGACTAATGTACCGGAACAGCATACTTGTCAGACAGAAAAACAGACTGTTAACAGGTAACCATCTTCCTAATTGGTTAATCTTGTATTTATTTACATGTTTAACCCTTTACCAAATGCAAAACTCTCGACTGTCCAAAAATTCAAAGAGTTTGCAGACGACATTTCAAAATGTGATGAAATTGGAAAATAATCTTTTGAAAGAACAGAAAACATTGTGGAAAAAGGAGAAATTGCTCATTAAGAGCAATTTCTTCTTTTCCTGCAATGTCTTCCAGAGTCGTCTACAACAAACTTGACAAATGTTGTTATTGTTTGGTTATGGGTTAAGCTTAATCTTAATTAATTTACATTGATTGTGACAGAATTGTGAAGCTTATGCAATTTACTCTGATGACTGTTTCCTGGATTTTAAACCAGTACTCGCACCGATTTGTGGGCTTGTCCTGGCAATTTTCACCTCACTGCTAATGAGGATGGAACCTTGGACCCTTGGTACACTGCACCTTTGTCACCCACATGTTGTAGGTTCATTGAAAGATGATAGTAAGTGCCTCACAAACATGACACACTTACTATAGTATTGCAATACAGCATGCAACCCATTAATATTATGAGGGATGGTCAGAGATTTTCTGTATGACTTACTCATATGTTAAAGATGGCCGATTAAATAACCTTGGCTTAAGGTCATATCTTTTCTGTTGACTTGGAGTAATGTTGATATTTTCACCATTGTCAGCTGTAGGTAAATATAGTCTATCATACATAAGACTTTTTCTTATCACACAGCCTTGAATGCTTGAATTTCAAAAGTTTCCATGAAAACTGCTTGAATTTTAGTCAATCCTTGAAAAGTGCTTGGAAAAATTCATGAATATCCTTGAAAACTGGCATAAAGTGTGTTATGTTGCTTTGTATTTAATAAGGTGTACATATTTAAGTACGCATGGGTTATGGATGTAGAAGATATTTTAAAGGCAAAATGTAAAGTATGTTTGAAAATATTTCTTGTTTTCAGCATGGGAAAATGTGCTTTAGAATCGCATGCAAAATTAGATAGACTCAAAAGGAATCTTTCTGCCTCAACATGAACCCTATATCATGTCACAAATACTACTTGAAACTTGAAAAAAGTCCTTAACATATTACCACACAATAACGACATTTGACCAGTTTATTGCAGAAGGCGCTGGAAACATCTTAACGAGCAATTTTTCCTTTTCTAACAATGTTTATTTTGTCCTATCAGAAGATAATCTTTCAATTTCAAGACGTTTTGAAATGTAGTCTTAACGAGCAGTTTCTCGTTTTTCCACAATGTTCTCTGCCCTATCAGAAGATTTTTATTTCAATTTCATCACATTTTGAGATGACGTCTGCAAACTCTTTCAATTTGGGACAGTCGAATATTTGGTAATTGGTAAAGAGTTAAAAAGTGCTTGAAAAGTAATAGTTATAGTCATAGTAAATTACTGACACAGGTCCTCTTCGTCAGTGCCGCACCAACATTTTCCAGTTTTGTAACGGTTAAGTGCTTAAATTTTTCACAAAACTCTGTATGAACCCTGTATAGTATCGAGTTGTTCCATATTTTACAGCAAAGTGTCCCCGTCAAGCTGCCACAAGGAGACCTTCCATTTTAACGGTTGTCAGGATGAGTCCGCTAACAGTATCACTCATCTAGAACATGTTGAAGTCACAATTGAACTCACGGCCACTCGACGTGGCGATGTTGAGATATTTCTCACATCTCCTGCGGGAACAAGGTATGTCAAAAAGGAGCGAAAATATGCATAGTATGGAAACGAACCCAGCAAATGAACCTCTCAAAAACACAAACACATCAGATCAATGAAATCACAATGAAAACACTGAGCGGTTGTGTTGTCTATATATTTAACAGCATGTTCTCCACAACAATGCATTAGGTTCCTAATTTGCATAAACGCTCAACAAAGGTTACATAACTCCCACCACCGAGAAGACTCGTCCCGAGTCTTGCCTAATGGGAAATAAGTGAGAAAGGCAACTCCGATAGAAGGAGAAGTCTTCATCCCACTGCTGCCACCAATGTAACGAACCGAGCAAATGACCCTCTCAAAGACACAAGCACATCTGATAAGTGAAAAACACTCTTGTACTCTGAGCAGTTGTGTTGTCTATATATATATATACCCAATTGTTCTCTTCAACAATGCATTTGGCTCCCTAATTTGCATTCAACGAAAGTTACAGTATTTTCTAGTTGAACAGTGTTGAGCATTCAATGCGAGACTATTGTAAGTCTTATTTTTGAAGGATTTTTTATAGTCTTACACTTAACCCACAGGGTGAAGATGAATGGGAATGTAAATGTTAAACTATTGAACTTGTTATCTTGGTATTTCAATTGATTTTTAAAAAGGATAAGGTCTAAGGTTATGTATTTGATTTTTTACCATACTACCATATGGTATTGGGTTTCTAAGACTGGTAACTATATGTATAATGGCTTAGTCAAGGTTACAACAGGGAAATATGAACCATTAGTGAACTTTATTTGTAACAGGTCAGATTTACTCTTGAGACGTCCAAACGATGCCAGCACAGAGGGTATAGACTTTAAGTTCATGACAGTTCATAACTGGATGGAAGACCCCAATGGAGAATGGACCCTGGAAGTGTGTTATAATCAAGGGGAGGTCACTGATACAAGAAGAAATCACAATTCACACGGCAATATCTACTTTAAAAAGTATTTAACTTGCTTATTTATGCTTTTTATGATGAATTTATCAAGGTTATTTTACACTGCACAAACAGTTTTCCATTTTATTGTGTTATTGTATATTAATAATGATGTTTATTAGGTAATTAGGCCACTGACCCATAATACACACATCATAAGGAGTAAAAACATTGAATAATTATTATGGTAGAATTGCAATACTTAGGTCATTGGTGTTGGAGGAAGAATGTAAGCTCTACTACCCATACAAGCTCGCAGAGTTGTCAGCATCAAACTGGTCAAATGTTATTGATTGGTAATGGGTTAATATCACATTGCCCTCCTTTGTGTCTGTTCAAATCATTGTAAAGGGTCTTGTGTGACACACACAAATTAAATCACTGTAAGGGTAGATTTTCTATTTGAATGACAGGTATTCTCTCAGCTGACTTATGGAGTGCCAGTGGGTAGTTTAGCTTGTACGTCATCCTCTATTGAGAATGAGCAAGACATAACAATATAACCGAAATAGTGTTGATGCTATGTAAAATCCTGACAATCAAATCAGCCTAAACCAATGCAATCTGGACAATGGATTGGATTTCTTTTCTTAACCCTTAAAATGCTGGGTAATTTTCTAGAAATATAATTTTGTGTCGCCTTCTTTACGAATCCTTTAATATTTGCTTAATTTTGATGAGGAAAGGTACTCAGAGAAGCTTACAGGTTAGATCACAGACCAGCCGCCAATTTACTTGGCAGCTGGCCTGGATCAAACCTGTTTTCATAAGCATGAAGTTGGTTCCAGCATTATAAGGGCTAGTAATACTTTTTTGAGAATTTGCAAAACAGCAAGGCAGCTATTCATGATTACAAGAACTGTTTTATGATGTGTTGGTAGTAAAGTGTTGTCAACGTGAAACTTGATGAAAATCTTAACCCTTGTAATGCCGGAAATGACTTCTTGCTCATGCAAACAGGTTGATCCAGGCCAGCCGCCATCATGTGAATTGGCGGCTGGCCTGTGATCTAACCTGTTTGCTACTCTGGGTATCTTTCCTCATCAAAATTCAGCAGATATTCAAAATTTTGAAAGGCAGACAACATAAAACCTATTTTATGAAAATTACCCAGCATTCTAAGTGTTAATTGATTTTCTTGGTATGGGATTTTTTGTCTGGTCCAAATTGACAGCAACGAATCATGTTGCATGGAAATCTTTTTTTTTTATATAAACATATATAGAATACTCTTTTGCAATAACAAATAAAAAAAAGTGTTAATGTTTTGTAGGTGGTCGATGATTACATATGGTTACCATAGTGATGAAAAGAACATCATGAAGAAATCATATATGCCCACAAGAGAACACCTTGAGAACATAACGCAAGCGGAAATGATTCGATCAAGAAATGTTGTCTTGAAGAGAGCCAAATCCACGGAGACTCACAGGGATGAAACGAGAACCAACACCGATAACACACTGGACTATGTACAAAGGCTTTTGGACAGCATCGGCGATACTTTCGGTACACTCAAGCAAGGCAAGCGTGTATCTCAGGCAAAGAAGTCGAGCAAGAAATATCTCTTTAACCATGGTAACCAGTATGGATATAAAAGGGACATGGAAGATTATGGCAACATGGAAGATACAATAGATGAGATATTATCAAAGATGGATAAGGGACATGGTAGTGCGGGCTCTCTGAGAGAAGTGCTGATGCAAACAAGAGACGAATTACAACAGGAACTACGTCAAAGGAGGATGAACATTCTTATATCAGAGCTTAAACAGCTGTTGAAGGATGATTAGATTCAACGGCATTTTTACCAGTTAGAGCACTTTTATATCTAATTTTTGTCAAGATTTGCTTGAACTAATGAAGAAATCCATAAAGATAAGCAGCATTGAATTGGTTGCAGAAATCCATAAATATGAGCGGCATTATCTGATTTTAATTATAAATTTGATAGTAAAGAAAACTTTGGGAAAGTTTTCAATAGAAATTTTAATTGAATACTCAATAGTTTCCTTTGAAGTGATCTGAACCTTGTCCCTCTCATAAACCTATATGAACATACCAGTACAAGTAGGGTTAGGAAATAGAATTTGTGAGCTATTATTCCCTATGTTACAATGGTTTCTACCAAACAACGCAAATTAAACACATCTTTCATACTGATAGGTTTCATCTGATATTGCTTTCAATTTGGACAACTCACAAAATTCCATATTCTGGAATTTGTGAAATAACTGCTGCAATTAGACCTATTGTTATAAGATCTGGCCCAAAAACTTATCATGACATAATATGCCTATATAATATATAGCTTGTCATAAGCACTAAGTTTGGAATTTTTCTCAGAAAATGATTGTACATCTACACAATGTCTTCCAGATAACTAACACAAGAGTACCTACTGCATATAAAGAAATAATTCACCTATTTCTAATTAAAAAAGATACGTTTATCAAACTGATACCGAACAATATGGTTTTATGGTGAACAAGTGCAATATCAAATAACCCCATTATTGTTTGTTTTGATGGAATTATCCACCCTTTTGAAAGTTTTGTTAGATTTTTATGCCGTTTTCAACATTCACTTAGATATACCTATGTAGGTTTTCCTTGACCCCAAATGTATACAGTAAGTGACCACCAGTTTCTGAATACGACCCCTAAAGATCATTATTTTCCATTTTACAATTGTGTTTATAAGGGGTAAAATGTCCCTCAAATCAGAATATATCAAGGGATCAAGGAAAACCCCTGCCTATGGGTTTATCCTGTCACCAAATATTCATTCCGATTCTTGGGGAATATATCCATCTGGCTTTTGACTGTTTAGGAATTCAAATTTTTGCTTAGAAATTATTAAAAGTGATTAATTTTTACCTTTTATAGTTGTAAATGTTTATGTAAAATGAAATTATACCAGTATCTTAACCCTTTACCCAGCGCAAAACTTTCGACTGTCCCAATTTGAAAGAGTTTGCAGACGACATGATGAAATGTGATGAAATTGGAAAATAATCTTCTGATAGAGCAGAAAACATTGTTGGAAAAAGAGGAAAATTGCTCATTAAGAGCAATTTCTCCGTTTCCCGCAATGTTTTTCAGAGTCCTATGCAACAAAATGGTCAAATGTCTTTATTGTTTGGTAATGGGTTGAATTAATTTTTATTAAGTTCTCTAACCAAAAGTGTAAAATCTATAGTGAATGGTTATGCTTGGGTCATGAAATCCATTGTCACAAATATTCCAAAACATGACATGATCTAGGCACATTACTGGATAAGTGAGACAAAGAAAAACTGTAAATAGTTTTGAAACTTGTCATTTAAAAGCATGAACATGAAATCCAACAATTTGTAATATGTAACATGAAATACCCCCACTTTCATTCACTCTGTTTTTATGAAGTGAATTTAACAAATGACAGGAAATTATTTCGTAAAGCTTTATTAGAGTAAACTGTTTTTTTTTTTATATTGAATTAGAAAAACCTTTTGATATTAATAGCGCCTTTTTAGTTCTGTGCATGTTTGTGTTTGAATTTGACTTTCAATATATAGCTAAGGAACAAATATGATTTATATTCAATATTTCCGTTTTTGTTTTCAGACAAATGAAATGAATTCATAAATCACACAATCAAAGCCACATATTTCACAGCATTTTATTATCAACAAATGGAAATTTGTTCTCTATTTGCTCATTTTGCACCAAAACATTGGTCAGAAGCAAGAAAGAACTTTATCAGAAAACAATGTTTCCATTTTGACAACTTCTGCATATAAATACTCCTCTAACAGTAAAACAAGTTTCACAAAGTATCTTGAAAATCTTTTTTAATTCTTATATCTTTATATTAACTTTTTCTTTTTCATTACTTTTACACATATTTAAACTGGTTTGCATTAAGATTGATACATTTATAAAAGATAAATTGCACTTAATGACAATTAATTTCATTTTGTTAAAATATTCAATGATTTTTCAATGTATTTTAGGACTTTCAATGCTATGAATGAATGTCCACTGTGATCTTGTTTCTGTTTTCTTTACGATAATTGTTGAGTTTATAAAGTTTATCAAGGCTTTTTCTGTTGAAATCCAAAGTTAGTTTTTTCATCATTCTCCATCACAATCCCTTTATATTAACCCTTTGAATGCTGGGTAATTTTCTAAAGATAGATTTTTGTGTCATCTGCTTTCCAAAACCTTGAATATCAGCTAAATTTTGTTGAGGAAAGATACTCGAAGTAGCAAACAGGTTTGATCACAGGCCAGCCGCCAATTTACTTGGCAGCTGGCCTGGATCTAACCTGTTTGCTCAAGCATGAAGTCGGTTTCAGCACTATAATGGTTTAAAGTTTTTTTTCCCGATATTTTTATATTTGAGCTAGATTCTACTTCAGTTTAACACTAGCTAGTACTGCTGCAATGCAGCCAAATTCGCAGGAAATGGCAGATATTGTGCTTACCAACAGGTCTTGTTAATTGTGTAATTCAAATATGATCAAAGAACTCTAAATTAATATTTTTTTATGTTATCTACATACCTCTGTTTGTTTAAACTTATTTATTTTACATCAATTGAGAAACAAGTTCTTACAGCACAGATTAATCACTCTCAATTCTGCTTCATAGATACATAACCAGTACTCTCGCCATACTTATGGCATTTCCGCCTCTCCCCTAGCAAGGATTGAATGCATGACTTGTGGTACCAGAAGCTGATGCTCTGCCACTGAGCCACTGTCATTCACTCTTTTTTTCTCATTGGTATCTCTTAATCTATTTGTTATCTCTATGTTTGAATACAATTTCTAAAGTCCGCCCATATAAAGTGGATTTGCATACATTATCTAACAGAGTATGCCATGCTTCCACCACCTAAGTGTTGATAATACATGATTATTATACTGAATAGATCTTTTTGAGTACATGTACAACGTTTAAGTACTTTGTTATCATCGTTTTGTACTTTTTCTTTACACCTATTATCTTTATATTTTTCCTAATAAAAAAGATTAGCTTTAATAGTTTTTTTGTTATTTTGTGTAACCCAAATGTTGCATCTCTCGCATGTCCAGTGTTTTCCTTCCACTCATTGAAAATTGAAAAGAAAGGCTAAGTTAAAGAACTCATAAGAGTTACAATTGTGAAATTATATTTCAAAACCATATAAAGACTTTAACCCTTTACCAAACACCAAGTTTGACGAGTTTGCAGACGACATTTCTAATTGTGATGTAATTGAAAAATCGTATTCTGATAGGGTAGAAAACATTGTAGGAAAAGGATAAATTGCTCTTTACAAGCAAATTCTACTTTTCCCACAAAGTTTTTCAGAGTCATCTGCAACAAACTGGTCAAATGCTGTTATTGTTTGGTAATGGGTTAAGAGGTGGTGTCAACAGGAATCTAGTTCATCAAAATCTGAAGGATATCAATCTATCAATGATATCTAGTGTAAAATATTTCTTTATTTATTTCAGACCAAACAATGCTATTAAATAAGAGGTCATGTTTGTATGTTGAACTTAGAAGCAGTGGACTCTTATGAGGGTTACATATCTACGTATGCAAGCAAAATTCACATAGAAAAAGTATTTGGACTCTTTTATGAACAATTTTATTTAAACAAAATTTCATAACAATCATGTTTGTCAGGGTTTTACATCACATAAACAGTATTTCAGTTATATTGTCATGCCCAGCTCCTTATAGATTTAACTGCCTATAATGGCTGGTCAAACAGAATAGAACCATTGGGATTTCGTATGTCAATCAGGGGAAGAAACTCTCATGAAAATCCCATTCTACTTCTGCATATATAGTGTAGCATTTGTGAAAATATTTTGAGATAACTGAATGCTTTATCTTAACCAATGCACAGTGATGGATCTATATCTCCTCCCCGACTGCATAATAACTTCAAACTCCTACTTGTAAAAAAAGCATATACAGTTTTTAAATAAACCTACGAGACAAAATGATCAGAGAATAAGGATGTTTAAATAACATTTGCAGCAAACAGCATGAGAACCATTCAAAAAGAGGGTCTATCAATAGCCGCAAGTAAATAGTAACATTCATATAGTAGCTTCTAAGAAGATATCTATGAAAAACAATACATGTATTGCAAATTCTACTTTATGCCTTGAGCTTTGGAAATGGGTCACAGCTTGATCAATCCTCAAAGTTGATGTCTCAACCCTTGAATGCTGCGTAATTTTAAAAAGATAGATCTTTGTGTTGTCTGCTTTCCCAAAGCTTAAATATCTGCTCAGTTTTAATGAAGAAAGATACTCAGAGAAGCAAACAGGTAAGATCACTTAGCAGCTGGGCTGGATTTAATCTGTTTGCTTATGCATGAAGTAGGTTCCAGCACTATAAGGGTTAAAAGTACTTTCCCCTTAAGGAAGTTGGTGGCTGGCCTGGATCTAACCTGTTTGCATGAATATGAAGTCAGTACCAGCACTATAAGGGTTAACTCATGCGGTATTGCACCATGTCAACTGTATTTCAGTTAAGTTATGGCTTTTGTGAATTAACAGCATTAAGCTAGGGCTCAAAATTGTCTTGCCAAACGAAACTCCAATAAAGTAATTTGTGAGATATGGATGTCTTGGTGATGCTACAAACCAAATTAAAGAGCTTTTTGCTTTAAGAGTATTTTTGCCTTGGCTGCATAGTAAAAAATAAAGTTGTGGATGGTAGACTGTAAACAATATCAAATTGTAGGTGGATTGGCCGATTGCCTATCACATTAAGGGCTAGCACTAACTATATATTCATATATATGGGTTTTACATGTTCCATAGAATCATCGGCATTAGATAAGTCAGTCAGGAGACTACTCCTAATGAAAATCCAAATGCTATCACCTGCATTCGAACCCATGCAGAGTGGGGCCATATAATTTTAAAATTCTTTATTCTGGCCAAGGAGGTCTCCTCTCACAAACTAATTTGTTGTGAGGTAAGCTTAAATGAATAAGAAAGAAGCTGGATACCAAAAATGTAATATTTATTTCGGAAAGTATGGTATTTTTACAAGAAAAAAAACTATTTATCACAGACATTTCACAGCTCTTACACATAGTCTTCCAGTAAAGTTCATAATGAAAGTCTTTAAAAATAATATAGAATAAACAAAACAACACTATCCTCTTTCAATAGTCTATTAGACACAGGCATTTACACTTTTTCTGGTCCCTTTATAACACACCCCTCTTCTTAAATGTCTTTGATCAAAATCCATTAAAACAAGAACTTCCTGTAATGCACATGCTTCATACTCTAACAGGCTCTGAAAAAATAAATAAGGTTTCCGTTATTTATAAGCACTTTCTTCATAAAAAAGGCCTATTAACCCTCAGAATGCTGGGTAATTATCTAAAAATACATTTTTGTATCTTCTGATTTCCCAAACCTTAAATATCTACTTAATTTTGATGAGGAAAGATACTCAGAGTAGCAAACAGGTTATATCACAGGCCAGCCACAAATTTTCTTGGCGACTGGCCTGGATCTTACCTGTTTGCATAAGCATGAAGTCAGTTCCAGCACTATAAGGGTTAATGTACCTTCTGTAAATGCTTTAACAAGTTTCTTTATATTACCTACCATTGCCATATCTCCAGCAGAAGACTTAAGAAATCATAAATTTGAAATGCATTCTTTTGTCACAGTGGTTTCTACACAATAACCATAGAACAAAATATTCTTTTCTCGCTACTTTTTTGTCATGTGTCATTGCATTGTATTGCAACGCAATATCACATTCCCATTTGGGGGAATGCATTAAGACACCTCTGTGGCAAAAGGAGAAATTGCTCAGATTGAGCAATTTCTCCTTTTGTCACAGTGGTTTCTTAAGCTCTTCCATCATAAGACACAATGGTTTACCAAAGTCACAAAAATTAAAAAAAAATATTTTCAATAATTTTCAAATGATTCCTGCTCTTGTAATCAATCCAGACCAGTCACAAAATCCAATATGATGGATATTGATAAAGGCACTTTGACTGACATATTTGGGATGATATATGACTTTTTTCTGCATGTTTCGTTCAATAAGGCCTTTGTTTGCAGAAAATTTACTCAAATGCAAACGGGAAAAAAATTAAATGGGTAGATTCAGGATCATATTACCTGCAGAGGCATATAGAATATAGAACAATATTCGAGACAGCAACCAAAAGCCTATCATAAACATATACTTTTGTTTATTTTTTTTTTTATTCATTAAGTTTTTACATCGAGTCAACATTTTTTAAGTTATTTTGTGCTGTCTGACTCTTAACGATTGAAGAAGACCAAGAGCTTGACTGCCCATGCAGGCAGATCAAACTGGGTAAACCCATTTCGCAGGTACGAGCAACTTCTCCTTTTCCCACAATGTTTTCAAGAGTCGTCTGAAACAATTAGGTTAATTGCGGTTACGTTTTGAAATGTCATCAGCAAACTTTCAATTTGGGACAGTCGAAAAATTAGCGTTTGGTAAAAGGTTAAGGGTTAACATAAACATGTCTGTCCCGACTGTTTGTCCCTGACTCACCCAGTGTTATATTTCTGCGTGGCCTGATTATTCCCGTACTGGACGGAGGCTTCGTGGACACTATCCTAGCACCTGGTGACTTCCCACCTTTAGGGCTGTTGGGTAATCTATTCTCAAACTCATGGGCAGTCAATACAGGTAACTCAACGTCAAGGAAAAAATTTGTGAACAAATACATAAAATGATATACTATTACTTATTTGGTTGGAAAGAACAGTTAAAGCTCAACTCCTGACACTCATGGGCAGTCAAAAAAGGTATGTTGTCTTGATAAGAAAACATGGAAACAAAGCCTTTTTTTCTCTCTTTTTTCATATGTTTTCCCCTTTCAGTTATCTTTCTTAATTCTTTCACCAATTATCTATAATTAATGCAGTTGGTGAATGACTAGTATCTGATTAAATTCTTTCCCTCCATTAACATAACACACCCATAATTGGCACACCCTCCCCATGTATATAGACAATCAATCTGACCTCATCATCAGGTTTATCCAATGAAAATGTCTCTGAGATAATAGGGATGCCTCCATATCGTTTGTCGGAAACCTTACGTCATTGTACCTTTGTTTCCAAATATAGTTCCTAAATTTGAAATCTATATAGTCAATTATTTTGATGAAGGAATCAGTTATATATACCAAAACTTATAATGACACCTTTTATGATTTACCGATAAATTATGATTTAAAATGATGCTCAACAGTCAACACTTACATGTACATTGAACTACTTAATGTGGACGCTTATAGGAAATGTATTAGAAGCCAGGGACAATTTAACCGAACTATCGTAACCCTACACTTACAACCAAGGTGTATTTCTCAGCTCACGGAAATACCCGAGTGGTTCTACGAGAAAATGAGATTGGTATAAAGGATATTTGCATGGATGGGTAGGAAGAGAACATCAGACTCTGTTGCGATCTCCAAGTCGTGTCTAATGGATCCCACTCCCATTTCCCCCTCCACACCAACAGCAATGGCGTATATCTCTATGTCCAACTCCGTCTTCATTCCAGCAGCAATCTGTCAAATAGAATATGGTCTTTTAGACATTTCAATGTATTACCTAACACCTTATATGAATGTTAATTACTTATTTTTTGCTGTTTTGTTGATATAAAAATTAAAAGTTGTCAAGGTTTGGTAATCTAAACTGTTGAATGGTCAACATTTTGAACTGTTGACCGTCTGCACATCAGGTGTTTACGCAACCATCGCTTGGCATTATTCATTATTTTTAGACCAAGGCAGAAAGTACCTTAGTGAGCAATTTCTTCTTTAACCACAATGTTTTCTGCCGTATCAGAAGATTATATCTCAATTTCATCACATTTTGAAATGTCTTCTGCAAACTCTTCCAATTAGGGACAGTCGAAAATATGGTGTTTGGTAACTATTTTTCTACAAAATTGTTGTATGCAGCCAACCTGTTGTATGCAGCCAATTTTGACCTGTTCCTTCACTGGCTGCAAATGAAAAGTCTTATTGTATAAACTAGCATTAAACCCTCAAAAATAAATACTAACCGGCCCTGGTTTGAAGTTCACCCTTATCCCCGTTGCGGGTGGAGGCTGCTTCACCTTGAAACGACATGTATCCACACCCGTGTTTTTCAGCAGTAGAGTATAGGCATAGGTAGTCCCCTCTTTAAGGACGCCAAAATCAATCTCCTCTGGTAGGAGGATGAGACCCCTCATGGCCTGGAGCCCCATCTGACCCTTTAGAGATGCCCCAGCTAACAGGGAATTATTGGTCTTCCTTCGAACGGGATCTTCTATCTGGATATACTGAAAATTGGATTTAAATTCCATATTATTGTTTATTATTTATATGGGTTTTACATTCCCGGCTGACAGGGAATTATTGGTCTTCCTTCGAATGGGATCTTCTATCTGGATAAACTGGAAATGAAATTTAATTTTCTGATTAGCCCTTTAAGAAATGCAAAAATTTTGACTGTCCCAAATTGAAAGAGTTTGCAGAAGACATTTAAAAATGTGATGAAATTAGAAAACAATCCTCCCATAGGGCAGAAAACATTGTGGAAAAAGAAAAAATTGCTTGTTAAGAGCAATTTCTCCTTTCCCACAATGTTTTCCAGAAACATTTGCAACAAACTGGTTAAATGTCATTATTGTTTGGTAATGGGTTAAAACACATGTAAGCTGTAACACAGGCTCTACCAATCAATTGTGTCTGTCCAGAAATTGCTTTTCACAAGCAAATCCTTTGACACAAAAGTTTTAACTCAACATCATAACAAAGGAAGAAAAAAAAAGAGTTTGTGTTCTCACTCTTAAGTTTCATATGCAATTACTACCAACATTGAATCATCACAATATACCATATCGAGGGTTCAATGCAAGACAATAGTATGTGCTTCATACAAATACAAGACTATAGAAAGAGCTTCATAAATGTAAAGCACTCGACTATAGTCTTGCTTTGAACCCTCCATATAAGAGAGTGTGGGTTAAGTAAGATTTCTTTACCTTTGTATTAGGAATGGCTCCTGGTTTACCTCCCTTGATAACGGCGGGTAAGGGTACAGGATTTTTCCGTGGTTGACCAAGTACATCAACCTTAAGGCTCTGAGATAGCATCTCTTGTTCTCCAACAAACTCGTTCTCTGAGAAATATAAGACATACAAGATTTAATTGTAGCTCAACCCTGGAACCAACTTCATGCTTTGCAAACAGGTTAGATCCAGGCCAGCTGCCAAGTAAATTGGCGACTGGCCTGTGATCTAACCTGTTTGCTACTCTGAGTATCTTTCTTCATAAAAAAAAATAAGCAAATATCTAAGGTTTTGGAAAGCAGACGGCACATAAATCTTCTTTTAGAAAATTACCCAGCATTCTAAGGAAGTATCTCATTATTCAACTGTTCTTTTCTGACAATCAATATTCGGAACCAGTCCAAATCGAAAGCAACAGCATATGTCAAAACTCAGCATTTAAAAAACATATATATGTTCTTTATGATATTGGGTAAAAATTATTGTGACAAAATTAAAAAAAAATGCATCAAAAGAAATTTATTCTTAAATCACAGTGCTTTCTAGATTAGTTTGCTCCATGTGTCTAGAGGCAAGGCTGCATTCACCATTTAAATACTTGTATGTTGAGTTCAGAGTTGAACATATAAAACATGATTTTATAGAAAGCTGTATTTTTTATGGTATAAATCTTATTTGTACCCATTTAGAAGCTATCTTTTTTTCAACATTCATACCAAGAAAAACTGAAAACTACCAAGTCTTAAGTTTCATACACCTTTTAGTCTTATAAGAAATGTGAAAATTTGTATAATTATGTAAAATAGTGAACTTTGAATATTTTGAATGGTGAATCTTGTTGCCTTTCTAAATCTATATATACAATGCACTTATATCAGAACTGTAAGGAAGTTGACAAAAAAAAATGCAACATGTCCCCATTCTCACACAATTCTATGCATTAAGTCTCAGACTTGATGCTTGCAGGGTATTCTTTCATATAATTGGGGGGGGAAAAACCTCGGTACTGTTGATTTTGGAAAAAGTTATGATTATGGTTGCTGAATAGAAAAACAAAAAAGCTGTAGTTTATCCAAAAACTGCATGATTTTCAATGAAGATCCCTTACCAAGAAAATACCACACATATACATATAAAAGTTGTATATAAAATATTAGTGGTATGGATAAATGCAGTAAAGATGGTGAACATCTATTGCCTTAAGTGGTAAAATCATAATTATATAACAGGTAATTTCTTCTTTTCGCAACAATGGTAACTGTCTAATTTTAAAGATAAAATGTCGTAAAAACTATAAAACTGTATTAAATTAAATTTGGTAAACTCTTAAGAATCCTTTATGAGGGATAAGGTTACATCAAGCGCCCAATGCATGACTATGGAAAGTCCAACACAAAAACAAAGGACTTGCTATAGCCTTGCAATGAACCCTTGATATTCCATATGAAAACACGTTACAAGTACCCTCAACCTAAAACATTGTAAACCTCCATAAAACATGAAAAAACTGTACACCTGATAATCTTTGCATGTTAATTAGCTCATCATGAACAAATATCAATTTTTACCTATCTGT
Organism: Cerastoderma edule; assembly: GCA_947846245.1. NCBI lineage: Eukaryota > Metazoa > Mollusca > Bivalvia > Cardiida > Cardiidae > Cerastoderma > Cerastoderma edule. Next base: position 25,205,729 of record OX401407.1, on the reverse strand, counting down.
TGTCTGAAGGCATTTATAGGCATTGTATGAATGGAAGGTTAGGTGAATTTAGATACATGTAGGTATAACCATCTAGTGAAAAACAACCACACTACAACTGTGAAGAGTGTAATTTAGTACATAGCAAGAGAGGTCTGGGGTTTTCTCTCACTTTCAATCATTTCTCCTAACTTTCAGAGATGGGACCTTTTTAAGTTGAATCTAATCTTAACATTTCCAGCTACCCGTAATTCTGTTACTGTATGAAGCCATATTTTAGCCAGGTTTTAGTAATATTGATAACACACTGCTAAGAAATGAAGAGCAAAGAATTGATAACTGTTGGATGCAAAAATAAAACATTCAAAGTCTAATAACTTGTGTGATAAATGCAAGATATAAGTTATATATCAAACATGGTTCAGATTAACTTTGCTTGCCAAACAGGGTTTATACATGTATACACTGTAAGTTAAACATGGTTCAGATTCAGATATGAGCTTCTAGTTAAAGATGATCCCAATATATGCTGTCAGTTGAATATGGATAAGACATACATTCTTAGTTGAACATGGTTTAGACAAGTTGTTTGTTAAACATGGTACAAATATATGCTGATAGTTAAACAAGGATAAGACATGTGTTGTTAGTTAAATATGGAAAATACATAAGTTGTTATTTAAACATGGTTCAGACGGGTTGTTAGTAAAATATGTAAAGACAAGCTGTTAGTTAAACATGGTTGGGATATAGTTTGGTTAGCCAAACACAGTTAAATGTGTATCACTGCATCCCTGTGTACTCTACCTTCCTCTAAAGTTGGATGCTCAAATATGATTGGATAATCAAGATGAGAGGGGAGGTCTGATGGAGACTCTGTACCCGCCCCTGCCTGTTTAGGGGTGGGGTTTACTGCAAGCAAAACAAATACAAGTGCAAACTATTCTACAGTGATGAATGAAGATGGAAGCTGTTTCATGAACAATATGCTGCTCATAGTTTCTAAACCTTTAAAAACTAAATTACCAGGTACTAAATACTAACAAATGGTTGACAAAGTATGACAAGTACAGTAATTATCCCAAAAGTTCCGTCTCAATTAAATAATGGAGGGTGGATTCACCTTTCAGTTAAGTTCTTACACAAGCTTACCCTGTTATTTTATATTTGGACACATCTTAGATGATTACATAAAAAATTAAGACACAAACTTAAACAATTATTCAACTGTGGCCAAATTTATGAGGTAATTACGGTAACTCTGTTTTACCCATTCCCTAATATAGCAGTTTGAGACTGACCAAACTTTAAAAACAAAAGCAGACAACAATTATAACAACTCTCCTCAAAACAGTGTGCTCTACTATTTAGGAAAAATCATTCATGGGAGATATTTAAGCAGTGGGAAATCATTTGTTTCAAAGACATTAAGTTGAATTTAAAACATAAATCTAAGATTTTTTGGTACATCAGGAACTAAAGAGATTGGTCAGTGGCCAAAAATAATAATCATTATTCTTCAAAAGGTCAAGCTTAATAATAAAATGTAAAATGCCATACTGGGTAAAGGATATTGGTGCATTAAAACTAATTGCTTTTCAGTAAAACATAAACATGTAAGAACAATGTGCTTGGTCCACATGCAATCTACTTTTGAGTGAGTTCTAAATTATTATCTGATGTTATTCTATGAGGGAAAAAAAGAAAGAAGCAAAAGAGGGACTAAGGTCAACGGTTCGAGTAAAAGGCAGCAATATGAAAGGTTGAAACAGGGAGTATGAACAAATCTTCAAATGATGAAAAGTGAAAAACTTGGCTGTACATGAAACAAAAATAAGGCTAAAAACTATAAACAAAAACAAGGAAATGTTTAACCCTTTACCAAACACCAATGTCCCAAATTGAAACAGTCTGCAGACCACATTTCAAAATGTAATGAAATTGGAAAGTGATCTGATAGGCCAGAAAACATTGTGGGAAAAGGAGAAATTGCTCGTTTAGAGCAATTTCTCCTTTTCCCACAATGTTTTCCAGAGTCTTCTGCAATAAACTGGTTAAATGTTGTCATTGTTTGGTAATGTTAACTCATGTAACTTGTACCTTGAGTGTCATCGCCAAGAACGCTAAGAAAAGGGTTAATGCTATCCTATAAACATGCCTTAAAAAAGGGATATGATTAACTCAAATGATTGTACCTTGAGTGTCATCGCCAAGAACACTAAGAAAAGGGTTAATGCTATCCTATAAACATGCCTTAAAAAAGGGATATGATTAACTCAAATGACCGTACCTTGAGTGTCACAGCAAAGAAACACTAAGAAAAGGCGGATATGCTATGTCACTTGTACCCTTGAGTGTCATAGCCAAGAAATACTAAGAAAAGGGGGATATGCTATGTCACTTGTACCGTTGAGCGTCACAGCCAAGAAACACTAAGAAAAGGGGGATATGCTATGTCACTTGTACCCTTGAGCGTCACAGCCAAGAAACACTAAGAAAAGGGGGATATGCTATGTCACTTGTACCCTTGAGCGTCACAGCCAAGAAACACTAAGAAAAGGGGGATATGCTATGTCACTTGTACCCTTGAGTGTCACAGCCGAGAAACACTAAGAAAAGGGGGATATGCTATGTCACTTGTACCCTTGAGTGTCACAGCCAAGAAACACTAAGAAAAGGCGGATATGCTATGTCACTTGTACCCTTGAGCGTCACAGCCAAAAAACACTAAGAAAAGGGGGATATGCTATGTCACTTGTACCGTTGAGCGTCACAGCCAAGAAACACTAAGAAAAGGGGGATAATACTATCCTATCCTATAACCATGCTTACCTGGCCTTCCACTTGTGCTCTTCTGACCGTGGGCTGGTGTAGGGGCCTGGGGTCTTAGTGGAACGGGTGAGCCCTGTCCTGTAGCGTGGGCAGGGGTCGGGTTACCAGGCCTCATACCACTGGCTGAGTGTCCAACCTCACTGTACACTGGGAATTGTATAAATAAATTAATTTTGCCGTCATCATACTATTAATTATCAACAAAGTACATTTTCTTTATGATTTTAGGTAGAAAACCATCTTGACAAAAGAAGAACTTGCTTCTAAAATAAATTCTATTCTGACTTTGGGAAGAAATCATTTTGACAATAAGAGAAATTAAAGAAATCATGATAAAAGAAACATGATAATATGGGAAGAGTCATTTGGGCAGCAAGTGTAAAATTCTACTCAATAAATATGGCTTTGAATATGTATGGCTAAACCAAGAAGTTTGTGACTTGTATATGTTTTTTAAACAACGACTAAAAGACTGCAGACGACAGGACTGGTCGAATAGTGTAAATGGATCATCCCAATGTGATACCTAAAAACATTTTAAATCTAAATTAAAACCTGAAAAAAAATCTATCTATTGGGCTTTCATATTAGTATAAAAAAGCTTTTTCAAAATGTAAGTGCTCAAATTACAGATTTGCTATTGAAACTGGAAGACACCATAAGTAACACAAGTGTAATAAATGTAAGAACTGGTTTCCCAATTGATGAGTGAATAAAGTGTAATAAGTTTATACAAAAATAAAGTAAACTAATCATTTTCAGGAAATCCAAAAAATCCTCAGCCCACACTGAAGGGAAATTTGTCAACTGATCAATTCCTAAACCTACCTGCAAATGACATGGGAGTATCAGCAACAGGGACTTTTGGTTGTACTGTGGCATCTGAGTGGCTAGAGCGATCACTTTGTGAGGTCCTTGCTGCTGCAGCTGTAAATACACCATTCAACAAGAGTTACATCAACTAACTACATCAACTAACTACAACTTTACTAACTGCTTCATAGGGAATTTGATAACAGTTTAGTTTAAACTTTTTTGTTTTACATTAATTGTGATGGAAGCTTGAACTTATTAAATTCACTCTTGATGACTGCTTCCTGGATATTACACCAGTACTTGCGCTGATTTGTGGATTAGTTGCAGCTATTTTCACCTTGCCTAATCAGGGTTCGAACCCGGGAGCCTCGGTACAAGAAGCCGACACTCCATCACCGCACCACTGTTGTAAGACAGTTTTGATAACAGTTTTAATTAATCCTTTACCAAATGCCAATCTTTTCGACTGGCACAAATTGAAAGTGTTTGCAGAGGACATTTCAAAATGTGATGAAGTTGGAAAATAATCTTCTGATAGAGTTGAAAACATTGTGGAAAAAGGAAAAACTGCTTGCTATGAGCTTCCCACAATGTTTGCCAGAGTCATCAGTTATGGAATATTACAAATGAACCTTAAACTATTTTCTTCACATAATCTTCTCCAATGCACATATATCTCAAGAAAACACAAAGAAATGTTTAGAATACAAATTGATTATTAGCAATATCTCCTAATGTTAATAAATGTATGGTTGGTCCATCAAAATACCACAACAAAATGTCACTGACACAATCTTTTCCTTTGATACCTGCTGTTACTTTCAATGTTGAAAGTCAGGGTAGCCTGCATGACCAGATAAAACAAAAGGTTGCCAAAAACAAGTTTGATGAGTCCAATTTACTCACATCTTTCACCATGCAAGCCAGCACTTGGAGGCTGAGAAGTGCTGCTCTCATTTGTGTCCCTTCGTATGGCAGCTGTACCATCTCTTCTGGGGTCGTCTGAGAGTAGTGTCACAGTCTCATTGATGTCCTTAGCCTAAAACATGACAAACCATTGAAATTGACCCTTAGAATACTGGGTAATTCTAAAAATAAATTTTTGTGATGTCTGTTTTCTAAACCTTGAATATCTTCTTAATTTTGTTGAGGAAAGATACTCAGAGGAGCAAACGGGTTAGATCACAGACCGGCCGGCTGGCCTGGATCTTACCTGTTTGCATAAGCATGAGGTCAGTTCCAGCACTCTAAGGTTTAACAAATGTAACTCGCTGTTGCTTGAAACAAATATGGAACAGTCATAAAAACCAATATGTGGAAATGAGTGCGGACTCACTCTAAAACATTATGATAAAAATGCTTTGATTAAGGAAGACAAGAACATTTTCTTAATTTGTTTGACTGATTGATCTAAATTGTCACATCAAAAAGGAAAAGTCAGAAAAAAAATATCGATCAAGATTTGATTTTGGATTAACCAGTTAGACTAGCACTGCACTATTGAGTGCACTATTTAGACAGAAATTTGTTAGATGTTTCAAATGGAAACATAAGGGGCTGCAGTGACACAGATCTTCTATTAAATATGGCTTTTACAAAGACAACATGCCATGCGAAAGAGAAGGCATTAACTGGCAAATAGCAAGGTATGGTAAATGATTACTCAATGAATATCAAAGCAGCATATTATCTACCTGAGTAAGGAGGAAAGCTCTGCCAAATTCACTTTCAAAATAGCTAGGAATGGTCCTGGTCTTTAAGGCTGAAAGCCCTTCCTTCTCTTCCTGGACCTCTCTCTCATCTCTCTCCCAATCAGCCATTGTTCGCTTGGGTTGCGGTGTTGGGGGAGGACTGGGCTCAGGTGGGGACAGAGCTTTCTCATACATTCCCTTGACATCAGCTAAACATGCATAAAAAACTAGTTTGTATTTTATGTAATTAGTCAAAAGATTGGTACCTGTTTGCTACTCTGAGTGTCTTTCCTCATAGAATATTAAACAGATATTTAAGATTTTGGAAAGCAGACACCACAAAAGTCTATCTTTAGAAAGTTTCTCTGCATTCCAAGGGTTAAAAGATTCCTTTAAATCAAACATAGTTTATTCATATGGACTGAAATGTTGCAAGTGCCAGTTTCTGGTCAAAATAATATCCAAGAACTTACAACATTCATCAATGAAAATAAATATTATAGAATATTAACCCTAGTATGCTGGGTAATTTTCTAACAAAAGATTTTTGTGTCGTCTGCCTTCCAAAACCTTAAATATCTACTTCAATTTGATGAGGAATGATACTTAGACTAGCAAACAGATTAGATCACAGGCCAGCCACAAATTTACTTGGCATCTGGCCTGGATGTTAACCTGTTTGCAAAAGCATGAAGTCAGTTCCAGCACTATAGAGGATAAGAATGAAACTTGAACAAAATACCTTTGAAGAGAAACATTTTGCATCATATTGTTTTAAACTTTAATACATATTAGTACATCACATGTATATAGTTCACAAAAGACCTTTTATAACTTCAACTTCACTTTTCAGTTTTTGTCTTTTTTACTGCAAATTGTTTGGTTCTCTGGCATGCTTGTATGAACTTATCATAAACTGGTCTGCATCAATCACTAATGTGAGAGACGTGATATATAACTCAAAGAGGTAACATGTTGTTCCTTTAGAGTTTAATCAAAGATTTATTTTATAAGCAGTGCTACGGCCAGTTGTCAGTTGCATGCATAATCTATACAAAGATTGTTGGTTAGTAATCAGATTACATTACACAAATGGTAAGAAATGTCATCTCACCTTTTTGGTAATTAAACTCATTTTCTGCCTGGGCCAGATTTTGTAGATCAGCGGCATTGATTCTTTCTTCCTCAGACCGGGGATCTTTCATGCTCATAAAATCAGACATTTCATTTCTGGCTTTCACATGTTCGGCATATTCTCTCAAACCTCTCTGCATTCTAAAAAGGACAATTGAATATATTGAACACTAATAACAAACCTTAACATTTTGAGTTTTTCTTTAAAAAGGTAAAAGGTAAGGTTTATAGTCTCATTTTTACACTAGGCATATTCAAGGGACTTTACAATTACCTCCCCAATCATTGAGCAATAAACTGGCCGTTAACATATGGCACGCAAGAGCAGCCACAGCACATTATACTCTTTATTCCGTTAACATTAAATGAGTTAGGAAAGCAAGTTAGTAAGATTGCCAAAGCTTTACATCGTCAAAATTTTCATTTCTCTCATTTGAACGTTCTGAAGCCACATTTTGATTGCTTTTCGATATATTTTTCTTGAAACAATGTGAAAATGTTAACAGGTGAAAATCAACCTAATACCTTCCAACAAATAATCAGGAACTTAATGTTTTAGAGGAAAGATCAAATAAAATATAAGAATGGCATACAGAAGGAAAAATTTGTAACTATATGTATAGGATAGATCCTGGCTTAGTCAATGAATGCTGATATTCAACCAAATTGTTTGATTTTATTCTAATGTAGTTGGCTAGACAGTATCTTCCTCCATCTTTGATATGCTAGGCATAGCAAAATGACTGATAACCATTTGATGCAATATTAAACCCTTATTAATCAATAATAGAATAAATACATTAACACTTAGAATGCTGGGCAATTTTCTAACAATAGATTTTTGTGTCATCTGCTTTCCAAATCCTTAAGTTTCTGTTAAATTTTGATGAGGAAAGAAAGTCATGGGTAGCAGACAGGTTAGAACACAGGCCAGCCACCAATTTACTTGGCAGCTGGCTTGTAATCAAACCTGTTTGCATAATCATGAAGTCGGTTCCAAGAGTTATATACTTACAATGCTCTAAGCTTCTCGTTCATTGGTCTATACTGTATGAACTGCCTCAGTTCTAGGATGGATGGACACTTCAGTATGGGGATTCTCATGTTGGGCTTCACCGCCCCACCAACTGACAGACCCTGGCCCACAGTCGTACCAAAACTCGGCCCTGGGGTTTTAAACTCTTTCGGAGGGAGGGTGGTCAGATCCCTGCAGCGTATTCCAGGCGGGACTATCGACTCTTGGTCGTACTTCTTCAACCAACGCTCAGACGGTCCTCCGAGGTACGGCTTTAGAACGGTTATTCCTACAACACCTGGAAAGTCGGGGAGCTCGTCCCTTAAAACTGCCGTGGCATTGCTCTGTTCTGCCGTGGTGAGATATTCAGCTATATCCTGGTATCGATACAACTCCGTTCCGGATCCGTCGGAGTGTATGATAAAGAACCGAGGAGCGTGTTCCTTGTAAACGGTAACTTTCTTCTCCTTCATCGGATCCTCACTACTAACATCGGAAATGTCGTCTTGGTTGGCTGGGATAACACTAAAATCTCCATTATTCTTAACATTAAACACATTGCCATCCGAGTCAACAGTCTCTACGGTGATATCTGCGTTGTGACATAACATGTACCGACATTCTCTGTCTGGGAGGAGATGTTCCATATTTTTGATTGGTCGAGGGAAGTATGTGACAGTTCCTTCTGTGTCGATCTCCATACGACCTCCATCGAAATGATGTAACATGTAATAGCCATCTGGGAAGATATTAATGGTTGTTCCGTTTCCGAATATGGTGAGGTTTTCGCTTGTCATGCAGTTGAACTCGACTGTTGCAAAACTCGGACATTCTACCTTCACGAACTTGTTAGTCTGCACCTCGAAATCTTTCTCTGGAATATAGATTCATGGACATTTGAAATTTCATGTCTATTTTGTGTTTCTAACAATTCCAGACAACCAGATTTGCACATGCATGTAAAATGATATCAAAGTCTCTCAGGTGTGTATGATACCTTTTTGAAGTATGTTAACCCTTAAAATGCTTGGTAATTTTCAAAAAGTATATTTTTGAGTTGTCTGCTTTCCAAAACCTTAAATATCTGCTTTATTCTAATGAGGAAAGACACTCAGAGAAGCAAACAGGCGGCCTGTCTAGATCTAATCTGTTTTCATAAGCATGAAGTCTGTTCCAGCACTTTAAGGGTTAAGAAGAGTATTTTTTCCCAGACATTTAATAATGACTCATACAAGTAAGTAAATAAGCAAATCATTTACTATAGTAACATGTGGACAATTCTTAGACCAATAATGACTCATACAAGTAAGTAAATAAGCAAATCATTTACTATGGTAACATGTGGACAATTCTAAGACCAGAGTGCCTATAAGTCACTTCCTATTACTACTTTAAATCATTTTGAATAATTGGAAAAATAATGGCATCACATTTGCAGACTGTTTATACGTTTTTTACGTGATAACAGCCCATACAAGTGACATCTCCATAAAAGCCAAATGGAATATAAAATGGGAGCAGTTAACCATGCCCTTGAAGTCATTCACATGTATGGATTTATTTGGGTAAAAACACTTCTTGGTGTTGTGTGCAAAAGCACAGCCATTACTTTCAAACAAAGGAATGGTTAAAAAAAGAAGTTCCATCAAAACTGGTATTGTCACTAGTGATATGACTTTTTGATATCGTGACGATATTAATTGTGACAAAATGAAAACTTAACCCTTTACCAAACAATAATGACGTTCAACCACTTTGTTGCAGATGACTCTGGAAAACATTGTGGGAAAAGGAGAAATTGCTCGTAACGAGCAATTTTCCCTTTTCCCACAGTGTTTTCTGCTCTATCAGAAGATAAATTCCCAATTTCATCACAATTTGAAAAGTCGTATGCAAACTCTTTCAATTTAGGACTGTCAAAAATTTGGTGTTTGGTAGAGGGTTAATGCACTAAAAAATCCCAGTATATCACTGATATGAATATAATGAATGAGAAAAAACTTACCTTCTCTGCCATCCTCAGCCTCAACCTCACCGACTGGTGGTAGCTGGCTTTCTCTGTAGTATGTTGTAATGCGGGTACCATCCGCATGTTCGACTATAGTGGTGCCATCTGGATAACTAATGGTCATCACATGATCATCCCTTGTTGCCATATTCTGTAAAGAGCACAGATAAGTACAGGTTTACTAAAACATCAAAGAAAAGTTCAGTTAGTAGTACATACAGATAAACATGTTCCCTATAAGGTGAGGTGAAAATTGCCAGTACTAACCCACAAATCTGCGCAAATACTGGTTTAGTATCAAGGAAGCAGTCATCAAGAGTGAATTTGATAAGTTTCAAGCTTCAGTCACAATCGATGTAATAAGTAAGTAAGTTTAAACTTTGTACATGTGTTTTGTTTGTTTATTTGGGTTTTTACATGGCATCAACAAGTTTTCACCTTGCAGTGATTTTTTTCTTAATTAAATCAATGGGCTTTTTTGACCAGAACTTTAAAAATTAATGGGTTTTTCTATAGAAAAATGATAAAAATGAATAAAAGTAATGAGTTTTTTTTTTAAATTTTATGAGATTTTTTGGGCCAAAAATTATCACTGCCTTGTCTGCAATAACTGGACTATAGAGCCTCAAGCCTTCCATGTCTTGACATATAAAATCCTTGCCTTCATGACAATTAAGTACATATTAACCCTTTACCAAACGTTTAATTTTCGGATGTCCCAAATTAAAAGAGTTTGCAGACTACACTTCAAAATGTGATGAAATTGGAAAATAATCTTCTGATAGGGCAGAAAGCATTGTGGGGGAAGGAAATATTGCTTGTTACAAGCAATTTCTCCTTTTTCCACGTTTTTCTAGAGTCGTCTTAAACAAAGTGGTTAATGTCGTTACTATTTGGTAATGGGTTAAGAACATAGGGCTATAGATCATAAGACAGCCTTCCTTTCTTGTCAATAGGAAAAAGGGTACAGTTGTTGTATATAAGTATCAGAAAGCATAAAAGGATGGCATGCTACACCAAAATATGCAACAAAACGTTTGCTAAGAATGTTGTTTGCTTCAAAGTGCAAGATAAGAACATAGTCACTAGAGTATGCATCTAATGACTTTTAAAGTATATTTTGAACATACCTCAACAGAAGCTTTGATAAACCACAGCGACAAAATAAGATATTGCTCAAGATGGGCAATTTCTTATTTTGTCACAATGGTTTCTAATATAAAAATATATATCACTAAAAACAATAGTTTGTATACTTAAAAAACACTATCTGCTATTCTTTCCAACCTCAACCACTAGTTTATCCATTACTAAATAATAACAACTTTTGACCAGTTTGTTGCAGAGGACTCTGGAAAACATTGTGGGAAAGGAGAAGTTGCTCTTAACTAGCATTTTTTCTTTTCTCACAAAGTTTTCTGCCATATCAGAAGATTATTTTTCAATTTCATCACATTTTGAAATGTCTGCAAAATCTTTCAATTTTGGACAGTCGGAAATTTGGCGTGTGGTAGAGAGTTAAACCCAATGATATTGAATGGGCAATCTTCCGTTGAATCAAAGTACCAAAAGTCTCCTAACCTGACTCGTCTCGGGATCTGACGCCATGCAAATCATGACAGGTTTGAGTTCTTCAGTATTTCCCTCTGTGTATCTAACACACTCGCCCGATGGGTATGTCATCTGCCATGAACTCTTCTTCTCCTCATCCTCTTTCCTTTCATCATCCACCTCCGTGACTTGCTTACTCTTACGGCTGCGATCAGTTCCACCTGACATAAATGTGTAAAATTTCGTGAAATGATGTTTATTTAAATATCATCTATATATCGTCAGGTTGCTAGTGTTCCAATGTAGAGGCAACCTTTGACGTTAGTCCATGACTAAATCAGTAACATTCAATAGCATACTCATTGGTGATTATTGTTTTCTTCAATCAGGGTTAATTTCTTATTCATCAATAATGTTTGTTTTCTTCAATGAAGTTGTTTTTTTATCATTCATTAGTAATTAGTTATTCTTCAATCAGGGTTATTCTTTTTTCCATTAATAATTTTCTTAACTTCAATCTGGGTTATTTCTCTTTCCATTAATAATCATATTTCCTTCAATCAGGATAATATTTCTATTTATCAATAATTCTTTTTTCCTCAATCAGGGTTACAACCAAATACATAACCAAAATTCTTATAATTTCAATAAGGTCAATGATTCCAGCAATTATTTAAAAAGGAAAAAGGTATTTTCCATTCTTATTCTTCTGTTGGATTTAATTTGACCCACAATTAAATCCAAAACAGCATTAACACTATTTTAAAAGCTAGGATCTAAGTTAAAACTTATCTTTATCTATTGCACTTTTATTATGTCAAAAGTCTGAAGTTTATTTAATTCACTTTTGATGACTGCTTCCTGGATACTAAACCAGTACTTAGGCCTTTTTTAAAGGGCTAGTCCCGACAATTTTCACCTTGCCTAACGAGTATCAAACCAAGGTCCCACGATACAAGAGGCCAATGCTCTACCTCTGCATCACTGTCGCTAGGATCCACATGTACATTACAGACTTTCCAATACTCTGAGAGCCCTAGTAGGAAAGAACTGAACACTTTCTTCTTTGTCTATGTAAAAATCTGTCAGACCAAAGAAGGTCTCTGTCAGACTTCAGGTATTTCAGTCAGTCAAGGGCCTAGCTCTAACAAATTTTCGTGAAGTCTGACATCTACATGTACGTTACCTCCCTTCTTGTCCTTTGTTGGAGTATCTGGTTTGTTATCCTGACTTTTGGCACTGTTCATCCTGTGTGGAGAACTCGACCGACTCTTGGGTAAATCCCATGGTCCGGTATGTACGCTGACAGTTCCATCGGCATAGAGGACCTGCAGTAGAGTAGCACCAAACTGGGTCATCACAAATACTTCATCAAAGGCAATGCTGCCTTCTGAACACTCTACAGAGGTTATTCAAGGTGATGTATAGAGAATAGATGGTTGGTGTCGTAAATATTATCTGGTGAGCGGAAGGAGACACGGTTAATAATCTGAACCCAAGCCCTATTACTTTTCCTATTCAAAGACACTAACCACCTTTTTCTACTTATCCTGTTACCTTTTTGAATTCTTTTAATTTGTTTTAAACAAACAAAATGAAAATAAAAGATAAAATAACGAAACAAAACATAGCAAACAAGACGAGAACGGTGTGTACATGATGTTATATATCATGACATACTTTTGAAGTCATGGTTCATCAGCTGACTGCACGTTTTATGGTTAGTTAAATGATACCTTGTTATTGGTCCAAAATCGTAGAGCCACAATTCAATAAACGATCATGACAAAAGGAGAAATTGCTCATCATTATGACTTCCACCATGTTATCAAAGAGAGAAAAATACATTCTCATGGATAATTATCATTTGCATTTGTTCCCAATTCTGGCTAGTAACAAATTAATATTTTGGAGAAAGGAATAAACACCACACTCCCCCATCCCTCCAGACAACAATTGAAAGGTATGAAAAAATAAAACATTTTGTTAGAAATATTTGGAAGAAAAACATTGTGACAAAAAGGAGCAAGTGCTCATGTTGAGCAATTTGTCCTTTTTGCCACAATGGTTTTTCGATTCCTTTGTCACAAGCACTTTAAAATTTCTCTATATGAAGCAATGGGCTACATCTGGATATCAATCTATATGCCACACCAAAGACAAAGTAACAAAGCCTACAATCTCTGACCGCCTACCTCAACAGATCCGTCCATCATGTTCTTGATCACTGTGCCCTCGGAAGTAATCACCCTTGACACCTCAGCAAGCGCATACTTCTTCCTCGTCGACTCGCAGGCCTGCATCCCATTGGTCTTAAAGGGGTAGCTCTGTCGGACCAGAAGGCGTCGATCATCCTCAACCAACGGTTGCATCCCAATGTGACTCTCCAGCATATACTTCACGTTGAGTCCGTCGGGTGTGGAGACAAACAGTTGTTGGAAGGACTGGTGTACTGCCGGCTCTTCAACCTTGTCTTCTTCCTTCTCATCCACATCAGTCTGCAAATAGATTGATTTGTTGGTAGGTTTGGTTGTTTGTATGGTGTTAAACACCGTCAAACAATTTTTCAGTTATATAACGGATTCCTGGATCCACCCGTACAAGGCTAGGGCTCTGAAGTGACATACCAAAGGTCACTCCCACAAAACCAGAGGTGTCTGTGGGTCTTGAACCCAGAACCCCTGAGTTATAAGTTCACCACCTCAACCAGCTAAGCAGGACCCCCTTGTTTGTTTGGGGTTTTACTTTATGTCAACAATTTTTCAATTATATTGCGATACATGACTCATTTATGATGGAGGTATACCCAATTGCATAATGCTCATTATATAAAGGGCTTGGTCAGGCAAAAGCAATCCGCAATCTGAAAACCATCACGTGAGTACCTCTCATGAATACAATATAAATGATATAAATCTATCATTAATAGGATTTTAACTCATGCACAGAGGGCATAGCAAATGAAATAATTGTACCCATCCTTGGCTTTTAACCATGTGTATGAATGTAAGAATATATTTGTGTATTGGAAAGTGTGTGGAAATTGCACTGGTTTAAAAATGTGATAAAGTCTTATCTTAACATATTCAAAGGCCCAAGAGGATGGCATCTCTAATCTTGTGGTGTATGACTTGTGACAGAATCATACTTGACAGATATGCTCAAAAAGAGATCATACTATACTTGTTTGTTTCATAAATCATGATGATTATGTGGAAAATCAGCTTTGACTATCGCAATTTGTCACTTATTTTGCTCCTGCACTTTGGCATACATTCATGTTTGTTTTTAATTAGACATGGATTATCAGCTGTATTTGTGTATTAAATAGGTAACAGGTAAGTATGGAGTCCAGTAAGGTGGCATGTGACATTGGGTAATTTGCACATCTTTCAATTGAGGTGCTAGAGGTAACTTGTGTTTTTCTCTTTTGATAAGTATTTTGAAAGCTTTAATGCTATCTGCATTCTTTTTCCACGGTATCAAATACTGTTCAAACATATCAAAGACGGTTTTTTTCTCTTGCGAATCTGACCAGTATAGTTCTTTTTCTCTGCTGGACCAGATGAGTAAATCAATCAATCAAATGAAACAGGGGCATATGCCTTGCAATCCAGTTTGAAGCCTTTCAAGTATATGGTCAGTTAATTCTTATTTGAAGTTTAATAAACTTACATTCCTTTTATACCAAAAAGCAACCACAGTATGAAAGCATTCAAAATGAATAATTTAAACAATAAATCTATATAGTGCAATCAAAATTAATTCCATACAAAAATTAAGGTAACTTCAACAACATTTTTATTCTAAATGTCAAAGTAAGTTTTCAAGTCAATGAGATAAAGGAGGCAAAATAGGAATTATTTGCATGCATAAAACTACAAACCTATATGATTTTTAAGTTTTATTTACCTCAATACAATATTTGGTTATAAGGCCTGAGATGAACTGTGCAATCATGAAATTCTGAGGTAAACCTACTTTATAGTCTAAAAATCAATCAAACCAAACGTTTTAAAGGTTGTGACAATTGAGGAAAGAATGTATCACATTCAAACAAGCTGCCACAAATCCATAATTACTTGTTATTGTGCAGGTGCAATGCCATCCATCGTAATATTTGAAAAAGGGAATAAAAAAGGTCTCTAAACAGTCTTACAAAATTTACTGTATTGAGCTAGATTCTCTGAGATGAAATATTTGGTTTCTAGTTCAAACAAAGCTTCATCAAATCCTTGATCAATCCAGTTAAATGAATACTCTTTAAAGCATGTCTAACACCTTATATCACATCTCACATGGAAGCATCCCCTGTGGAATTTTTAATTTTTTAAAAAGAACAACAACGCTATGACAAAAGGCTAAATTGCTCATGATGAACGATTAACAATGGTTTATACCCAATAAATTAACAAAAATAATTTCTATCCATGCTAGTTTTTGTCGTCTACTTTTGTTTTCACTTTTGAGCAGTAAATATTCCAATCACATAAAGGCGGAATGTTTGAAACAGTCTGAGCTCATATATTATATAGTTTATTTTTGTGAAAGACCCATCTCCAGTCTGCAATCCAACCTAAAAGCAACAACACTCAGTGGCAAAGGAACAACATGCAATCAAATGAACCCTTGTGAAACACTATTCGGATAATTTAAGGACACTTAAACACACAGCAAGCAACAAAAGGTGCACAAACTTACATTGTTATCTACAGTGTTATCATCCTAATCATAAACGAGACGGAAAAAGAACACATTAAACAAAATATGTCACAGTCAAACTTGTGTTAAGAGGCCCAGGCTATGGAACTGAGAAAAGTGCCTGTTTTAGACAGGTTGGCTGCTGAGCACAAATTGATGTACATTAAAAATCAAACAATGGGACTTTCTGTAGTGGATGTTTAAGGCAGATCAGCTGCTTCAAAGGATGGTTGCTTAACACAAGTTGGACTGCATATTAAAAGAAATTCATTAATCTCAAAAAAAAATATGCAAATTGTAATTACTGATGTCTACCAGTGACCTACAGATAAGCCCACAGGTTAATTTGAAGTTTTTACATGTCTATTTCAAGTTAGACTCACTTCGGAAAGTGTTGTCATGGTTACACTTTATCAACCTCTACTATATGATACTTCAATTTCCTGTACATCTTTTGCAGGAGACTTGCAAAACAAAAGGGGCAAAAGAAGAAATTGCTCCAAATGAGCAATTTTCTTATTTTACCACAGTTGTTTCTACCCATTGTTCATGCTAGTTTTTGTTGTCTGCCGTTGATTTCAATTTAGATTAGTTGCAAGTTCCCATATATGCATTTGTGAGATAAAGTAACACAGCTTCTTCAACCTTTTCACTACCAGACCTTGTTACTATCTTGTGTACCATCGGAAAATGTTGACAAAATGGGGAGAAGACAGAATTTACCCCTGCAACGTCTGTAACAGACGCTCAAATGACGTCACTGATTCATAAAAATCGATATAAAGGTTAACAGTACATTATATACCAACCTTCTATACTCTAACATGTGCTTCTATAAATACAACCATATTATGCCGTTTATTAATGGCAGATATGGTATATAAAGTGCTTAAAGTGCCCGGATATATCCGGCGCTATGGGTAGTGAATAGGTTAATCGTTCCATACCCTATCTTGCTTTTTGCGGCAAATAACATATAAGCTTATATCAAAGATACAAAAATAAATAAAAAAAATTATCCATTGACCTTAGCATTGTTGTAACAAGATGAATTTCTTGTCATGAAAACCTTCTTTCAAAGCCTGTATTCTAATGCTGTCTATAGGCGTTTGTTAAATAGAAACAGAATTGCCTATTGTTACTTTATATTTAGATAGCTTGAGTCTTACCCTTAGAATGCTGGGTAATTTTCTAAAAATAGATTTGTGACATCTTCTTTCAAATACCTTAATTTTGATGAAGAAAGATGCAAGGGTTAGCAAACAGGGTAGCTCACAGGCCAGCCGCCAATTTACTTGGCGGCTGGCCTGGATCTAACCTGTTTGCATGAGCATGAAGTCTGTTCAAGGGTTAAATGTGAATAGGAAAACATACCTGAGCTTGGACTGGTTCAGGAGTGGTGGATCCCTTTTCTGATTTTTTGTCGCCCTTTTTACTCTTGGTGGGTGATGGTGGGGGTACAGGACTAGGATCTGTGATGGGTGGAACATAAGGCTCTGGTTCATATTTCTTACCTGGAATAGAACAGAAGCTTTTTTAAAAGTCTCAGTTTATTGATCTATCTTAAAATCGAAGATAATATAGGTTACTTGACAATACGCCATTTGCATTATGAGTGAAACGTTCTTGGAACATTTATGCAAATAAGGAAACCTAATACAAAGTCATAAAGAACATTTGGGTATATAAATAGACAACACAACCCATTAGTAGACAACAGTGTTTTTCACTGATTGGATATAATTGTGTCTTTACAGTCTTCTTACTTGATTCATTACACAAATACAGAATGTTGATTTCAATCAAGAGCTTCAAGATTCCATCACATATGATATAAAATAAATGAGTTTAACCCATTACCAAACAATTAAGACTTTTAACCACTTTGCTGCAGATGACTCTAGAAATCATTGTGGGTAAGGGAGTAATTGCTCGTGACGAGCAATTTCTCCTTTTCCCACAATGTTATCTGCCCTATCAGAGGATTATTTTCAAATTTCATCACATTTTGAGGCATCTGCAAGCTCTTACAATTTGGGAGAGTCGAAAATTTTGTGTTCGATAAAGGGTAAAAACGTACCTTCGGGAGCCTCCCCAGAGTTGCCAAACTGACTGAGAGCTATTGTCATACCATCCGACATCCGAGCTGTGACTGAGCCAAAGGCACTCACGGCTTTCTTATTGCTGTTGGACTTTGTGGAACGCTGGCTTCTCTTGTCAGAATCTTTGTCATCCACTGCAGAAATCAAATCAGACGCCCCTTAGTTTGAGGTTCAATATTTCTACAATCTTTATAGTGCTGGAACCCACTTTCTTCGTTTTTTCTCCAAAGACTAAAGGCTTAAGGTGACTGGGGGCTACACATTGTTGGCTTCAAATCTAAGATTAAATGCACTCCTCCAGCCTTTAAAATTCAGATGCTTAGAAAGAAGCAAATATCACTTGTAGTTTATTTAAAAGAGGCATAGTGACTAGGGTCATTTTTATTAACAAAATCTAATCTAAATACTGGTTCTGCATTTTCAATTTCACTTTTACGCTATTGTTTTTGAGGAGAATGTATCTTGTCTCTCATATTATAAAAAATGTATTCAATTACAAGTATGTTGTAGAAATGGGCCTGAGGCCTAGAATACTGAAATAAATTATCATCATCATTATTATCATAATTATAGTAACAGGAGTATGAAACATACTGTCTTTGGATTCTTTTTCTGGCTTTTCAAATTCTGCTTTTTCAGCTCCATCTTTGTTTGGCATTTCTACTTCAGGCTCCTCATCTGCGTTGGGATCTTTGGGGTCGAGTATGTGGACAGTAAGAATGTGATCATCCTTCAAAATGGTCGTCTTTACACTCACAGTACCTGGAAAAATATGTAAGGTTTAACCCATTACCAAACTATAACGACATTTGACCAGTTTGTTTCAGATGACTCTGGAAAACATTGCGGGAAAAGGAGAAATTGCTCTTAACGAGCACTTTCTCCTTTTTCCACAATATTTTCTGTCATATCAAAGATTCTTTTTCAATTTCATCACTTTTTTAAATTTCGTCTGCAAACTTTTTCACTTTGAGACAGTCGAAAGTTTAACGTTTTGGTAAAGGGTTAAAAGTCATCTAATTAACAATTATTGCACTTGGGTTATCTTGGGATAGTTAGAAAATGACTCAGGGTTAGAGTTCAATATTTCCTTTGTAGAGTAAATGATTATAGTGGAATTGTACATTAGCAAACCGTTTGTGCAAGTTATGCCAAAAAGGCTTTCTTTCGTTATATCTCAGTGTACTGTTACTCGGTCTGTCTCTCTGGACAAATTACACTTAAGATTTAGAGTTGGACTGACATAGTTTAAGCACAGGTACCAGTAACAAAAAGAAAATATGTATTCTACTTTTTAGTACAATACACATTTTTTTGGGGTTACTGGTGCCTGTGGTTGTAAGCAGGGTTCAGGAGAATGCCAGTTCTGTCGGTTTTGGACCAGTTTTGGTTTCACTGGACCAATTACAAGTTGAGATTTAATGACAAAATTGTTCCGGATATTAAGACAGATAGGACATTCTATACACCTAACAATGTCTCGAAAATCACAAAATTAATCGTAAGTTGTTATCCCCGTGTTAAACAATGCCTGAGACGTTATAAATTGGATGTTTAATTGTAAACATACTGACACACTTAATTGAAAAGTACATGTTAAATCCTTGATTTGTAAGAGTCTATGAGAAATAAATCACCTTGTACAAATTCTGTCCTCTCTGTACGTATCTGACCGCCATCAGCTGGGAATAGTGTAGAGGTTATACCAGAAACATGGATCAAGTTGTTTCCTAGGTCATAGCCAGAGAACTGCAAAATAAACATTCACATGCTGATACAAATAATGAAAATCATTGGCAAACGGTAACTATACAAAGAGAAATCAATCATTTATGAAAAAGCACATGTAAAAATTAGGTAAAAGGCAGGGTTTATAGTCTCATTTCTATGCTAGGCATATTCAAGCGACTTTAAAATTACCTCCCCGAACATCGGGTGATAAACCGGCCATTTACATTTATGCCAAAACGGCAAGGTTACTTTGTTTTTTCATTTTTTCTTCTTCTTTTTTGGTTTAATTAGGTCTTCAAAAAATATCTCATATAGCCCTTTTATTCTGAATCTTGACTATTCTTATATCTTTGGAATCATTAACCCTTTACAATACAACAATGACATTTCAACAGTTTGTTGCAGACGACTCTGGAAAATGTTGTGGGAAAGGAAGAAATTGCTTGTAATGAGTAATTTATCCTTTTCCCACAATGTTTTCTACCCTATCAGTAGATTATTTTCCGATTTCATCACATTTTGAAATGTTGTCTACAAGCTCTTTCAAGACGGGACTATCGAAATATTTGGCATTTGGTAAAGGTTAAAGGGAACACTAGCCTAGCAATAAAAGTCTCCATCCATACCATTACAAACAATGCTATTGTATATTTATTGAGTCTCCATTCATAACATTACAAACAATGCTATTGTATATCTATTCTTCTAGCGACAGAGTAAGTATCTTACCGGCCAGTATTTTTCATCACCGAGCATGTTCATATCAGCAGCTGGTTCCAATTCAGCCTCCTTTGATCCCTTTGACTTGGCACTACCACGGGAACCAGGCCTTTTCTTAGCATCTTCCTTATCTTCTTTCTAGAGACAAAATGACAAACTCAGTACAATGTCATGAAATGAAAATCAGCCAAGAGACTGCAATTGTGATATGAAATAGGTTATGATTGATTTTACCTATAATCATAATCTATAAAATTGGCAAGATCTGTCAAATATAGTATCTTTTATCATAAAGAGTGAAAAATAAATCTAACAAATTAAACAACAAGGATTATAGCTATGCAGTGCCTGAAGAAAGTTTTGTCAAATCTGCATCCTATAGATTCCTAAGGCTAAATTTCTATTATGACTCTTATTTATGCTAATTTACAGTAACATTAGTTTTGGCTATACAGTCTAACTTGTGTTAAGCAGCCACCCTTTTAAGCAGCCAACCTGCCTTAAACAGCCACTACAGAAAGTCCCATTGTTAGATTTATAGTGTAAATCAATTTGTGTTAAGCAGCCAACCTGTCTTAAACAGCCAATTTACTCTGTCCCATAGGCTGGCCTCTTAACACAAGTTTGACTGTAATCAATTAAATATTAAGCAAAAACCTAAAAGTGTGACCCAATACAGACACATGAAAGGCAGGACTTTTTTTTCATCAATTGGGAAGAGGCCCAAGCCTGTTGAATTGGGAAATTTAATTGCTGAAATTGATTAATTGGGAAGGCTTAAAGCTGGTATAATTTTATGTTTTTGGGAAAATTGCATGATTTTAAAGAATTTCCAATTGGGAAGGTGCCTTTTATGAAAGTCTGTAATAAAATGCAAAAAAGCCCTGAAAGACAGTTCAGAAATCATACACCTCTCTATGGCCACATAGAAAACATCATCAAATACAGCAAACTTCAAAGATCCACCAAAGGTCAGCAGAGGTGCAGAGGTACAGCCTCGGCCTCATGTACTGAGGATCCTGGGTTCAATCCCTCCATGGTTGGTGAGGTGAAAATTGCAGGGACTTGCCCTCAAATCAGCGCAAGTACTCGTTTAGTTAGTATACAGGAAGCAGTCATCGGGCGTGAATTCAATAAGCTTCAAGCTTTCATCACAATCAATGTAAATATATAAGTTTAAATTAAAGATCCACCTACTTTCTTTGGTGATTTTGAGCGTTTGGCAGACTTAACACGCTCTTTTTCATCTTCTTCAGCTTTCTGTCTTTCCTGTTCCATCTTCCAGGCTTTAAGGGAGTTTTCCCTGATAAAGATGTTACTGCTAGCACTTGTAGGGCGCTCCTGGCTGCTGCCGCGAGATCCTTTGGGTGACTTTGACCGTGAACTGGCTGCAATTTATAAACATATCCTATCATAAAAGTACAGTAGAATCTCTATACAAGTACATCAAAGTTCAAGAGATCTCTTGAAAATGTTCGACAGAGAGATTTCGACGTACAGATGTCTGGAATATAAAGACATAGAAATAAAGGACAAATATTTCAGAACCACGGTTCAATGTGAATAGTTCCCGCCAGGACCAAGGCATACAAAGAACAACAAAAGTAATCCAAAGCCAGAATTTGTATCAAAATGGCGGATAATAGGTCATCTAGCTTAAAAAGCTTACTTGCTAATTGCAGTCAAAGAAGCTTACCTGATTTCTTTGATGTCTTTTTGGTGGCTCTATTGGCAGCCCTGCTGGCCCTCTCCTCCTCGTCTCTCATCTTGTCCAGCTCCTGCGAGAGTAGTTTGGCCTGATATTTGGCTTCCTCAGTCTTAATCCAGTCTCCAACAGAGTCTTCAACATAATCGAGGTAGTTCCTAATATAACGTACGACAAAAAGAAGTGTGAAAGTTAAAATTCAGGGCTTTTTTCCTTCAAATTGGGAAGAGGCCTAGGACTGTTGATTTTTGGAAGTTCTATCGATGAAATTTCTGAATTGGGAAACAAAAAAGCTGATGTGACTTTCAATTTTTTGGGAAAATGCATGATTTTAAAGAAATTTCCGACTGGGAAGGTGCCTTTTATAGGCCCCTGTTATATAACGAGAAAAAGCCCAGTTGAAAATCCTGTGCTCTTGATTTCAGGCTTTGGCCTTTACTGTTGACCTTTCAACTCCAAAAATATAAGAAGTAATCCCCTTTTGTATCAAGAATAAAACGGACCGTTTCTCATTTCTAACCTAATTCATTTTCAAATCTCATAAAGATATGTTCATAATCTTTCTTAAATTTGATGAATTGGCACTCACTGCACCACTGCAGTTACAAGATTGTCTAATGGAATTTTCAACCAATATTAGCATAAGTTTCCAACTGGTTGTCTGTCCACAGAGACAGGGCCAGTGGTTATGAGGATCAACCTATACAAAGTTCTCTATAGAAAACAAATCTATTGCAGCAAAGATTTTAAATAATTTGTCCTAGTATAACAGAGAAGTTATCAATTTGATAAGGTCATCAGTCTGTTGTTAGAATTGTAATTAATAGATTTGGGACAAATCAACACATCTAAAAGACTCAATCAACCCAACTACATTATGGTCAGGTGATCTGAGAAAAATAGATATGCCACTGTTGATAGCGTTTTCCAGTGGTTTACCACAGAGATTAGTGCACCAATCCATACAACTTACATTAATTCCAAAACCAATGAATGCTTTGCCTAACTAGATAATGACAAAATATCATTATCAAACATAAAAATGCAATGGCAGAAACAAGGTACAAATTGCACAAAACTCAAAAGTTACGATAACAATGAATGGCTATGTTGCAAGGAAGTTTACCTGAATCCGACATTTGAATGAAGTTCTGTGTGCCAGTCCTCGTGATTCTGGAATTCTGGATTCTGAGGGTTATGCAGCACAACCATCAGTGATTGGTCACGTTTGTGGTAGTAGGTGTCCATGAATGGCAGCTTGTACATGGCATTCTTCATAACCTGCAATACAAACAGGACATCATGCCACTGTTTTACAAAACAATTTACCGGGATGCTAAAAATTTGCGTAAGTTCAAAACAACATTCCCAAATACCATTGGTGAGAAAAGCAATATTGTAAAGTAACACATCATTGGAATCGTCTCTCCGGGATGCCTCCAATGATGTATCACATTACAATATTGTACTCTCAATTAAGATACTATACATGTTTATCAGTTTTGACTTACGCAAATAGTTTCCCTAAATCATTTAGTAAAACAGTGCCCAGGGCTTAAGTTTAGATTTAACTTATTTATTTTACATTGATTGTGAATCAAGTTCTTACAACTCAGATTAATCATTCTCGTTGTTGTTCCTGGATCAAATCCAGTACTCACACTGAATGTGGAATTAATGAAAGGTTGCAAGGCAGAACCAGCTTCTCACTTGATTCAAACCCATGACCCTCATATTAGTAGGTCAATGTTGTATTCCTGAACCACTGTCCTCCAATCAGGGCTTTTTCTCCATCAAGCAATTTCTCCTTTTCCAACAATGTTTTCAAGAGTGGTCTGCAACAAAGTGATTAATAGTCATAATTGTTTGGCAATTGGCTAACTGGCTTTTCTGTCAATCTATAACCACACCCTTCTTTCAAATTATCTCACCTGAAGCAACACTTTACTATCATAGTGTTCTGCGAAGCACCATTGGTCCATCTGCCGTTTCTGGGCATCCACAATTTCATTCATGCTCTCCTCCGTTGTTTTACCTCCCAATATTTCTTCCTCATCTTTTTCATCATCCTTCACATGAGCGATAGTGTGACCCTCCGTGTCCGCCTCAAAGTGAACTGTTGGCAAGAAAAGAAATTAGCTCTTTATAATAGTTAAGCTTTTAATATTTCAAATGCTATCTGCTCTTTAATATAGTTAAGCTTTTAATATTTCAAATGCTATCTGCTCTTTATAATAGTTAAGCTTTTATATTTCAGATGCTATCTGGTTGAGTACCGATACCGGTAGCTCTGTTGGTTGGCAATTTGGAAATGCAATGTTGAAGCAAAGGTTTAAGTGCTTGAGACCTGCCTTGCTCAATATCATAATCATTTATAACATTTAATCTTTTCACTACCTGACCTTGTTACTCTCTCCTATACCAAGGGAAAATGTGGACAAAATGGGAAAAAGGCAGAATTTACCCCTGCACCACCTGTAACAGACGCTCAAATGACGTCACTGAATCATAAGAATCGATTTTAAGTTTCACAGTTCACTAAAAACCAACCTTCTTTACTCTTACTTGTGCCTAGTGCTTCTATACATACAACCATATTACACCGTGCATTAACAGAGGATATGGTATAGAAGGTGCTCAAAGCGGGCCGGATATATCCAGCGCTATAGGTAGTGAAAAGGTTAATGAATTTGGGATTCAGTACAATACTATTGCAAGTTCCTCACATGAATGTAAGTTTGGCTATAGTCTTGCACTCAAATTGATGAAATTAAGTAAGTTGATACAAAAGTTGCCATTTAGATGGAAAGCAGCATATATAGACTTTGCACAAAAATTGCTTAACAGTATCTTTAAACATCAATATGAATAAAATAGATTACAAACAATACAAGTGTTTATGACATAAACAAGTATCTATCTATATGAACACTTTCACCCTTAGAATGCTGGGTAATTTCCTTGCTTAAAAAAACCTTAAATATCTGCATAATGTAGTTGAGGAAAGATACCCAGAGTATCAAACAGGTTACATCCAGGCCAGCTGCCCACTTGGCGGCTGGCCTGGATCTAACCTGTTTGCATAAGCATGAAGTCGGTTCCAGCATAATAAGGGTTACAATAAACCCATGTGTTAAGGTAAGACCTTGGTAATGGAGAACGGTCAGAATAATGGAATTCAAGATTTAACAGAACAAATGCCATTTTAAAGTCAAGTTTCATATTATTGGAATCTTTCCTGGATTAAAATTTTTATTTGCCAACTTCATTCATGTAATTTTAGTTTCAGTATGAAAATTGAAAATTAAAGGGAGGTAATTTATATGAAATAAAGAACAACATTTTTGATACTCATTGGATAAATATAAATTCAAAATCAGACAAAATTTGAAAATTGGCCCTAGAATGCCCTTGAAATGACAAATATTTTTCGAATTTCATTTCAGCTAATTCTTTAACCAAAGCTATTGTCAGTTTTCCGTTACCCAGGTCCTACCTTAATGTATCTAATCTATATATTCAATTCTATATATATAACTTACGATAAATAATAGGTATAAGGAGAAAAGTTCTAAACAATCTAAAGATGTTTTAGATAGATTTGATAGACTGTGATTAGTAAGTCCTTCTTCAACCCCTTACTCCATTTTACCTGACTTTGACATATCTGTTGTGTTCCTGTGGATGACTTAACCCTTAAAATGCTGGGTAATTTCCTAGTACATGTAATAGAAATTTGTGTCCTCTGCTTTCCAAAACCTTAAATATCTGCTTAATTTTGCTGAGGAAGGATACTCAGAGTAGCAAACAGGTTGGATCACAGACCAACCGCCAATTTACATGGTGGCTGGCGTGGATCTAACCTGTTTGAATAAGCATGAAGTCGGTTACAGCACTTAAAGGCTAAATAAAGTTCTTCAAACATCATGCTGGATATTGAATTTGTGCATGACAGTATGTTCAACATCTTTTTAGCATAATGCGTTATGTTCAAATGAGGAACTTAGGAAGTTGAGAATGTATAAGATAGAGTGGTAAGAGAAACAGTCTCCTGTAGTAAATTTATTTGCCTGCCACACATGATATGGGAAACTTGTTAACTTATAATGACCAATTGATCATGTGAAATAATACTAATAATACTTATTCGAAACCGAGGGTTCAGTGCAATACTGCAGTAAATGCTTCATGTTTATGAAGCACTTACTATAGTCTTGCATGGAACCCTCAAAAAATACCACACATATCAAAAAAGTGGATTTGGCTGAATATAAACCAATGGCTTTTGTTTCAATTCCCCAAAAAACGTTATGTTGTCAAATATTAAGCATTAAGATTCAGTTAAAAGTCTGATTTGGGCTTTGAGACACGAGGGTCGTGAGTACCAAACCCTTGAGTAGGGGAGTTGACTTTACATCATCAATCCCCACACAGTATGAGTAATGCTTATGTTCCCAGAGAGCGGAATCGAGAGTGATTAATCTAAGATGCAAGAACTTATTTCTAAATGGATGTAAAATAGAAAAAGTTCAAAATAAATTGAAAGAAGGAAAATTCCAACACAGACTGTACGGTTGAGTACAGATTGTGTTGAAAAGTCATTTTGAGTTTAAGATAAGAGGTGCTTTTCTAAGGAACAGGTAGAAGAAGTGTGCAATTTTTATGCGAATGTCTTATAGAAAGCTCTTCAAGAGTATCAAGATGGTGCCAAAAGCAAAGGTTTGAACATTTAGGCAGTCCCAAATTAAAAGAGTTTGCAAAGGACATTTCAAAATGTGATGAAATTGAAAAATAATCTTCTGATAGGGCAGAAAACATTGTGGGAAAAGGAGAAATTGCTTGTTAAGAGCAATTTCTCCTTTTTGAAATTGAAAAATAATCTTCTGATAGGGCAGAAAACATTGTGGGAAAAGGAGAAATTGCTTGTTAAGAGCAATTTCTCCTTTTCCCACAATGTTTTCAGGAGTTGTCTGCAAAAAAACAGGTCAAATTTCGTTTTTGTTTGGCAATGGGTTAATAAACTAGTAATTTCAAGTTTGTGGATAGTTTACCATATATCATTATGGTAATGATATCAATGAGAAAATATTTTTAGCTTGAAAGATGCTATACGGAACAGGAGCAATATTTTTCTGTACAATCACCGGGTACAATCAAGTCATACAAAGTCTAAATGGGTAATGTTTAAGATGTAAAATTGTCAAGATATTTCATCTCTAGACCCATGACATACTAGTCAGCTTCACTCATAAATAAAATCATCTGGTTATAGTCATTTCTACAAAGTCTGGTTTATGTTTGTAAAAGCTAAAGAGTTACACAGTAAACAAAGGTACTTTCTAATTATGAAGGTGAAGACATGTATTAGTGTATCTCTAAAATAAAACTACAGCAATCTATTGCTTTGTGCTTTCTAAGAGAAAATAAAAAAGAAAGTTTGAGAAATAAGAAGAATAAATAAATATATCAAAAAGCATGGTTATTTTATCCCAATCTACCTGAGGCTTTGTCTTCTTGATCCCAAAAATGAACTGCAAAAATGTTTTAATGGAAGATGAAAACAACATATTTGGCACTCACAGACCACTAAAACACAATCATGTATTGCTGCATTTTTCGAAAATATTTCAAATCAAATAAAATAATATACCAACAAATAAGTGCTTTGGAGTCCTTCTTAAAAATAAATGCAAAATGACACAAAAGTAACAATGGACACTAATACTTTAAAAAGCAACTCAAACACTAAACAGTTCAACATCAATGCCAACAAAATGTTTGATCAACCTTTGTGTTGCTTACACTATCTTGGGTTGATAAAAAGTTTTTATCACCAGTTGCATTTTGTTATGAAAAGAAAATCTGTTCACCTACATTTGTTTCCAAAGTTAACGCTTAGAACGCTGCGCAACAATAGATTTTTATGTTGTCTGCTTTCCAAAACCTTAAATGTCTGCTTAAATTTGTTGAGGAAAGATACCCCGAGTAGCAAATGGGTTAGATCACAGGCCAACGCCAAGTAACTTGACGGCTGGCCTGGATCTAACCTGTTTGCCTAAGCATAAAGTTGATTCAAGCAGTATAAGGGTTAAGCAAATAACAAAAACAGTTGTCATTCGAAAGAAACCTTAATTTATGATTCTCTTGAATATCAAGGTGTCAAAAAGGGTATAATTTTGCATAAATGCTAGTCAAAGATCTGGGGGTTTTAAAGGAGGGAAAATTACCTGCAAAAATTAATATTTACATGTGTTAGTGTTCGTAATTCAAACTACTACAATTTATTGTTTTGCCAATCTGATCTATTATTATCTAAACTACCATTCATTATAACAATCATCATATAATATTAGATATACAAACAGATTATATAAAAAATAAACAGATGAATTGTGTAGCACAGACTGATCAGTTTCTTTTATTTTGATGCTATGCTGATTGGATGATTGATCTATGACCCAATGTATTAATAATCTATCTGTTTATGTTTTTTATGTCTTTACACATCAATCCTACTACATGTACAAAGGGGGAACAATTCTGCACAGAGAACCTGGTTATAAGTATGAAATCTGACTTATATCACCTCAAAAGATACATTGAATATCTTGCAAGTGAATACCTTTGAAATATCTAATTATTTTTCTACACATACCAAATATTTGATTAAATTTTTGATTTAATAGAGTATTGTTTTGTTTTTTTTCGACAAAACACTGTTTATTCTATATATGTAAACAAAATATGTATATATTTTTTTTCATCTGAAAAGTTCAAAAGCAGGCAAATTTACTTTCCAATTTTGCACTCTACAGTTTGAGACTTGACAAGGTCCTGGTATGGCTCAAATTTAATATCTCTTATTTCATATCTACATAAGACTACACTTTACTGGACCCCAAATCTCAGACCAACAAAATTAATCATCAGTAAAATGCATTTACATCACAAATGATGATGCTTAAACTTTCAATATGAACAAACTTCTTTAAACAACACAATAACAAAAAAGATCTACAACATAAAAGGTAAGCAAAATAAAGTTGATGCTTTAAGCAAGTGTGCTTTTTGATCAACAATGTGTTAGTGTAGCTTTACATTTCAATGTGTAAAAAAACGACTGCCAGGCTTGCTAATCTGGGAAAGGTTGAAATGAAACTAATACCTGATACAATAGATGCCCGGCCCAATTTTCCTACAGCTGAAATGTTAATGAAAGTATGAGATCAATTTGAAAACAAGAATAATCTTTCTATGTTTACTCTTTCTCTCCTTATTTCTGTTAGTTCTAGGAAAGATTGCCTGGATGCCACCTCAATGTGACACTTAAGATATATTATTTTGAGACCATCCAGGTTAAGTGTTATAGTATTAGTAGCTATCTTTACATATTACCTATTGTTTGATGATACATAGAAAGTTATTTTTCCATGTCACATCAACGACATGTCAATTGAACATCCCTTTTATGAATTTCTTTGTGATAGCATCTACTGCTAAATATACATGTTAATTCACCATCTACCTTTCAGAAATTGTCTTTTTTTAGGCGTAACATAAATAAGTATTTCTGCATTCCCACTCACACTCTTCTACAGTTACACTGAACAACACAATGATTCCATCCCAAATCAAAGAATCTACTGTCTCACTAAACCTTATGTTATTCACTATTTTCATGTCTGAAATCATCTACTGTTAGATATTATTTAAAAAAATATCACTGCTCACATCATCTACAGTTACACCTCGCATCATGATGAACATATCATTAACCCTTATACTGCTGGAACAAATTTCATGCTTATGCAAAAAGGTTAGATCCAGGCCAGCTGTCAAGTAAATTGGCGGCTAGCCTGTGTTCTTAACTGTTTGCTACTCTGAGTATCTATTCTCATCAGAATTAAGAAAATATTTGATATTTTTGGAAAGCAGACTATACAAAAACATATTTTTAGAAAAGTTTCCCAGCACTCTAAGGGTAAAATCTGTAATTAACAATATAATAATTGTCTCAAAACAAAAAGGGTATACTTCTTACCAGAAGGACTTCTCGATCGTTTGCCATCTTTGGAACTTGACCTTGATGAAGGTCGCAGGATACCCTTTTTACTGTCTGCAGTGGAAGGTCTTGAGTCATCTTGTTTGACTTCTGCTGGAGCTGTCTTGTCCACAGACGGGGCTGGTGATTGGGCACCTGAAACAGTGAAAGGACACACAAGTCAGAATTTGGAGGAGATATTTCAACCTCTAGATGATATTTGGAGCATAATGTGATCTTTATTTAAGTAGCAATATGCAAAATATGCAAAATTATGAGATTAATTATCTAGAACTGAAACAAAGGTTTTGACATCCATCTGTCTATAAAAAGAAAAGAAACAAGCCCTCTACGGTTTTAGTTTAAAGGTTCACACATGGAACAATATTCTAAGTTCATACAAAGAAAGGACATCCAAAGGTTTTTTTGTAAGAAAATGTTCACAAAAATTTGAGCAAAATGCTTTTTGACTGCTTTAGCAAGTCCTGTGAATAGTGATGTCATGAGTTGTCTGATACATTATAAAGAACTTTTCCAGGAAAGATGGGTACATTTCAAAGAAATTCTTCATTTATCAATTTTTCTAGTTCTTCTGTTCTAAGACATGAAAAATTAAGTTTTGGTAATAAGTTAGGAGTTAGACTAAGTTTATATTTGTCATAGATACATTATATCAGTTCTATAATATCATCCAACAAATAGTACCATATAAGCATGCAAGTGTTTGAGTACAACAACAAATGTGTGCTCTATATACAGAATTCAATTAACTATATGTAGCCTCTATATGATTACATTTACTAATCTACCCTCAAGGAAGCTTTTACATTCAAAATTTACAATGATAAAAATACCTGCTAAGTTTTAGAGGTATGTCATACGAAGTGGTCTGTCATGCTTTACTATTCTAATGGGAACCTCATATACAACAGATTGTTATGAGGTTGATTTTTGATTATATTCCAGTAAGGTATATGTTACCTTAAAATGTCCTCTGTTATTATATGCAATACCAATTCTTGACAAATTCACTATTGAAAAAATGTACCTGTATCCTTATACAGTGTATATGCTTTTCAAAACACCCCATAACATTGTGGGGGAAATAAATTGTAAAGACATTACCATTACTTGGGAAGAGAAAAGCTTTAGGGCAAGTCCAAAATACATTGAATGCAGATAGTTAAAATAGAACTCCTTTGATTATTTCTTTCTATTTCTATCTATAAAGATCTGAATATCAATAAAACAAAACAAGTTTTGCATATTTTAAATTATTCAACTAATTATTCTCCAAGTTCAACATTTTGTTAACTCAAGAATGGTTTCTTTATCTTTCTCTTAGAGTGAACATGGAAAGTTCTGTCCATGTATATATTTTAAAAGAACTGATTTCCAGAGCATGGTTTCACAAAAGATTATTCTAAAGATGTTTTAACCCATAGAATGCTGGGTAATTTTCTACATATAGATTTTTGTGTCGTCTGCTTTCTAAAACCTTA
Organism: Cerastoderma edule; assembly: GCA_947846245.1. NCBI lineage: Eukaryota > Metazoa > Mollusca > Bivalvia > Cardiida > Cardiidae > Cerastoderma > Cerastoderma edule. Next base: position 25,174,201 of record OX401407.1, on the reverse strand, counting down.
AATATCTGCTTAATTTTGATAAGGAATGATACTCAAAGTAAGAAACAGATTAGATCACAGGCCAGCCGCTAAATTACTTGGCAGCTGGCCTGTGATCAAACCAGTTTGCATGAGCTTGAATTAAGTCAGTTCCAGCAGTGGCACTAGAAAGGTTAAAACAACTCTTATCCAATTGCAGTTAAATTTAGATAATGTTAGTCGAAGCGAAAAATAAGCACACACATTTATACAAACAGTCTCATTTCTGAAGTAAGTATATGTCAGAATCTTTCCTGATAAAGATTGTATTAGAAAGAATAAAGAAAAGTTTGAATAAAGAGAAAAGAAAATAGTTTTACTATAGAGAGCAAAGTATCCGTTTCTTTATGCAGATCTTAATTAATTAGAAATTCAGCATCCCGTTTCCTTGTAAAGCAGAATGATATAATACTGTAACTCAGCAATTGACATATTTCAAATATAGGTAACCCCTGTGAAGAATTCAAGAATTTGTTTGTTAACTTCATGGAAGTTCAACAAGTTCAAGCACAGCGTTGTATTCATAAATGACCCTTTGTTGTTAATGAAAGTTTATGAAGTTCATGAACAAGTTCTCTTCCTTTGCGGGGGAAGTTTATCAATGTTTATCATTTGTTGTTTTATGCACTATAATTAAACGTGGGATCACTTCACTTGTAACAATCTTTAGCTAGCTATAAAAAATCATAAAAGTCTAATGATTAAAAGTTAACTCCTTCCTTCATTTAATCACACTTTAACACTTCTGCCATTGATAACAGTGTCAAAGAACTGATCATGATATACCATTTCTCCTCTTGCTACAATGTTTAACACCTTTACCCCATACAAAACGCTAAATTTTCGACAGTACCAAATCTAAAGAGTTTGCAGACAACATTACTAAATGTGATGAAATTGAAAAATCATATTCTGATAGAGCAGAAAACATTGTTGGTAAAGGAGAAATTGCTTGTTAAAAGCAATTCCTCCTTTTCTCACAATGTTTTCCGGAGTCATCTGCAACATACTGGTCAAATGTCTTTATTGTTTGGTAATGGGTTAAAAAAGGTTTGGGTTTTTTACATACATTGTGATAATTATTTTTTTGTCGCTTCAACTTTAATCTGTTATAAAATCTTATTTGAAGGTTAGGGTCAAATTACTAATTCATTATTTTACACAAAACGTATGATGTATCTTTCTACACTCTAATGATTTTTTCTAAAACATGCTTCAGAGCTTCTAATGCTGAAATCAAAGACAGGAGACTTAAACTTTCTTCAAATTGTTGGTGCATTTTTCAAATGAATATCAAATATTTGCTGGTTAAGAAAGATACATCAACAACTATACAGTTAATTAATTACAACTAGCCATGATTAGCTTACAAACATAGCTTCTTTGCTATCCAGCCTTAATAACTCAACACACATTTCCATTCATAGATTGGACTTTCAAATGATAATCAAATATTTACTAGTTAAGATCAATACATCAACAACTGTAAAGTTAATTAATTACAACTAGCCATGATTAGCTTACAAAAATAGCAATGCTCTCCAGCCTCAATAACTCAACATATATTTCCATTTATAGACTGGTGCTTTAAAATGAATACTAAATATTTGCTGTTAAGAAAGATACATCAACACCTGTACAGTTAATTAATTACAACTAGCGATGATTAGCTTACAAAAATAGCTTCTATGCTCTCCAGCCTTAATAACTCAACACATATTTCCATATATTACGTTTGCTTTTCTTTCCCTTCCCTTTTTTCTTGTCACTGTCTACCGACCCAGGCCGTTGTTTCTTCTTCTTGTTCGAAGTTTCCAAGGGTGGGTTTGGCCTGGGTGCAGGAGGGGGAGTAGACGGTGTGGGGGTGTCTGCCAGATCTGAGGTGGGCGTGTCACTAATGAGTGAATTGAACAGATCTGACTCCGCGCCTGATAACAATACAAAATGGAAACTTTCATTCACATCACACTTAACCATTTTGAGTTGCTTAATGGTATAGAATAGCACAGGCCTCCTACAGCTGGCTGTCATCGTGTCACTGTTAAATGGTCTTCATGAAATCTTTTTGGTGTGTTATATAAGGAGTCCTGTTTTATATACATTTTCAATAGAATCATTTCTAGAATAAAGACAAACACAGTTCTCATCAATGTTTGGCCTCTTTAGGCACTGCAATGACTTTCAGTGATTTTTTTTTGTTAACCCTTAGAATGCTGGGTAATTTTCTAAACTTAGATTTTTGTGTCTTATGCTTTCTAAAACCTTAGTTATCTGCTTAATTTTGTTGAGGAAAGATACTCAGAGTAGCAAACATGTTAGATCACATGCCAGCTGCCAATTTACTTGGCGGCTGTCCTGGATCTAACCTGTTTTCATAAGCATAAAGTCGGTTCCAGCACTATAAGGGTTGATTGTACAGAACTGTGATGATATAAAGATCAACCATTCCTCTGAAAGTAAATATGAATAAATAGAAGGAATGATTTGCTTATTTTCAAAGAGGCATTTCATAGGGTGGACACATGTATATGACAGTTTCCTGTACATATTGAATGGGTTGTAAATGAACGAACATGCAGATAGAGAAACACTCTAGTGTGGTACATAAATGCAAAATGGTCTTAAAATCTACCAATGCAAGATTTCGAATTCAACCAAATTGTTTATTTTTTATTCTTATTTGATATGATTGAGCACACAATCTTTCTTTTCATGTCAAAACAATTGTCATATGATGGCTTCAATTTTTCAGCTTTCATCTTGAACATGGATTGTTATTGCTATATCATACCTCTGAGATTCCATCGTATTGAATCGTAATTTACTTGGCGGCTGGCTTGGATCTAACCTATTTGCATAAGCATGAAGTTGGTTCCAGCACTATAGGGGCTAAACAGCAATTTATCCGTTTGTCACAATGGTTTCTTCCCAATATCATAAATGAAAATGTACTTTGTTCTTTCTATTTTTTGATGGTCTGATGTTGCTTTCAATTTGAACTGGTAATCAAATATTGTAAGGCGAAAAGATTAAGCATATACCGGTAGTATCGTGATATGAGAAACCTTTCAAATCTCTATGATGCATGCACGTGTTAACCTTTAGAATGCTGGGTTTTTCTGAAAAAAAGATTTTTGTGTCATCTGCTCTCCAAAACCTTGAATATTCAATTAATTTCGTGGAGGAAAGATACTCAGTGTAGCAAACAGGTAAGATGACACGGCAGACGCCAACTTACTTGGCAGTTAGCCTGGATCTAACCTGTTTGCATCAGGATGAAGTCGGTTCCAGCACTCTAAGGATTAAGACAGAAAAAGAAGAAAAAGTAGAAAGGACATAACAAGAGAAGAATCTCTAGCTAAGATTACAACATTATATATATGCCAATGAAAATATCTATACCTTTCTTAGATGAAGTTGTTGTATTTTTGGCTATTAAATATAGGAAATGAGTATCATTTTCTATTAGAAAATGCTAGGTTGTTGGAATGTAAGTAACAAAGAAGATAAAATATCCATCAAAAATTCAAATACCAAACATCACGCTGCTTTTAGACAAAATAATTGTGATGTAAACACTTACTATTGTATAATTCATTAATCTTTACAATCAATATTAATGAAACATGGATAAATTTCACCAATTTTTATCATCATCATCATAATCATCATCATCATCCGTTGTTCATGCAGACTTTCTTCAACATAAGTCTATGATTGAAAAGAGTTTTTTTTTTCTAATCTACAACACTCATTTTTTAGTATTATAGTACATGTTCCCTGGATAACCTACCAGTACTGCGTTGGGAAATATGTCTTGCCCTAGAAAACTCCATGCTAAATAAGTGAATGAGTTATAAATTATGATAGAATGTATTAAAACATAGGAAAACACCACTAGCTCATGATAATATAACATCTGCATTATTCATAATCAATTTTTCTAAAGTGCTTTTTTCACAAGTTTTGTACCCACCAATCTAACTTCATTGTTTACATTTGAGTAAAATCTAAAATAGCAAGAAAACAAAATTAACGAGTGGCGATCACCAGGTAAGAAAAATCTTGTGAAACACAGAAAAATACTATTATCTATCCAATACTAACAAGATGAACATTTCTCGGGTTTCATTGGTTCCTGACACTTCTTGGCTGACCATGTTCTATTGCTAATTATATCAAAAACCATATCATATTCACTCTTAAAGCATCATGTGAACATGTAACCCTCTCAGTTCCTCTATAAAAGGTAATTTAAAGTACTTTTAAGATAACTGTCAATTATCCAAGAACTTTCACAATTTAAGTGTGAATGAGCACATGTATGGCTTTAGATAAATAAGTTTTAATTAGCCAGCCCCATAACTAATTCCAGTATGAGAGAATAAGTTAAGAGTAACAGTAACCTTACCTGATCTTTCATCCGATACAGGGCTCATCCTGACTGCTTCTTTCTCGTGTTTAGGGATCATCCCCTTGAAGAAGGGATACGGGTCGTCCCATGGAATGGCTGAATGCTCCACCCCCTCTATATCTCGCGTGATAATAAACCCATTCACATCTGTCGTGGCGAGGTCCATGGATTCAAACACAAACTGTTTGAAAGCCCTGTCAATCTCTGTAATAATTGATATTTCAAAATTAAACTTATTTGTTTTATGATTTTACATCAATTTGTGAAACAAGTTCTTACAACTTAGATGAATCACTCTCGATTTTAATATTTAATAGCTATTGTTTATATGCGGAAGATCTCAAAAGAGATGTGACACTTTTGGATTGAAATTCATGTTAATTCACTGTATACACACTTAAAAGATTTAAAAACGATTCTAATTTTGGTTCCGACGACCACTCTTCAGTGCTTATCAAATAAAAGTACAGCGTTTGTGCAGTTTTAAAGAAATTAAATTTCAACCTCCAAGTTTCCTCACATCTGTGAACAAGAATCTTTAACCCATTACCAAACAATAACGACATTTGAGCAGTTTGTTGCAGACCTTAGAAAAAAAACATTGTGGGAAATAAAAATTGCTGTAACAAGCCTTTTCTCCTTTTCCCACAATATTTTTTGCCCTTTTGGAAGATTTTTTTTTCAATTTCATCACATTTTGAAATGTTGTCTGCAAACTCTTTCAATTTTGGACAGTCCAAAATTTGGCGCTTGGTAAAGGGTTGAGTGTATTTGTTTTCTTCACAACAAATGGAGTTCTATTGAATTCTAACCCAAGTTCACAGACACAACTTTGATTCTTATCTATTTATTACAGACAAGAATTTAAATGTGTCATTAATATGCTATAGTATTGCTTAATTACCAACATTCAACTATGATGGTTAGACATACTTTCCAATTCATGACCCTACCTGATTGAGACAGTCCATCTGTGGCTGAAAAATGAATCAACTCCTGCAACCTGGCAGCACGTTCCCTAGCAACCGACGATGTCGGCCTCGGAAACTCCAGACTATCATTGATCTTGAGTCTCTTTAACATCTCCACCTCAGTTTCCTCCGGGTTAAAGTTGTAGATTGGTTTGAGGTGATGGGTTCTCTTGGCGATCTCATCGTGTGGGTTCATCAGTAGAGGCTGTTTTAACTCTTCTGGTGGGCGCTCCGGGAGACTCAATACTTGTGCTAAGGCCTGGAATTGTGTTATATTATATTGATCTTGGGCTGACTTTTGAACAAGAAGAATCTTCCAACATAAAAACAATGTATAATTAACCCAATTATTTATTATTTATCATAATTCAACCAGCTCTATATGTTTAAATTTATTTGTTTTAAATCAATTGCGACAGAAGCTTGAAGCTTATTAAATTCACTATCAATGATTGCTTCCTGGATACTTCACCAGTACTTGAGCTGATTTGTGGATTAGTTCTGGCAATTCTCGGCCCGCATAACGGGGATTCAAACCCGACCATCAGTAAAAGAGGTTGACGCTCAATCACTGCACCACTGTCAATCAGGATACCTAGGGCCTTAAGATTATAATGTAAAAATGCTTTTTCTTAAGTCTTAAAATTGGGATGCTAATAGCATGTAGAGCAGTTCCCAATAACACATATTTAGCTTAGCCAGAATGAAAAACTCAAAGGTTCAGTACAATACTATGGTAAGTGCTTCATGTTTATGAAGCACTTATTATAGTCTTGCATTGAACCCTCCACTTACATTGTGTTCATCTTCAGTTAGTGCCAACTTAAAAGCTAGACTGCTCAAGTGGTTAGCAATGTCATTGTTGATACCGTCCTCCCTTTTAGGGGGCTGTTGTTCGCTGGGTGGTTCTTTATTGTCTATACTGGCAGTCACCTGAAACAATTTAACAATCATATCATTGAAAGGTGATAGTAAAGCAAATACATGCCAAAACCTTATTTATTTTTCTATAATATTCATTTACCAAACCCTTTATCAAACACTAACGATATTTTTGTTGTAGATGACTTTTACCAAGCAGTTTCTCCTTTTCCCAAAATGTTTTCTGCCCTATCAGAAGATTGTTTCTTCCTTTTTTCATCACATTTTGAAATGTCCTCTGCAAACTTTTACAATTTGAGACAGTCAAAATTTTGGCATTTGGTAGAGGGTTTAAAGGATGTCATTATGTTTTTTCTGTCTACAATTTATTTCATTCAGTAAGGCTCAGTTATTGTCCACAATATTTCAATAACCAGTGGACAGCAGAACATGATTTGTGGCAATTATGTCGTGTTCCATGAGCTTGTCGTTTTCATGCTGTCACACAACTATGCTTTCAATCACCTGGTAAAGGTACAAGCTCAAAGTTTCCAGAAAAATATTGTTGTAATGTTGTGCATTGATGTGATGCAAAATTCACCAGCTTACCTGTTCCAGCATACAGTGCATGACGAGAGGCACGCTAGCACTCTCCTGAGGCACACAGTTCATCAGGTCGTTGTAGTAGCGCATATCAACCTGGGGCACTTCCATCTGATCCCCGAGATGCAGGGAGAGGGCACTGCCCACTTGTTGACCGGCAGGGGTGGGGGCCCCAGAGACGGGTCCAGACTTGTCTCCTTCTGAAAGATGCAGAAATATGGAATTAATAATTTACCAGTCAACAATCCCCCCCCCTCACACACATTGGAAGTTATTTGACAATACAAGCTGTAATGCATGATAATAGTTAGTCCTTCAATTCCAATTTTCAGTTTGTTGCAGAAGTCTCTAAAAAACATTGTGGGAAAAGGAGAAATTGCTCTTAATGAGCAATTTCTCCTTTTCCCCCAATGTTTTCTGCCCCATCCAAAGATTATTTTTCAATTTCATCAGGTTTTGAAATGTTGTCTGCAAACTCTTTCAATTTGGGAGTCAAAGATTTTGCATTTTGTAAAGGATTAAATGGATGACTAAATCAAAACATACCTTTGCCATGGCCAAAATGTGTATATTGAGGATTCAGCACAAGACTATAGTAAGTGCTTCATAAATATGAAGCACTTACTATAGTATTACACTGAACCCTCAAATCAAGTATATAAATATGAAGCACTTACTATAGTAATGCACTGAACCCTCAAATTATCAACTATATGTATGTCAAAACTAAATAAAAACATACCGCCACCAGGTGGTGCAATGGATGTTGGTGTACCATAGACGGGCACCTGCATCAACTTGAGGTTCTCCAGGTAATTCAACCACTGTCTCTTAGCATCCAAAAGGTCATACAGCAAGCAGGCAATGTCCTCAAATATGGTCACCCCAAACTGTGTCTGTTGGGTAAAAAAAAATAATAAAAAAATGAAAATTAAGCATCAATAAGATATTGCTCTATTGAAAGTCACTGTGATGTACTTTCAAAACAACATCATATATGAATCATATGATGCCTAATGCAGTTTAAATTGTAAATTGCCAAACAAACATGTTTGTTGCTTTAGTTTGTTATTATCTATGTCAAAAGACATTTTCACATCATGTCTGCTTCCCTGGTATATTTCAGACCTTTCTCTCCATTAGATGATTAGAAACTGGGCAAAAATCAAAGCAGCGGCAGAAAACAAAAAACATATAGTTGCCCTATGATACTGAGTGGAAACCACCAATGCAAAAGGATTAACTGCCTCCTTTTCACCAAAGCATTTCTTGTTTTAAGGAATAATACCCATCATCCACATTTCGAAACATTTTCTTTCTTCACATTACTTAGTCCATCTCACTCATACACCGGTCGGGGCTGGAACTATTCGGTTTAATACGACTAGTTCTAACTCAAACCAATGTTTACCGAGAACGACCAAAGTAATCTGACAAAAGATTATGTTACAAAATGACATAATATGGGTATTCTACCTTAACATCCATTTCAGAAGAATCAATGAGGCAGTTTCATAAACAAATCTTTCTTCTTTTCATTTGCTCTACACAGTCAAGCCAGTCTCCCTGATGATCTTGGTGGTCTTCTTCAGGTGGTCTATGTCTCCGTGAAGCTAGTATAGCTTGCGGTCTAGTGGGACAGTTATAAAGTAATCTTAAACTTACCCTTTGCTCTGCGTCTTCATAGTTCTCTGGAATGAGGAGACTTCGCACCTCATAGTCTTTCCTTGCTATGTCGTGAAGCTTAGCCTGCCTCTGTAGTAAAGGAGGCAAATCTTTCCAGAATGATTTTAACTCCTTCTGAAGTGCTTCCTTCTCCTCCTTAGCCTGCTCTTCAAGTGCTGTAAAACGTATATAAGGCAAATGGTAACTTCACACAAAATTTGGAAGAGGAGACTAATCGAGGGTTCAATGCAATACTATAGTAAGTGCTTCACGGTTGTGAAGCATTTACTATAGTCTTGTATTGAACCCTCAACTTGGGTGGCACAAAAGAATCATAAGCTTGACATTTGAACAATCATGAAAGAGGAAACACAAAAGCGACTTTTGGGCTCAAACTTTGCTAAAATACATCCCTGTTATGCAAGATGAAAATTGCCAGGACTAGCCCTAAAATTGGCACAAGTTCTGGTTTAGTGTCCAGGAATCAGTCATCGAGTGTGAATTTAATAAGCTTGAAACTTATGTCACAATGGATGTAAACTAAATAAGTTAAAACTAAAATACATCGAATCTATAATAAAATCAACACTTCAAATTTCTTCATGAACTTAACAAAAATAATGTATACAATTGATCAAGCTAGTCCTACATGAGGCGTTTTGTGACTGGCCCAAATTGAAAGCAACATTAAATGAAATATGATAAATGACAAATTATCCTTTTTCTAAATGATATTGGGAACAAACAGTTGTGAAAAAAATACATTACTCATAAGGAGCAATTTATTCTTTTGCAACAATGGTTTCTTAGTACTTCAGTAACATAGGAGTCAAGTTGAGGTATGATGGTGTAAGGGGATAGAAGAAAATTTGATAAACATTACAAGTTTTAAAATGCAGACTGCAAAACCATAAGATAATGATGAGTTCTATTTATGAAATAAACTTTGTCTTGTTAATGAAGAAAGAAAGACATGAAGAAGGTAAAACAGTTGAAATAAGAAAGTCAAAGAAGAGATTTTTCCATTGCACAAAGTTGAATAATGTATATAAATGTAACTATGTGTATTGATTTCTTTGAAATGGACCACTGCCATGTTCATTGCTACTTAAGTCATAATTTTGCTCATTTACTGTAAAATTTTGGAGTTCTATTATAAATGGAATTGTCTTTCAAAACTCTTTAAATTTCTTTTTTTGGCAATGGCAGAAGTGTCAAACGATACTTTAAGAAAAGTTTGATTCAACATGGTTTATTTACAAAAACGATGAAACAAGTTTTGCATACCATTGAAGAGTTTCCCCTTTAACCTTTTATTAGGGGACCATTAAAATCAAAGAACTACTCAATTATAAATATAGCTCTTAGTTCTTTACCATGTGTTATATGTTCATTTGGCAATGAAATATGTTTGTAGACCCCACATTACTTCAAAATAATACTTTTGAAATTTAATAATAAAGAGAGCATTAATTTTAGAGTCATACTAATATTGTGTTCTGTTATACCATAAAGACTTGATAGTCACTACTCATTTCAAACAGTTAACAATTTAAGTTAATATTTTGGCCAATATTCTGGCTTTAACCCTTAGAATGCTGGGTAATTGATAGATTTTGTGTTGTCTGCTTTCCAAAACCTTAAATACAGCTTGAATTTGATGAGGATTGATACTCAGAGTAGCAAACAGGTTAGATCACAGGCCAGTCAACAATTTACTTGATGGATGGCCTGGATCTAACCTGTTTGCATAAGCATGAAGTCCGTTCTAGCCCTATAAGGGTTAACAAGTTACTTAGGCTATTTTTCTGGCTTTAATGAAAATGTAAAATCTTCAAATTCAGCTCTTTTGATTACATTGTATTTCACTAAGGAACATACACACACCCTCTTCCACCTTTTTTATATGATACAATCATGGTTTCTATGTACATGTATTTTCATAGCATCAAACATATCATTATTATCTAACTACCATAACCTCACATACAAAATGATAAAATGTTTTAAACCTATTTCTTAGCAACAACCAGTTATTAGCTCAATACTTGCATACAACTGTAAACTTCCACCTACACATATGCTTCAAAACAAATGAACATGTATTTCCTACTCAAACTATGGAGAGCAAACTGTATACTGCCGTGAACACGTGACTATATGAATCAATAATAGCCAAAACATATCTATATTACAAACAATCTAGAAAGCCTCTCTCTTTTTGATCTCCTTGTTGTGCATTACCCCTTTGAAAAATTCCTCAATTACAGTGTATGTAAAAGGTTTTCCTTCAATCTAAACCAGTATACTGTTCTATTCAAAATTAGTGTTTAACCTACATTTTCATCCAATGAGAATGCGTCAATTTGAATTTTTTGTTGGTTTATTTTCCATGAACTACTATTCAAGTGTTCTATCTGGGCTCTATGAGACTATTACTCTGGTATCACGCATGCGCATAAATGTGTAGTTTTAGGCTCCACCTCCAAATCAATGACACGTGTAAGCCTAGCCAACGGTAGCGATTGAAAGATCGCTGTGACGTCGCGGGGGAGAAATAAACACAGAAATAAATAAAAAGGAATTACAATTAACTGGTATCCTAACATCGTTGAGAAAAAAAGAAACTGAACTATATTAACCTTTTACCCCATTAGGAATAATGTGACGGGTACAAATTGAAAGCATCAACAGACAAAAGAAGACAATTTCTTCTTTTGTCACAAGGGCTTCTCAAGTTTTCTGCTGTAGGTGAGGAATAAATTATGGAGTAACGGGTTAAACTCAAAACTACATTGCAATCTACATCACTGGGTAGTGCAGTTTTCTTCTTCCAAATATGGTATGGCAGATTCTTGGCATGCAATTGACAGCCGCGGAAGGCGTGGTTTATGTCGAATTTCAAAATACTGAGCAGCAGTTTTATGCCATTCGCAGATCATACCCATAGAGGCGTGGTTTGCCAGCGTCAAATAGAGCGCTCTATGGAAATGTAGGTTAAACACTAAATTGTTTAGAGGCTATATAGTGAAACTTAAACGACATAGAAACCCCGTCAGTCGCTATCGCTCCTTCCTTGGGGTTTCTATATCGTTTAAATTTCACTATCTAGCCTCTAACCTATATCTAGTATTTCCGGAAGGAATATTTTCCCCATTAACAGTTACAAAGAGTGCATCATTGCATGAACTACCATCCATTTTGCTCCCACTTTAGGTTTATAAGAGGAAAACACTTTAAACTGATTACAACAAAATCAGGTTATCTTAGAAATAAAAATCAAGAAACTTTCCCTTTCAGAAAGCGAGATATCATTGATTACTTGTGAACAAAGTCTGCAGATTTTTGGAAGTGTATAGACAATAGGCAACATCAATTAATTTCAGGAGATGATCGACTCCTGGAGCAAGACATGTCAAAATATCAGGTGACTCTACTTTCTGTGGAAGATACGGCATGTTGCTTACTCCTATGAATACGCATTTCAAAGTACATGCAGCAAATTAAGAAAATAACCTTGTAATTTCCTCTTGATAAGTAAACATTCTAGGATGCCCTTATGGTTTTTTCTCCAATACCACCAAAAGAATGTTATTATACATACTTTATCAATCCATATAGGCAGACAATCCTAAGTCCTAACATGATGTATTTTTGCTTTGTTCACCTAGGTTTGCCAACGATAGCCACATTAAGTACCTCATATGAGTTCACTATCAACTTTCCGGTTCTCGAGGTATATGATAACTCTTGCTTTAAAACTGCGTTATACGGCCACCTTGTTCATACATAGGATTGTAAACATTGGCCAAACCCCCAAACACCCACCCACCAAGCCCTGATAGGGGAATGGGTTAAGAAATTGATTTGTCCAGCAGAATGAGTTACTGAGTCTAAAATTACTGCAAAAATAGCTGTATTGCAGCTGACATGCAATCATGAAACTCTTGCAATGTAGTATTCCTTAATTCAACCTTGATGGTTTGAGATCAACTAGGTTTATCTGACATATATCTCCGTTCTTAAAGATAAAAATGATCTGAAAGGATGTAATCTTTATGTGTTTACCGTTTCCAACCAAGCAATTGCTCACATTGACACCTACTACCACCCATTATCAAAAAACAACAATTCTAGTTTAAATTATGATTTAGAATAATTTGACAGTCAAAAACAAGACTTATCCCAGTGAACATGAAATATCAACACAAATATACACTTTCCTTTTAAGGCACATTCCAAAATGTAGACAATCAAGAAAGTTTAGCATAATTTCGATATTGCATTCTTTAACCCTTTACCAAACCTCAAATTTTCGACTGTCCAAAATTGAAAGAGTTTGCAGAAGACATTTCAAAATGTGATGAAATTACAAAATTATCTTCTGATAGGGCAGAAAACATTGTGGGAAAAGGAGAAATTGCTCATTAAGAATAATTTCATCTTTTCACATAATGTTTTCCTAAGTTGTCAACAAACTGGTCAAATGTCATTATCTTTGGTAATGGGTTGAATATCACCAATGGTTAGGATTCGCTAGACCATCATAGATCAGCAGTATCATTGTAGATGAGCAATTTTATTTTGACTTGACATATTTAAAACTTTCAACATAACACTTCATCAAAGGTGCTTGTTCACAGATTTGAGAAAAAGTTAGGTATTAAGATTTAATTTCTTTAAAACTGCAAAGCAGCTAATTGTTTCATGAGATTTACTGAAGAAAAGCCATTGGAAGCAAAATTAGTTTGTATTTAGAATAAGTATTCATATATAGAGCCTGAATATAATGAATAAATATTCATTTTGATCCAAAAGTGTTGCAATGGTTTTGAAATTAGTTGCATACAGTCTATGCATACTTAGATTTATATTTGTAAATTGACAAATTCTGAATAAATTTTGTGTTAAGAGCTATTTTCATGAAATATTTTACAGCAATACAAAAAATGAATGATGGCAATGACATCTTATTTTAACTTTCTAATTGTCCTAAGTGTAGTCAGCACCTTCAAATAAGACTGATGGACATATTTTGATGGATATTCCTAGAAAGGAAAGTGTTGACTTACGAATTGACTGGAGAGATAGCAATGACATAGTATGTCTGGATGTTTTAGACATGGGAACGGAGGACATTTGAGCTGTTGAACCATTCAAGGAGACTAGGAAAAAAGCAAGGTGATGAATCAAAATAGAAATTGATAAAATATTCCTCCCTAAAAGGAGTAACATAAATAAGTCCTCAACCTGAAAACAGAACCACGGTCATGTGTTGATCATTACTAAACACATTAAACATGATATACAATTGACATTAAAATGGGTAATGGGTATAATGGGTTGGGAGATCTGTGTCACAGACGGATGTCTGCGTTATATGGAACTCCACTTATAGTGCTGATTCATTTTCAGTCCCAGAAATAGACAACACTCTTACTGTCTAATCACTCAAAAGAGTACAGAATTATAAACTGGACTTCAGTGAATTAAGAGATACAAGTTCTGCCTTAATGCTAATCATAGTAATGGGTTATGTAACACCAAATCAGCCAGCGTGAGAATAATTTTAATCATTTAAAGACTACTGTCTGCAATGGCTTGATAGATATGGTCTTACACTCTGATATGTTATCCTAAAATTGCAAAGAAAATTTGAAAAAAGAGATATGATTTAGCCAAGTTTAGTGCAGTCCTTAGCTTTATTGGGTTTGGTACATAAAAATCATCAAATATAAATGTTTCAAGTTAATACATCAAAACATGGACAAGTTCTTGCAATCCATTTCCTAACCCAGAACTACAAGGCACATAAAGAGTATCTTTACAATACGTAAGAACTAGTGGTCAGCAACAGACCTAACATAATTGCATGAAATTCTTGTTGAGTTTCTAGAGATGAATGCCTTGGTAGTATGCTTACACTGATAAACTTCTTTAATATCAACTTTGCAAACATCAGCACCTACGTAGCAACCATAACAACCAACTAACAATCAAAGAAAAATATCTTTTTAAGAAAAAGGAAGATGAAAAAGATATTATTAAGAGTAATAGTTATCAGAATGAAGACTGAAAAGTTAATAAGAAAGGATACTACTATGTAAAAATAACCAGAATTTAAATGTTTATTATGAACAATAAGTATTGAAAGTACTGAAATAAAGACATAGAAATGCATCTTCTTCAAACCAAAGATGACATGCCCAGGTTGATCCTTCACGATTTACCAAACACCAAATTTTCGACTGTCCAAAATTGAAAGAGCTGTCAGACGCCATTTCAAAATGTGGTGAAAATAACAAATAATCTTTTTATAGGGCAGAAAACATTGTGGGAAAAGGAGAAGTTTTGTTAAGAGCAATTTCTCCTTGTCTCACAATGTTTTCCAGAGTTGTCTGCAACAAACTGGTCAAATGCCGTTATTGTTTGGTAATGTTTTAAACTTCTAACAATCAAGTGTATATCAATGTCTTCATTTCAAACAAGAGAGAAAAAAGTTATTTTGTCTCTTTTACAGAAATATAAGGAATATACGATAATAAACAAGTTCTCATAATAATGAGTTGTGAATAAAATTTTGCCAGACTCAAAACTAAAACAAAATGACATGAACTCCAACTAGCATGGAAATCATAAATGTATCTAAATTGATTACTGAGTACCCCTGTATATATCTGTAAATTGATTCTGATAAAGTTTCATGAGGTGTCATGATCATCAATGTAATTATTCAATATCAAAAGTCTAAGAAATAAAAATCAGTTATGACCTGATAAAAGATGCCTTTATGTACGAGTGCCAAGCGTTTTTAGTGTTTTAGTCCAGCTCCAAAAGTTCTTTTAACCCTTGGAATGCTGGGTAATTTTCTAATTATTCGTTTGCTTTCTAAAACCTTTAATATCTGTTTAATTTTGATGAGGAACAATACTCAGAATAGCAAACAAGTAAGATCACAGGCCAGTTGCCAATTTACTTAGCGGCTGGCCTGGATTTTACCAGTTTGCATAAGCATGAAGTAGGTGCCAGAACCATAAGGGTTCAAAATTTGGTTGATAAAATAGAATTTCATATAAAAATACCATCAATCAAAATTTGACATAGGATTAAATTTACCTATGTCAAAAAAAATGATTTCAGAGTGGCACTTTATGCAGCTAGCTTAAACGCATCTTTTGTAAACATGTCAACTCAAAGGAGTGTGTTATTGAAATAATAAGAGATGCTAGCAAAAATTTAAGATGAATATTCAAAATTACCTTTCAAGTCTTCCTTTGATTTTTTACCACTTTTAACTAAACAGTAACAAAATTACAAAGCAATTAATGTTTAATGTTAATGAGCAACATTGAGTTGTTGCAAAATGTTGTTGCTTCTCTCTTACAGTATAAATGCCTTAACCCTTTACCTAACCCTTTTTTTGACTGGTCCAAATTGAAAGCGTTTGCAGACGACATTTCAAAATATGATGAAATTGAAAAAATAATATTCTGATAGAGCAGAGACCATTGTGGGAAATGGAGAAATTACTCACTAAGAGCAGTTTCTCCTTTTCCCACAATGTTTTTCAGAGTCATCTGCAACAAACTGGTCAAATGTCATTATTGTTTGGTAACAGGTTAATCAGAGAATATTAAATTAATGTTGTTGTGATCACTGATCAGTACAGACTGTACAGCTGTTCATGTGTCCGTGGTGTAACAGCATTTCTTTTTCTAAAAGCCATTTTGTACAGGTAAATTGTTCAGCTAACAGATGAGTTCAAAGCAAGTGTATGAAGAGGGTAACAGCTTATTACGCATAAAGTTATGTTAAAGCCGGGTTAAAAGAAACCACCATTCATGTCCCCTGTATGCAAGTGTTGCCTGATTTCACAGCAACTTGATCTTTTCTTTTTTTCAATAATAGCTGCTATCAACAGAGAAAAAAGGTGAGCTCAAAATATTCCTTATTTTGATAGCCATATTTGACCATCAGTTATAAGTCTTTTTCAACAAACTAAGGTTTCAAATCCATAAAAAAATAAACTTAAGTAACAGAAAGGGAAAAAACTATATTGCAAAATGCTTTTGCCATGTGATAATGGTGTTAGTGGAAAAATAATGAAAACATAAATGGATATCTTATTTAATTCAACATTTTGATAATTCTATTTTTCATTTCATGTATTTCATAACCATAAGACTTCCTAAACGAAGGCAACACCTTATCCCTCCTTGAAAATCAATGACAATAAATGCTGTCAGTGGATACAAGAAAATTATTATTTGCCAACTTACTTTTTACTGATGAAAATTAACCCTTAGAATGCTGGATAATATTCTAAAAATAGATATGTGTGTCATTTGCTTTCAAAAACGTTAAATATCTACTTAATTTTGTTGAGGAAAGATACTCAGAGTAGTAAACAAGTTAGATCACAGGCCAACCGCCAATTTACTTGGTGGCTGGCCTAGATCTATTCTTTTTGCATTTAAAGCATTAAGACGGTTCCAGCACTATAAAGGTTGAAAAGCCTTTTACCAATTTTGTAATTGATCAAGAAGCTACATTCCTTACAAATATTATCATTAGATTACCTTTATATGTATAACATGCATTTATATGCAAAATAACATAACACTATATAATGCAATAACAATCAACTAAATATGAACAACTTTAGCCATGCTATCATAAAAGCAATCCTTACATAAGAGGGCAACCTTTTTCTTGGCTAGAAAAATAAAAGATGAATACAATAAATAAAATGAATTGACAGAGAATACAGGGTTTTAACACAACACACATCAACGATTTTAAAAGGGAAAAAAAGAAGAGCCTGAGGTATGTACAATCATACTCCACAGTTCAAATTAAAAGTAGCAAAAATAATATGACAGATCCTATTTTGTGGGTACTCATTGAAAATTGACCAGTCGACAAAATCCGCCCCAAATATTTGTCGGAGTTGTTTTTTTACAAATAGACCCATTTAAAACAATATTTACGAGCACACATGCATTGGTTTGTCGGAGTTTTGTACACCATTTCATTGAGTAAACTGTCATGAATATTCAAATCTAGTTGTAGTGGCAACTGGTCAATTGTCTCATCATGGTGGGGTTTTATAGGTATCCACAATACAGGGTTTAGGGAAGCAATAAAAAGAATAGTTAGGGATTATCATCTTATCTGGAACTCTGATAGAGTAGACAACCCTATGATAAAGAAGAATTGGTTCATTATGAGCATATTCTACTTCGCAGGACCTAGTCCCTTGACTGACTGAAATCCCTGACCTTCAAAGACCTTCTTTGGTCTGACAAATTTTTACATAGACAAAGAGGAAATTGTTCAGTTCGGTCCTACTGGGGCTCTCAGAGTATCTGGAAGTCTGGGGAAAAAGCCTTGTATGATACAATCAAGGCTTTTTTTCCTTAAATTGGGAAAAGGTCTAAATTAAATTACTATTATTCATAATAATCCTATGGCTTGCCAGATAAAATTTCCGATTCAGGATAACAACCATCTATTCTCTATTTCTAGGGTGGTATCTTAGGCAATACAGGTGCTTCTTTAGTTTGCAGACGACATTTCAAAATGGGATGTAATTGAAATAATAACCTTCTAATAGGGCAGAAAACATTGTGGGAAAAGGAGAAATTGCTCGTTTAGAGCAATTTCTCCTTATCCCACATTGTTTTCCAGAGCTGCCTGCAACAAACTGGTCAAATGTCTTTAATGTTTGGTAATGGGTTAACACTAAAACATTATAAAAAAAAAGCCTACCCAATGTTTTCTCATCCTTCTCTATCGGCTGTTCATCAGTGTTGGAGACCTCGAACCTCTTGTAGTCCTGGGAGGAAATGGAGACCACGCTGGACACATTTACGTTCAACTCGGCCAGCAGTCCGAACAGATGGGGCTGATGGAACCCGTAGATAAGGATGTAATGGTCTGTACCATCATCAGGCTCATCATCTGTAACAACATAGTGTGACGATCATGTTGGACGCTTATGCAAATTGTGGAACCCAGTGATATTTTTCTTAAATAGATCAATGGGCTTTTTTTACCAAAACTTAAAAAAAACAATGGGTTTTTCCATAGAAAAATGATTAAAATGAATGAAATTAATGAGTTTTGGGGAAATTTTATGAGATTTTTTAGGGCCAAAACTTATCACTGCACAGTGTAATGTTCGTTGGACGTTAATGCAAATTAGGGAACATACTGCATTGTTCTAGAGAACATGCTTGTATATATATAGACAACACAACTGCTCAATTGAAGACAGTGTTTTTCACTGATCGGATGTGTTTAAGTCTTTGAAAGGTTGATTTTCTCGGTTCGTTACAATGATGGCAGCGGTGGGATGAAAACTTCTCTTTCTATTGGAGTTACCTTTCCCACATTTTTCCTACGGCCAAGGCTCGGGACGTGTCTATTCGGAGGTGGGAGTTATGTAACGTTCATTGGACATTATGCAAATTAGTAAACCTAATGCATTGTTGTAAAGAACATGCTGGTATATTATAGACAAGACAACTGCTCAGTCTACTGCAGTGTTTTACACTAATCGGATGTGTTTGTGTCTTTGAGAGGTTCATTTGCTTGGTTTAATACAATAAAGCATGGTTTGGTTCAATTGTTTTGTTATAAGATTTCTTCATAGATCAACGATTCTCAGTTGTAAATGTATCACAAGACCAGGCTTAGTGAATGAGGAAGAACCAAATTGACTCGAGTGTCCATTAAGGTACAATCAATCCTCTTGGTAAAACCACAACAGTACATGTAACCCAGGGGACTTCCTTTCATAAAGATTTTGATCTAATGGTATAGGAGGAACTAGAGTGCACATGAAGAAGTGTATTGTAGTTTAAAGTTCAGTTATCAGTTGACTAAGGAAGCCTCTTGTACACTCAAAAAGGGGATTAGTTAACAAGTTTAGTAAAAAATCTAGATACATGAGACATACTTATCTTTCTAAATTTCATTCAACTTATCATCCTATTTCTCCATGTGAGCTTTTTAGGATTGTTTCAAATTGAAAGTATAAGGGAACAACAAAATAATGCATGAAAAAATATATTTATCCCGTTACATGATGCAAAAGGTGACGTGAAAAGGGGTGCCGTGAAAACTAAGTGATTCACGGTTAGTTGACATGTGACTCCTTCATTTGCATATGGTCAAGGGACGCAAAAACTGGCCCATCGGAGTTAAAATCTATGAAGTGAAACGATATTGTTTGGTCTATCTAATGTTTCAAGTTACAAATCATCATTGGATGATCATTAAATTTGAACAAATCGAAGGTATTACTCGGAACTATTTGCAGCCTCTTTGCACTTAAGAACAATTCTATATTTAGATTAGTTAGGGGAATCTACGTCACAGAGACAAATATCCGGTTTCATTACTTTTTTACACAAAATAAACACATGTTATATCCTTCACATTTAACACTCTCAGGACATATATTATATATACCATCATACCTTTTCGATCACCCCTATCTATATGCCTTATCAACATTTATCCATTCTACCATAGACAGAGAATACTGTGTGACGTCATTTTTCATCGTGTGACGTCAGACGATGACATCACTATTTGTCTCGTGACTACTCATTCATGTTTGTTCACGTATACTCATTTGCGTTTTATAAAAACTGTTTTCTCTGTTGTTTCGTTGAAATTGGGTGTTCGAAAGGTATGTAACGGGATAAACAGAATAATAGGTTAGTGACGTTAATGGGTTAAGTTTTTCGGGCTCGGCTTCGGTATTTATTGGGTTCGCCTTCAACTCACCCAATAAATTCCTACGCCTTACCTGAAAAACTTTTTTATGGTTTATAAGAATAATAATTATTTCATAATTGTGAAAAAATGAGGAATCATTTTTCCTTTCTTTGAAAAGCATTCAAACATCACCTGATGCAAAGTTATTACACTGTATACCTATGTATTTGCCATCAGGGTCCTCTTCGCCTCGCTTCTTCAGTTTACTTCCCTCCTTAGCTTGCTGGGGTTCAGGGGTCTTCTTACCCCCACCTTTACCTTTACCAGGAGACTTGGCCCTTTCTTTACCACCACCGCCTGCTGCTTTCTCGGCTGCTTTGGCTTTCGCTTTCTCTCTTTCGAGTGCAGCCTATTGAAATGATTGAGAATTTCATACACTTTCAGGGAGAAGAGAAATATAGTTGGAAGTAAACATGTTAAATGTAACTGATGATTATTAACATCCCAAGAAAACTCCTTGTAAAAGATATGTAAAGTGTGTGGGAAGAATAATATCCCCAAAAGACGGCATATAAAATGGCAATCACTTTAAGCCAAATGCTAGGAAAATCCACAATAAGGTATATTGCATATTATTTGAAATTTAATTTGGAACATATCTAAAGGGTACTAATAAAAATAAAAAACCTAGCAGAACAATTGAAATGAATCCTCACCTGTTATGTATGAGTTTCATTTTGTTACAATTTTTCAAAGTTTCTCCTAAAACAAAGAACATCTATATCAATAGGTATAAGGAAAGACATTATGTAGTTAAAAAATATACATTTAAAGGCTTACCTTCTTTTCAGTGTCCCTTCTTTTAAAATCATTGGCTTTGATGGCTAGCAGTTTGAATTTAATCAGTTTTGCAAGGAGGTTGAGAGGAATTTCATCCCCTAGGTCCAGATGATTTTTACACGGCTCACATATTTCATAATGATTAGGAATCTCCTTTGGCTTTTTCCCTTTGGGATTTCCAAGTTCTTTGACCTATTAAAAAAGAAAAAGCATGCTTTAAGATACACTGTAACAGTGTAGGTTCATAACATGGTATAGTTTATGTGTTTTCATTAAATTTCTTTTTTCCATTTTAGAAAGGGGGGAAATGACTGTTATCATAAGTTCACAATTACTTAAAGAAGTTCTTTGCTGCTAAAACAACTGTTTGCAGAAAGGTTTAAAGGTAATTGTTCACAGATGGAAGGAAATGTGTAAGTTAAAAATCTACTCTTTCTTTTTTAACTGCACAACAGCTGAATTCTTTTGAATGTCTTTTATTAAACATTCGCCATTTCCTTATTACTGTTGTTTCCATATTTCAATAAAAAGAGGAAAAAACTCCTATTGTAACGTGTACCAGGTCCCTCTCGGAGTAAAGCCATCGCAGATCACCCATTCAGGTACTTACTGCGACACAAGTTGCTTAACTTCAAGAAAAAGCAAACTACTCTACCAAATCACCCATAAAAGCCGGCTTCCACAGCGAGACTGTAGAAGTAGTATTTATACATAAGCCCTAATACCATGATATTTCTCCCACCTTTCTCTAGGCTTCTTCCCAAAGTCACTAAAGTCGCAAAGACATACATAGATAGTTACCAACTTTTTACAGTTCAAGAAGGTACTACTGCCACTATAAACACTGCTACATAGCAGAACCAAGGGTCGAGAACATGCGACAAACTACTAAGGGTATGGGAATGATGGGGATATCAAACCAAATCCCACCGCTGTCACCAATTTTGTAACGTGTATCAGGTCCCTCACAGAGTAAAGCCATCACGGATCACCCATCCAGGTACTTACCACGATGTACGTTGCTTAACTTCGAGAGAAAGCCAACTACTCTAACGAATAACCCATAAAAGCCGGCTTCCACATCGAGACTGTAGAAGTAGTATTTATACATAAGCCCTATTACCATCACACTATCAAGAAGTTTTACTTATTTTAACATATTTATTTTTTTCATGATTCCAAGAGTGTCAATTACCCCAGGCTTGCATTTCTAAAATAAGAATAACATCTATTTAAATAATCAGCCAGAGAACGCTTCATACCTCGTCAAACAGATCCTGTTTAGAGAAACTTGAGAAAAGGCGTCTAGAGCCTGCTGCAACAGCTTCCCCAAGAATCTTAATCCATGTGTAATCCTCAGCTCTCTCCCCAGCCACAAAGGCAACTGTAGCTTTCCAATTGTCCTGAAATACAAAATACCAAAGTTATTGTGTAAACAAGTCACTGAAGGAACAAGTAGAAACACAAAGGAGCTATTGATGGAGAAATGGAAGATTAGAGGGAAACTGGATCTGGATAAGTATGTCACAGGGTCTTTTGGCATATGTGTCAGTGATAGTTTTTGGCTCAAAAAATATCATAAAATTTCCCAAAAGCTCATCACTTTTATTCATTTTAATCATTTTTCTATAGAAAAACCCATTGAATTATAAGTTTTGGTAAAAAAGCCCATTGATTTAATTTAGAAAAAAATCACTGATGCATATTGGGAATTTGAAGCTTCCTTGCTTGCTTCCTGAATACTAAACCAGTACTCCGGCTGATATGTGGGTTAGTATAGACAATTTTCGACTCGCCATTAAGGGATCAAACCCAGGACCCTCGGTACATGAGGTTGACGCTCTACCACTGCACCAATGTTCCCTGACCAAAAGGAACTGAGGAGTGGATAAACAATTAGAGGAGTCTTACAGTCCTGTCTGAGATATCTATACAGTCACAAGACACATCTTATATATTTCAAACTTTGCATGCTTATTTGGATTTTCTGTATAAATATTATACAAACACCAATAATGCATCAGAACAGAAAAGAAACTAATAGGGTACATGTATAGACTATGTTTTGCTTGATACCAAGCATATAATAAAGCATATTATAGTATAATACATGTATATCTTTATCATGGTACCGGACACAAACAAAAGCACAACTCTGTCTAACATTAACAAGGTTCTTGTGATTCATGAAATATACATTAATCCATAGTGGGGAAGTAGCACTGGATTTGAAGGTATACAGTACTGGCCAAAAAAAGGTCTAGATGCATGGATAGTGCACTTTTCATCGTTTAATGCACATAAAAAGAATAGACATTTTTTTATACAAAAGACACTGTGTTACCATACCATGAGATATCTTTCCCTACTCTGATGTATTTCATTATGCATACAAAATATGGACCCGTATTTTACTGACTTAAACTTTGAAAAGTTACTTTGGAAATTAAACCTTTGTTTTAATTGTCTACCTCTGAAGGTCTGTTTAGTTCAATATTGACTGTCACTTATTAAATGGTCGCTTTCAGAAAAAATTTGAACTTTAAACAGGTACTACAGTCCATCCTAAATAGTGCTTTGATATAAAATAAAAACTTTTTTCTTGATCATTTTGCTATGATAGACATGATTGTGTGTTTGTTTACAAACAAATAGTACAGCAGGTGCCCTTTATGTCAGTTGCATATCAGTCTATTTGATAGATTTGTGAAATATCTATTTGACTTTGCCATTTGTTAATCATTATACCAAACTAAAAATGGTGATCATGGTACTCGGATAGGATCAATATTGATGGCAACTTTCACACTTTTGAAATGTATGTGAGCTTGTTGACAAAAAGGTTTTAAGGCATATACATCTTTGTTCTATTTTGTAGAGAATTCAATCAAATAGGCCTTATAAAGATTTATCTTTACAAGCATTCATTTTATTTGCAGTATGATTAAAATAGTACAATGATACAGAAAGTTTCAGTAGTGTGTGGGGACAGACCATAGACCTAATTAGACCAAAACCACCTACAAAACTAAGTTTAGAGTATTAAATTCGAGTAAAGTAGAACTTTAGGTATTTACTTAAAAATAAAAATAAAGCCGAATAAAACATGGCGTTTTCATATCTATCAACAAAGTAGATTTTGAGTACAAGACGGTTGATAAAAACAACCAGAGTTCATACAACTGAAAGCAGATATATTTCGTATTTAATCTTGCCTCTTCAAATTGAGCATTCAGAAGTGCCTGCTCCCATTTCGGAGGGCCACCACCTTGTGCACTTTTTCCGCGTTTTCCTGCTTTCGACATTTGAACGATTGATCACAAACATATGCAGAAATTGCAAAAAAGATGAAATATTTTATATCCAATTCAATCAATCCGCCATCATTGTTATGCAGCGTTGCTAAGCTTTTTGCGCATGTCGGAAGTTATTAGCTGGTTCTCGGTGATCAAGGACAGGTAATTTGATCAAACATTCCAAACTTTTTACATCGGTTATCTCCCTTGCATTGTAAAAAAAAATAGGGACATGCCTTGTATCAAGTGAAAAGTTTTCCAGTGATCAGCGAATCATTACAAGTCAACTGTGAACAACTTCGTGTCGTATACAGAAACAGTATATTAAAACTGCAAACAGGCACGGAGTGACAACTTCATTGTTCAGGATGTATTTTGTGAACATGCGCAGACCATTACAAACATGTTTGACCCTTGTCAGAGACATAATTAACATTTATAGTTATCTATGTCTCTGTCCTCGTCAAATGCCTTCAGGGATGCACATTTTTTTTTATCAAAACCTACCAGCCATTAATCAGGCCCGTCATAACTCAATTGTACATAACGTCGTTAATAGTATTAGGGAATCCCCCACGTGGTGGCCAACAAAGACCAATTAGAGAAATGATATATCAACAGAAACTAAGATGCAATAGCAGGAGATAGCACATCACGAGTTATATAGGGACATGCTAAATGACTTACAGATGAAAATCTTATTAAATGTTCACAAAGTCTTCCAATTTGTAAAGTTAATAGTACCAAACAATTGCTGCTTTATTGCTAGGGGCATATACTAGAATATTGCAATACTTCCATAGAACAAAACCAATGTTGTATGCGGAACCATGCATATGTAACCAACTATCCCAATGCCTAGGGTATCTAGATACAGAGAACGAACATTTTGTTTCGTAAGCACAGACTTACTTATTCTGTTTTGCGGAAGCATCGAAATGAGAAGGAGCGTTTGGAAAGCAGACGACAACGACGTGGTTCTAGTAATCGACATAGCCTGGGGTCCTGGCCCATGCATACCCGCGTTAGCAGTCGACACTCTTCTTGTCACATCGCGCTTCCCAGCTCTCTCACTATGAGTCTATCTACGCACGTAGCAGGACCTCAGGAAATCGCAAAAGTTCATTTCATATATTTTCCTAATGAAATGCAGGTACGCCGCATCTTTGAAACTAAACGCCCATGGAAATTGTCATTTGTGAGTGGAATATCTATGTCTGAACCATTCGGACTACACCGTGTAGTTCAATAACAGCAATGGTCATAGCAAGTGTAGCCATCAAATGCAGGGTGGTAAGAACGGTTACTGAAGTAGCACCAACAAGTTTAAACCTCTGGTCCAGGCCCGTGTGAATACCCCGCACTAAGGGGAATACGCATGGGCCTGGACACCAGGCTAATACAAGTAAGGGAACTTCGCAAATGATAGGTGCAGCATTAGCAACGGGTAGCACCACAAAAGTTAGCTCTGTTGGAAAGAGCAACACTTGCCGTGAAAAGACAATGCAAGCAATCGGCTATAGAACGGTAGCATTGCTTCAGGAAACTGTCTTAACCCTTTTAGTGCTTGAACCGACTTCATGCTTATGCCAATAGATTAGATCCAGGCCAGCCGCCATGTAAATTGGCGGCTGGCCTGTGATTTAACCTGTTTACTACTCTGAGTATATTTCCTCGACAAAATTAAGCAGATTTTTGGAAAGAAGACGACACAAGAATATATTTTTAGAAAATTACCCAGCATGCTAACGGTTAATGGTCAAATCAGTAGTGGAAACGGATAAAGAAACGATGGCATCAGAATAGAAAACAGAAGCAATGGATATGGAAACAATAACGATGTTTCAAAGATCAACGAGTACCATTGATTTACGTTTGTAGGAAAATCGGGATTAAGAATGTAAGGTTTGTATCATGGCGATTAGAGTATGAATCAGACGTAATATAGGCCTAAATAGAAATTAAGATACATTTCCATTAAGTTTGAAATGATTTCAATTGAAATTGTCAACATTGCCATACGGACATGCATCGGGATGACGCATAAACTTGTATAAGTACACTATCATTTGGAGCGTCTTGGAGAGGCGATTGCAATGATGTATTACTTTGCATTATTGCTTAGTCAAATATTGAAATAAGACGGAAAAGCTGTTGTTTTGAACTTACGCAAATTTGTAGCATAAAATGATTGGTAATACGGTACCCTGAGTTTTTGGAACCTACTAGGTACTAGGGTCACTGTCTACAAACGGTACACAAGTTAAGTAGGATATTTCAAGCACGTGCTTTGATATAGAACGCTTCTCAAAGGTACAATTGCCCTTGGCTAAATTGATAATCCAATGTTTTCTGTCGGCAATATCTTTTTAAATCAACGTGTGCAAACCAAGTACCCTGGTCCCAGTCACAGAGCCATGATCATGGGCACACCGTCACGATTATGTGGGTTTACACAGACTTAGAAAGACACAGATTTGACAGATTGGATTTGATGATGTGAATAATGACTAGCCTTGTCGAAACCTACCTAGGACAATGGTCAATTGAATTAATCTTCGTCTTCTTCCTATAAACGTACATTGCTCATATTACAGTATTATAGTACATGTTCCCTGTATGACCTAGAAGTTTTAGGCTAGGAAATGTGTCTTACCCAAGGACACTCCACGGTGAAATAAGTGTTGTTCGGTCTCTAGTCCCCGACGTTAACTATTACACCACCGCAGAACCCATCAATGGTGTAGCTACACTATATTAATGTAGCTATGTTAATGGTGAAGTATGTACAGCACATGTGATAAGGTACAATGTGGTATACTCTGTTGATTTCTTTACATTAACAAACTTTAAATATATTCTTCATTATTCATACCCTTCTATGTCAGATTTTTCATTTTAAGGACCAAAATGGGAATAAGAGATTGTTCTCTTTTTGTGTTATCCTTGATATTACATGGTTCATAACACAATCATTTAAATTTCATTATTTTAATCAATGTATTGCATATTTTAGATGTATGTGGTATTGATTATTGTCTTGTTGCTTAATATTGAAATAAATCTATCTATATATCTATCAAGCTGGGCCTACGCACGTACGCACGTACGCACGTGCAGCTTACGTTTCCATACCTTTCAAATAACACAATGTGTATAACTAGAAAGTTGGACACTTGGGGATTTTCCTTTGGCGACACACTCTTCACGACATAGACTTATATATGTCATTCATAAATAAAACGCGACTTTGGTCACAAAAAGGCGTCCGATTAATTAAAGTTTGCGATGTGATGCCGAGAACAACAAGGACGGTAATTCGTTCTGTACCTCACCAAAGACCTAAATAAACCCAATGTTTATTCGGTCTTTGACCTCACCAATCTTTATCCCCTTTTAACTCTGTATCTAAGATTACATACACCAATCACAATTATTCTTGATAATCTTTCATTCTGTTCTTGCATTTCTAGGCATTGCTTTTCATATCATTTGCATTTACGTTAACTCACTATAAATAAACTTGAGTGGACCATTTGATTCCGGAACTAGCTGTTGAAAAGTACGATTTCCGTTTCATTTTTTTACCATACCTCAAATCTGTCAAACACTGAACCAAACAAAAAGCTGACGTAACGTCACATGAGAAGTCTTGTGACCAACCGTCATACATCAGAGTTCTTTGTTTCGAGCAGGTAACATATTTCTCGTTTATTTATCTAACTTTTTGTTGTTATTCGGTTTACGATAACGCTGCTCAATTGTGTTACCTTATTATTTTGTTGGTGAGTTTCTTTGTATCATCACAATTCCAAGTTATTTTGCAGTTCATGCTTTCAAAGTTTATTTGTGGTTATACTTTTGTTTCAAATTTCTAAACAAGGACTGTACAAATTATATAACGGAAAGATTGTTCTTGCTTATGACAGACACATTGTCAGACATTGAAATTACGCCTTTAAGGTCTTAAGACCTAATTAAACCTTTCTGTCTTACAACTTATACAAGTTGTGTTTTATTTGTGCTATAATATAAAATCATAATTTGAAAAGCTTGTACTGAGTATAAGAAATGAATGAGTGTTGTTTGTTGTTTAAGTTGAAAAGTTAACACTCATCTTTGGCTTTATGTAGTCTAGATAGAGTGTGAATTAAGAGTGCTCATTTGTAGTTCTCGCTGATAACCTGGCATATCCCAAAATCTGCATGAAAGCTGTCCTTTTTGAATGGTTACCGTAAGATATATTGGAAGTGATAGCATTCATCTTTGTCTCAAGAACGGAAAGGATTTTTGTGGTTTTAATACATCAGTATAATTATGTACCACAGTATTGAAGAGCACCTTCCTACTGTACAATTGTCTAAGTTCTAGAGTAATTGACAATTAGCATAAAAATACCATGAATTTATAAAGAGTAACAGAAACAGTAACATGTTCATTCGAATATGATGCTGTTTAAAGACCTAAGATAAGGAGGTTTGTTTACATTTAGTGATAAAACAAGGTCAGCAGAGAATTGAAGGGTGAATTTTGTTCACTCCTGGATTACTATATAAAATCAATTTGACAAGTTGGTCATTCGACAAGTTGACTGGTAACCACATTGGGAAATCAAAGAAACTCCCAATTTTGAATACTCCAAGTTGTTGTTGGATAAATGACAAAATTAAATATATATATCACATATATGACTTTTTTAACCAGGTGCCAGCGACTCTTGTCCGAGTGCCCATCACTATTTCAGTGTCTATTCTAGAAATACAAAGGGAGGGGAGAATTTTCCCTTCACTTTGAAAATAGGGGGGTATTCATCACACTTTAATGTTAATCTTACAAAAATGATATGGCGATTTGCGCAATTGCACATTCTACTCTAGGATAGACACTGCTGTTTTTATACAACTTGAATGTAAATGATGTCAAATTGTATGCTACACAATTCGTGAACAAAGCTAATAAACAGTGCAGGGGTTATATTGTTATAGTAATGTGGTGTTTTGCAATTTTTTAATATATTGCTTCATAATATTATTATTAACTCATTCTTTTCAGTTTTTTTTTCTTTTTAGTATTTTGGGCGACATTCTGACTCTAATATTTTGTCCCACTGTTTATCAAACTCAGTTCATTAACTAAACATTTGCTCTATTATCTTTGGTCTAGTTATCACTTTGGGCTTTTACATTTTAACTTGTCCTATTGTCTTGCTGAAAAATGGTAAATGTCAAACCCTGATTACAGATTTTAAGCATTCTGTTATATTAAGCAATTGCAATCAATAGTTCTGCATCAATATTGGTTAATTGTCTTTGAAAGGGGAAATTAGCATAAAAAGATTAGCATATGGCATATGATATTGGTCATAGCATAGATCACTCATTTTAAGACATAATTTTATGTCAAATGTTAAATTCTTGTGAGAAGAAAGGTCATTACTTCAAATCTCCTTATAAATTGGTATTCAGTACTATTACATGTGTGTTTCTAGAAAGAAGAATCAAGAATGATAGATTCAAGTTGATTCACAATCAATGTAGAACATTATAAATAAGGTTATATTGAATTCTTAAAGGAATCTTCTATTTTGCATTATTGATGAATTGCTTTTTTCTGGAATTTACTCTATAACTAGTATACAGATAAGTGCAGAAAAGGATTTGGCATATAGGGCAATCAAATCAAAATCCGATGTTTTCATCGCTGGTTACATGCATTGACCTTTCAATCTTGCTCCATTTCCTTTCCTCAACTGAAGCTGTGGTTTAAGTGTTACTGAGTAAGGGTCCAATGTTCAAAGTTCACAAATGACTCAACATCATGTATAAGCCCATCCTCAGCCTCTGTCTTATACCATTCACTAACAGGGGATGACAAATCAAATAATTGTGACCAAAAAAGAAATGGCTCATCAAGAGCCATTTCATGATTTCATCATTTACCAAATGCCAAATTTCTGACTGTCTCAAATTGAAAGAGATTGCAGACAACATTTCAAAATGTGATGAAATTGGAAAATTATCTCCTGGTAGGGTAGAAATCATTGTGGGAAAAGGAAAAATTGCTTGTTACAAGCATTTTCTTCCACCATTATATTTTCCAGAGTCATCTGGAACAATTGGTGAAATAACATTATTGTTTGGTAAATTGTTAACAAAAGAGTAAGCAGATGCCAATTGATATCAAAATTGTAACGGAAGATTCTGATAGGAGGGAAATTTTTGCTGAACCATTTCGTAGTTCAATTCTCATTTGAGAAATTTTGACTTTTGCAACAGTTATCCTTAACCACAGACCCATATCATGTCTGAATTTAAAAGTTGATTAAAGACAAGGTTTATTTTACATATCACAGTAATCATACATGGGCAAATGTTTCATGTGTCATGTGAATTAGATATTCCCAAAATATAGTCATGATGTGGCATTTTTTAGAGGCATGCACCAAATGACTTGTGTAATGTATTTCACCAAAATCTATGTTGCTTGTTATATAGTAGAGGTTGGTCTTGCTTCATATTTCATTGGACTTATTGTTCCTTTTTTACATTCGGACATTTTCTCAAAAGCTTTTTATGAACACTTTTGATTGACAGTGTTTAACAAAGTTGCCCTTCTATTCAGGATTTGAGTTTTCATTAGAGACTGTTAGTGACTGATGGAAACGTTTTGGGGCAAATGAATAAAGGATGAGCATGTGACAAGTGAATTAATAAAAAAAAAAGGTGAACATATGATGAAAACCGAATTATCACATGACCATTTGTAACACTTGACTTCACTTGTAGTACATAAGCAGACACTTATAGGTTTTTATAGAGCATTCCATCATCTGTCACACTAAGTAGTTGTTCAATAGCTCGCCTATCTCAAACTGAAGTGGACTTTATTAATAAGTAAGACATGTATGTTTGTTTTAAAGCAAGTGAATTTTGTTGATTGAACCAAAAATGTTATAATTCATAAATGGGTAAGTTTTCTTTGAAATAAGATTATGCTTTTTCACCATTGAAAATGAATGTATGGTTATCTCTTAGCTTTAATTAGGTATATATTGTGTTGTTTCAAACTACAATTGTCTGTAGACTAGGGTATTTTGAAACAGGTCAGTTTTATGAATATTTCTTCAGATGTTTCTTGTTTAAAGGTTTTCTGTTTCACTAGTTTGCATGATAAAAGTAAATATTTAGCCCAAATGCTTCTTGGAATGCTGAAATTTATTGAGTGTTAGTCTCCTTCCTTTCATGATTAATTGTGAACATTTATTTAGATTACTTTATAGTATCATTTTCCCAAGGTTTTTTTCTCGATTGAACTTTTTTTTTTTGTATTCTGTAGAATAGTCTAAGCAAGGCTTTTTGTTGTAATGAATTCCTACAAAATTATGATTTGGTCAATAGATTTTGAGATAAATTCGATTACACTTATATGCCGCCTTATCTAGACTTATGATAACGGATTTCATTTGTATTAATCTTGATGTGTTAATTAATTATGACCACCTGTCATATTTTTTGTTATTTGAGCCGACCAAAAAGTGATTTGTAGCGGTCAAACTGGCCGGCAGCTGGCTCTTAACCCTTTCCCAAACAATAATGACATTTGACCACTTTCTTGCAGATGACTTCAGAAAACAACGTTACAGGCAATTTATCCTTTTCCAAAAATGTTTTCTGCCCTAACAGAAGATTATTTTCCAATTTAATCACATTTTGATATGTCGTCTGCAAACCCTTTGAAATTGGGAAAGTCGAAAATTTGTTGTTTGGAAAGGGTAAATGACAAGCCTGTATGCAATTTGCTGAAGATCGTTGTCTCATGTCGCGGCTCAAATCTGAAGTGGCAGGAAGTGGCGCTCAAGTTGGGGAAAAAATATGAATGTCGTTTCGAAAGCTATTGTCAAGTGTCTTTCTTTTGACGCGTTCCTCCATTTTTCGTTTTTGTTGGATCTTCATTGAAAGATGGAATACATAACGGAAAAATGTAGGAACGGCACTGACGAAAGGACCCATATGGGACCTGTGGCAGTTAATGACTCTTATCTAATCTAATAAATAAAGTATGTAAAAAAAAAATTATTTTCATTATGAAATTGTGTGGAAACAAATTGAAAACAACACTACAGTATGCTTACTGCAAATAGGAAACAAGTATTCAAATAGAATTATTCGTTAACTTTATTCCTTTACCAAACGCCAAATCTTCGACTGTCCCAAATTGAAAGAGTTTGCAGACGACATTTTAAAATGCGATGAAATTGAAAAGTTATCTTCTGATAGGGCAGAAAACATTGTGGGGAAAGGAGAAATTGCTCGTCACGAGCAGTTTCTCCTTTACCCACAATTTTTTCTGGAATCCTCTGCAACAAAATGCTTAAATTTCGATATTCTTTGGGAAATGGTTAATTTTAAATGTCATACCATATTTTATTTTTCCTTTCAGATAGATAACTAAATCAAGATGAAGTGTGTTGTGTTTATGGTGTTCCTTCTGCCATATGTTTTGGCCATTCCCTGGATGGAAATGCGCCAATCCCATATAATGACAGATGTCGACAAGAACAAGGATGTTGAAAGTGTTTTTGCTACCTTCAAACAAATGCATGGTAAGAATTATGATCTCTAGAATTTATGATTAATGTCAAAAATGTCCTGTAGGGAACACATTTTTATATTTTATAATTTTTCTCTCTTTCTTTACTTGATTGATATCATTCTCTTAACCTTTTCCATTATATAATGATTTGTATGAATGGCCAAAATTGAAAAGGTAATAGACTGCATGAGCCAAAGAAGCATGTTGTAGGTACCCTATCTTTTAATTACGAGTTTTCTTTTGTAAATGTGATGAATATGGTGAGATTTACAAATTTGTCTTTCTGTTGTCATAATGCTAAAAGTGTGCATGTAGAGTCTGCCTTTGAAAGCTATTGGGTACAGTCGGCAGGTTGTTTTTCCTTACACAGTTAAAATCCTATAATGTGCAAATGACATGAACCTAGCTTTCACAAAACAATTGCTATCAAGTTTTACGGTGCAGTGATTTAAGCCCATGGAATCATTGTAGGCTTTTCTTTTAAATCTAGTTTGCAAGATGTTTGCCCCATTTTTTGATGAATTATAATCTATTTCAATTGATTTTATAGGGAAGAATTATGAGTCTATGACTGAAGAGGCCATCAGGAAGTCAATCTTCACTGAAAACCTGAAGCATATCAAGAAACATAACATTCTGTATGCACAAGGACAGAAATCCTACTACCTCGGAGTGAACCAGTTCACAGATCTGGTAAGAAGTTGTTCATTATTACAGAAAGTTAACAGTCTAGGGTCAGTGGTCTGTGTTTTGTTTCAATAGCTTTATAAAGTTCCATTTATTTTACGAGCTATTAGAAGTAAGCTTTATTTCATGGTGACTTTGGGCAGAAACCATTGTCAGGAGAAGTTGCTTGTAACATAACTTTAAATAGATTCTTTATATATCTTTATATATTACTTTCCAATTGCAAGTTCTTTTTTCATTTATCTAACACATCTTAACCTTTAACTAATTCAGTATACTTTTGATCTACATTATCCTTATAGTTATTGATTCTATTGAGATGCAACTGAAAAATCATTGAAAATGTTCTTGAAGTACCTATCATACAAATAATGCAGGAAGTAATACCAAACATGTATTGAATTTCAGACCCACCAAGAGTTCTTGTCACTTTATACTGGTCACTTACACAAGAGAAACCCCAACAGAAATGCCACCACATTTCTTGCGCCAAGCAATACCCAATGTCCTGATACAGTAGACTGGAGGGAAAAGGGCTATGTAACTGAAGTTAAAAACCAGGTGAGTACAATCCCTCTTAGTTAAATAAAGACATATTTTATTGCAGAATAATACGTTGACAAATGAATTGGGATGGAAGCTGGAAGCCTTCTATGTCCGTCTCCAAAATAATGTAGCAAGGATTATACAATAGAAAAGGCAATAAAACAGATACCATATTTTCACCAAGAGAGAGGAAGGTTGATAAACAAGTACAGATACTGAAAGAAAATAAGGAGATAGAAGGGTTTTGACAAGAAATAACAAATTATCATTTAAACTGTTTACTTTCTTTTATATAATTGTTGACTTGAATAAATATTCCTTTTTTTTCATGGAAAATAAAGAGATTTATAGCCTTTCTCTTCATTTAGCAGATCAAAATGTTGTAATGTTATATGTTGCTAAAACTTCTTTTTGGCTAACAAAGGTTCCCTTTCAAAGCTTAAATGTATGATTGTTCAAAGTATTTGCTGAGGATATTTTTTGTTGAATATGTGAGGGGAAATTAAGAAATCATTCTTGTCCTGAATTTCAAGAAAAGTTGATCTGCAATATGTGATGCTCATGAAATTGAAGGAAATGCAGGAGTAATCAATTAATTCACCATTGACTTTAAGGACAGTTTTAACAAATGATCCTTTTGTTGTTTGTCACTG
This sequence comes from Cerastoderma edule, assembly GCA_947846245.1. Lineage (NCBI taxonomy): Eukaryota > Metazoa > Mollusca > Bivalvia > Cardiida > Cardiidae > Cerastoderma > Cerastoderma edule. The sequence continues at coordinate 25,139,325 of OX401407.1, read as the reverse complement.
ACTAGAAAAGGCAGATTTTTTATTCAATCATTCATAATCATTATTTCCTCTTCAAGTCTATTATCAACTAGGTTTTATTAGTAAGAATGTTGAATTTTTTGTCATAAGATATCAACATAGCTGAAGGACATGCGTATTGCAACCTTATCAAATCATTCATTTGTGTTAATTTCAAATTCATGTTTCTTTTTTAGGGACAATGTGGATCCTGTTGGTCTTTTAGTGCTGTAAGTATTAGAATGATGTTATATGTAACTCTGATGAATTCAAATCTTATTCTTTTCTTGACAACTGAGCTATTTATGTAACATGTGTAAGATTTTATTGTTCAGTTACCAAGATGCAACTTTTATTAATTTGAATACTTACAAAGTTTGTTTTCTCAAGATGATTACATAAGTTAATCACACCATGAATAAAGATGACATAGATGTGCTATTCATTTTTTTCATAAACAAAAACATAATCTTAACACTTGTGATTTGATACATATGATCAAACTATTTCTGTTACTATGTGACTTTATATGAGAATAAATGAGCAGTTGGATCACATTCAATATTTAATAAATGCTTTGAAATCCATACATTCATAACATTTTGAGCTAAAAGACAGAATATAAAAAAAAGTATGACTGTGAGCATTCAAGATAAATAAACTTAATCAATTCAAAGTATATGAAAGTTAAATAATGTAATCATATTCATTTTAACCATATTAATTTTAATTAAGATTTAACAGGTGTTTATTTTTGTTTCTACAGACTGGATCTTTAGAAGGACAACATTTCAAGAAAACTGGAAAACTTGTTTCTTTGAGTGAACAGCAGCTTGTTGACTGTTCTGGTTCCTATGGCAACCAAGGCTGTAATGGTGGTCTGATGGACCAGGCCTTTGACTACATCAAATCCGTGGGAGGTATCGAAGGGGAAGCAGACTATAAATATGTTGCAATGGTTAGTGTTACATTTTCTTTTTTTTTTATCTTATGGTTGTTCTCTTTCCCTCATATATTGATTGTGTAGTGTACCTGTAATAGACAACATGAACATTTTCCCTATGTTGTCAAAATGGTCTCCATGTGGGTTCAAATCCTTGTGACAACATTTGGATTTTCATGAGAGGCAGCCTCTGGATTGAATTATGGAGTGCCGATGGTTCACCAGGCTTGACCAGCTCTAATAGGCAATTGAGTATGAGGTTCTTCTCCATCATTTAAAGTTGGGCATCGCATGAAAACTGAAAAAATGTTGATGCAATTTAAAACCCATATAAATAAATAGTTATCTGCTCTTGCCTTCAATAAGGACCACCAACAAAAACCAATACTATAACACAAATGCTGCGAAAGGTTTTGGCATAGTGGTAGGAATACATTGCATGAAATCACATGGCCCCTCTCTGATTTGTTTCAAATCCTGCTGATATTGAGGTTCATCGAACTCCAAACTGAATTACATAATGCCAATGGTTCTACCCGGCTTGACCAGGGGTCATGGGATGTTGATTTTTCAGTCTTCACCATCACTATGAGTTTGGCATTGTAACATCGCTTAAACAAGATGTAATACCAACATACATGTATTCAAATGGATTAAGAAACTGGTTTGAAAAGGATACATTGTGTCTACCAAAAGAATGGACTATTTGTCATTTTGTAATTTTCATCCACAGCAACTAAGTTGAGATGTGTGATGAAAGAAATGAAATCCACATTTTGCTTCTTTCTTGTTGAAGTAGCTTATTTATTAAAACCTTTCTTTTACATAGTTGGGCATTGAATTTGAATTCTTTGTAATACAAATTTCCCTTTCTGTTTGACTAAATTTTCAACCACAAACAAATGAACTTTGTTATCATTGTTATGCAGTTAATTGTATGTTGAAGAACAATGAGCTTATATATAGAGGTATGCTTAGGTTCTGATAAACTTTGTTCTATTCTGTTTCTATTCTTCATTCCTTTGTGATGATTTCTTTTTCTAATTAACTTTTTATTTTTGTAAAGATGGAAGACAAATGCTACTTCAAGAGATCCCTAGAGAGAGCAGAAGTGACTGGTTTCGTCGATGTAACAAGCGGAAGTGAGAAGAAGCTGAAGGAGGCCGTCTGTGCACAAGGGCCTGTGTCTGTAGCTATTGATGCCAGTCATCCATCATTCCAGAGCTATGCAGGAGGTAATTCTATCATTCATATTCCACAATATCTCACTTTGATGCATCTGCTGCAAAAATCTGTTGTAAATTAAACACAATTTGTCTGAAATGATCACAATACTTCTCTGTCACATTGGCTCCTTAAGTCATAGGGAACCACTGTGAATAAAACATGATTTGATTGTAATGATTGTATTCTTTTATCACAATGTTTTTTTAACCCATATAGAGAGAATGTGTCTTACTTTTGTTGCTATCAATTTGGACAAGTAACAAGTTTCCTTAAAAGGGTTTCGGTAAACACTCCTGACTTTGTATCATAGATTTGGTGAAAGAAGGGGGAAATATGTTCGGGTTCTGCATGGCCCAGTCGTTAAGGCGGCAGACTTTAAACTCAAAGGTCCCATACTGTCCAACTCTAGGAGTGATAGCTTGTTATTTTTATGAAGGCAACGTCTTTTTTCGTAAAAGTGGTTTTCGTAGGTCTTCTGCTTAGGTAGCATCATAGTGAGTTGGTTTGCAGGAAGAGATTTTTTGTTAAACAGCTAAATTATTCACGTAGTTGATACTTGTAACACAATGTTATAAACATAAAATCCAGAAATGTAAATTACTAAGTCTTGTGGTAGGCTAATGGAATGCTGATGGTTCTACCAAGGTTGACCAGCCCCAACAGGCAGTTAGTTAATTAATGAGTAGCTGTCATCGCATTTTAACTTAAAATTGTTGATGTGCTGGTTCAACCCATGAAACTTAAAGGCACATAAAAGGAGATAAATACTATATCAAACTACATGTATATAATTTGGTAAACTTTTGGTCAGGTTCAGATAATTATCACAAAAAAAAACCATCAGCACAACTTAAACATGACAGCCAACAAGAAATAACCCAGATTAACCAGTTTAATAATTCAGATTGTGTGATTTTTTTACCCCTGACCTTGACAGTTGATACACAAATGTTTGAACCGACCAATCAGAATTCGTTATTTGGAATATGTAAACAAACAGGTTGTTGATAAACATGATTGAATTGGAGACAACTATATTTCAAGCACAAAATAACTTGTGTTAAAGGAGTCTATGTAATAGGGTCTCAATGCATTTGTAAATTAATTCTCATGAATTTTATGAACATGATAAAAGAACTCCATATATTTTTTCAGTAATTTATTTGTACTCCTCTCCTTTTATGTGCCTTTAATAAATACGTTAAGTCTTGACACCTGCTGCTGAAACACCAACAGATGACTGTGATATTCAAAGAGTAATTCATTGTGTTTGTAGGTGTGTATATTGAAGAGAACTGCAGCAGTACCGAGCTTGACCACGGAGTGCTGGTTGTCGGTTATGGTCAAGACCCCAGTGATTATTGGCTGGTAAAGAACAGCTGGGGAACCAGCTGGGGTGAAGAGGGTTATATCAAAATGGCACGTAACAAGGACAACCAGTGTGGATTGGCTACACAGGCTTCCTACCCGCTTGTATAGGTCAGTACATGTAATGCTTTAAACCCTTAGAATGCTGGTTAATTTTTTGAAAAATGATTTTTGTGTCATCTGCTTTCCAAAACCTTAAACATCAGCTTAATTTTGTTGAGAAAAAATACTCATAGTATTAAACAGGTTAGATCACAGGCCATCTGCCAATTAACTTGGTTGCTGGCCTTGATCTGATCATTTTGCATTTAAGTATGAAGTCGGTTCCAGCACTATAAGGGTTAACTAGTTTATTATATATACATGTATATATATTGTGTAATAAGTTCTTACCACTTGCATTATTTACTATCAATTCTGCTTCCTGGACACATAAGCAGTACTCGCATCAAATGCAGATTAATTAGAAGTCTCAAAATGGACGTAGCTTCTCACGGGGTTTGACCTCAAACTTTTTGTGTGCAGAGGCTGAAGCTCAACTCCTTCAGGTTGACCTCCACTCTACATATAGCTTCATTTATAAACATCAGTGATTAGACAAAGGAGTAAATACAATATTGCTGGTGCTCAAAGGAATTGTCTTGATAACACGATTGTAAAGAGCCCCCACAATAAGTGGTTGAGAAAAGTGAAAGAAGTTAGAGTAGAAAAAAACCAATTATATCTTAGCCTCTGAAAATTTCTTGGACTTATTTAACATTGTTTGGTTCAGTGAAAAACAGTGTACTTGTTCAACACAATAAGGTAAACCAGTTAAAAATGTATGAACCAATTGAGAGAATTTTGATAGTTTGTGGGAGAAAATATTCCATTGATTAAATGAATTTATAACTCATAATAAGACCATGTTAAAACAGGTTCAGGCAAATAAATCTTGGAAAAAAAATCAGATATGATTCCCTGTGAAAATGTTTAGTCTACTTAAGTATGGCAAAAATGGATGTATTATTGAAGTGTCTTGAGAATTTGAAGTCTATTTGTAGCCGGGTTTCCAGAGAGACATACTTGGTGTGTGTTGGTTGACAGGTATTGACATTGACCCTGTTTTACCAAGATCATTTGAAGCAGTGCATGAACATATTCGAGAACTCCTATGCCAAAAAAATTGCTTCTACTGACTAGGCGTTCTAATCTAAAAAGATTTTTTTATTTTAGTAAATTTATGTCCTACACACAAATTGTCCACTTAATTTTTTATGTTCTCCAAAAATATATCATCATGCACCCCTTATTTATTGTATAACATGGATCCTGTTAACATAAATTTTCTGTATTTTTTTCAGATGCATCGTCATTGATAAAAGCCTACAGATATCTCTTACAGCTGGCACATATTACTTTGGGATTATAACTCATTGCCTTTAATTTTGTTGTTCTTTATTTACTTACAAATACTTTCATTATTGAGTTTGTAGTCTGAAAAAAATTACAAAGTATGAAAAATGCCATTTGATAGATTATGTTCTGTAGAACTAAATTGGCGAAAGACAAAACCATTTTGTGATTGCCAATGATTTTATCCATTTGTAACAATGAGTTTAGAAATCATCTGGTGCTGTTGCCGTTATACAAATATAAATTAAGGAATTGTGTTAAAATTTATATTCTGCTTTCGAACTGAATGGAGACTTTTTCTATGCATGATTTTTTTATCTGAAATGAGTAGCAATCCATATTCGGGCATTCAACTGTTATTTCTACCCAACTTGACGAGCCCTTATGGGCAGTTTAGAATGGGGCCTTTCTCCATCATTAAGAGCTGGGCATTGCAGTAACTGAGATAATGTTGATGTGATGTAAAACATATAGATAAAAAGAAAATAGGGCAACCTAATTCACAACATTTTCTCCTAGCTAGAGCAACGATTGATAAACTGTGAAGCACGATTGTTGGTTTCAAAGTAGTAATGTGTTATTATATCTTTCTCATTTAAAACTTGAATTGAATAGAACTTATATTTCGATTTTCTATTGTTTGGTTCACTCCTTACTAGCCAGAACAGATTTGATTCCATACTTTGGGTCATAAAAAAATGAAAGGATTTTTTTCAAAACCAAGGAATTAGAATCAGATTTAGGGAGTGTGACATTAATCAGACAATCTTGAAAGGAAATTATCTAGAAATGCTTAGCTTCAATTATATGTATAGGGCGGGTAGGGCAAACTATGATTTTCAGTGTAAATATGTTTTGTTTTTGCTTGTTTTCTTTTTTTATCTCTTTCCCTTTGTATGGAAGCATGTCAATGTTATAAAGATCAGGAGTATTTCCTACATGTTGTGAATCTCAAACACAAACACATGTATTTCCAATCAATGTTTAACAAATGCTGATAAAAATGTTGACAAAGGGAGAGTGGTAATACTTGTATTTCCTGAAGAGCATTTACTGAATAAGAATAACAACAAAAATGCATACAGCATTTGTTGTAAGAATTAATTATGCTTTTGTTATAAAACCATCTTTGATTAATATTTGTGCCTTGTTTCTTTAACCATTTTGAATTTACAAAAAATATCACAGATAAAGGGTTTAATAGTTAATACAGCATTTCTCCATTTGGAAATGTAGTCTTTTGGGTTTTAGTATTATTATATAAGAACAGAAGTTAGTACCTCTTTTAACTGGTTTTAGTTTCCATTGATGGATCTGAAAATGAATTGGAAAATAGATAGTTAAAAGTAAGATGTGATGTTTCTTCAGGATGTAATTATTTTGTTTATCAGATGTGATAAATATACTGCAGTTCCTCGCTCAGTATAGGTTGTATTGTGACAGTGGGTAAGTGATGTCGACCTAGCATGATGCTTTTAGAGAAACCATGTACAACATTTATAAATTGAAGGTTTAACGCAATACCAAAACAAGTACTTCACTTGTGTAATGGACTTGATTTAGTCTTGCATTGAATCATTGATAATATAAAGTGGGATGAAGGATTGAATAAAGTAGACCTTCATTTACAATACTATCTTAACCCTTTACCCAACACCAAATTTTCGACTGTCCGTAATTGAAAGAGTTTGCAGATGACATTTTAAAATGTGATGAAATTAGAAAATGATCTTTTGAAAGATTAGAAAACATTGTGGGTCAAGGAGAAATTGCTCGGTATGAGCAATTTCTCCTTTTCCCACAATGTTTTTCTGTGTTGTCTGCAACAAACTGGTCAAATGGGGTTAATGTTTGGTAATGAGTTAAATATCATGTTAGAACTAAACACAGTTGCTTACCCTTACTGTTGTCACTTGTATAGAAACGGTTCCAGTTGTCTGTATTATTTTGAAAATATATTAATTTGTGTTCTGTAATCTGGTAACTTTGATTTCATTTCGTTGTATGATATGCTGTATAAAGAAATAGATCCTGACTGTTTTGGTACTTTCATTATTTGAAATAAAAATATATTTTGTATTACACTTGTGGTTTTTTTTTTTTCCTAATGTCCAAAACTTGAAGAGACATCCAGATTGTCTCAGAAATAGGGTTGTTTTATTTACCCAGATTTTTTTGTTTACCAACCTACTTTTTTGTTACCCACAGGGACCTATGTCATACCAGTATTAACAATATATGTACACACAAGGGGAACAATTTCAAGAGAACCCAGTTCTGACAAGCGACGCATATCGCCCTAACAAATTTTATATGACTAATAGTCCCGTCACTCCCGTGTAGCCAAATGATTTCTGTGTCTTACAGAACCTCCTTCAAGACAACCCGAAGAAATTTGCGATGCCACGCAATCTCACCTGCACAAAATAAACAACATGTATTTCACAATTGTCTTACCACATGTGTGTGGAGTCTTTCTCAAGGGTTACCTTCCAAGTCACAAAAACATGGCTGAGATTTCATGCAATTTAGGCTTCTTTTTAGCTCACAAGGTACTAATTGCCAGTGTGAGCTATTGGGGCTGTCAGCTCTGTCCGTCGTCAACAATTTCATCTAACAACTTCTGAAACTAAAAGTAGTGAAGCGCCCAAACTTGTCATGAATGATCCTCAGGAAGTCCTATACCAAGATTGATCAAATGTTGATGATCCATTGCATAAGTAGGTCACTATAAGTAGGTGATATAAAACTGGAAAAATGTTCAAAAAATCTTCATTTGAACCACAAGGCCTATAGCTTTCATTTTTGTATGTAGCATCATCTTATGGTCCACTACCAAGTTTGTTCAAATCATTACCCCAGGGCCCTAGGAGCTTACCACTTTAACTCGGCCTTATAAAAGAAAATCTTCAAATATTTCTGGATCCATAAGTCCAAGAGCTTTGATATTTAGTATGTAGCATCATCCACTGGTCCTCTACCATGTTTGTTCACCTCATGATTGCTAGGCCAAAAACGACTCTGCCTTAGGGGTTTAACATAGCCTTTTGTAAAGGATAATATATAAAAATAAGACCTAGAGATTTGGTTTGTAGTATCATCTATTGGTCCTCTACAAAGTTTGATCAAATTATGATCCCCAGATCTAAATGGCCGCCCAAGGGGCTTTACAGTTTAACAAAGCAGAATATAGGAAAATATTTATAAATCCTCTTCTCTGGAGCCATAAGGCCTAAAGCTTTGATATTTTGTATGTAGCATCACCTACTGATCCTCTGCCTAATTTGTTCAAATTATGAACACCGGGTATAAAATGCAACCAACCTAGGGGCTTATCAGTTTTATATAGTATATAAGAAAATCTTTAAAAATCTCTGGAGCCATATTGCTTAGAGCTTTCATATTGAATATGTAGCTTTACTACTTGTCCTCTACAAAGTTTATCCTAATTATGACAGCCAGGCCTAAGATGGTAACACTCTATGGGCTTATCAGATTTACATAGCCGTCCTGTCCTAGTTTAAACTTACAAGAGGGTCCTGCATGGCCAAGTGGTTAAGGTGGCGCACTAAGAACTTGGGGGTCCCGGGTTCGAGCCCCACTGACCCATCTGATTTCATGGGAGTGACCTTTGGCAAGTTACTTCAGAGCCCCAGCCTTATACTGGTTAATCCAGGAAATCTGTTATGTAACTGAAAAATAGTTGTAATAGTGTTAAACACCATACAAAGAAATAAAACTATCAATTCTATTGCACCTGGTGTCCCCATTATCAGGTGAGCAACCCAGGGTCCTCAGGGCCCTCTTGTTGTACATAGGAAATCTTGGTTTAAATTTTGTGTAAGAAGTATTCTCTCCAGAACCACTGAAGGGAATGAATTTAAATTTCACACATGGACTAACGGTAATAATGTAATGTTACCAAACAAGTACACCAACTTTGCTATTGATTTTAAGGAATTCATACCAGTTTCTGTAATCAGAAAAATCTTGTATTAGTAGTGTGTGGATCTTGACATTTCAGAAACAAATAATTTTTCTCTGATGTGTATCCCTCTCCACCATTTAACGAATAGCAGAGAATACTGTCCTCATGTTTGTGAAAAATGTACCTGTTTCCATCTACTGTTTTAAACAGATTTCTTCACATAAGTCTGCCTTGAATGTAATGTTAAAGAAAATACTATTTACTTCACAACAAAACTTTATTCGCATAATTGTACAGACCAAGCAATACACTCATTCATTTTCAATCTTGAACAATTCATGAAATAGATAGATATAAATACTAGACTTGGAAGCATAAGGTTTATCTACAAAAGAAAACTAATAAAATGAACTTGAGCACTGCTAAAGTGAGCTAAAAAGGATTACAAAAATCGATCTTAAGAACATTTGCCATCGTCTGAAAAGCTTGACTTTGCGGAATTAGCAAAATGTTCCATGTTTGGTATGGATGTCTAAGCTTTAAAAGACGTGGTTAAATATACTTAGGCAAAAAATTAGCAAAGCATGACATTCAAAGCAATGACATTCAACTGACATATGTATGATTCAATAAGGTATGGTGTACTGAATGAAGCAAAATTGCAAATGAAGGTTAGCCTACATTTAGAACAATGAAATCTATAGGTTAACCATTAATAACGGCTAAACAAAAAATGAGCGGTCAACAAATAGTTATTCTTAGCTTCTGGACCTTGATTTTCATTTGGCAATCAGAACCGTCATTTTACCACCCTTTTCTGCAAACTTATTTGCACAAATATATAATGACTTTTGTAAATATGTTATTTGTGACATCTGTTGAAGTAAACATTCCAGATCATACTGATAAAGGAATGATAGCATCATTAATTGTCTGTTAAAATCTTTAATTGTATTAAAGGTGTTTTAAGATGTCAATATTTCAATATTTTGGCCACACATGTATTTGGTGCCAGTAGTTCTAAAAACTTCTTATGGTACAAGATATTTGATTGGCTGTAGAGAAATAGTGTGAGATCTTTTAATGGATAAGGGTTCACTCACACTTAAGGATGAAGTTAAAAATCCACTTAAATTCAGCTTAAAATAGCCTACAGTTAACCACTAAAAGATATCAAAATGGATATGATCTCAACACACATGACTGGCACAAGAGAGATTTGGTTCCCCATATAAGCAAAGTAAAGAGAAATTCCTTATCTTACATACCATGTATGATGAGCCAGAAGAACAGAATAAAAAGATTTATGTCAACTGTATAAAATTTACATAACATGAATATACTGCAAAAGTAGTTCTGGCATATTTTGATTTTTCTGAAGTTCATATCACTTATAATGAAATGTTTATACAATATACATCGATAGTACAAAATTCAATTTCTTTCAAGGTATATTTTTCAAGCAGTAGCCTTGACAAAAATATTGTTTTAGATAAAGTTTTTTTTTATGAAGCATCTGGTTAAGGCATAGAAAGCCTTTTATCTCAAAATATCTTATGAAGTATGACAAATGAAAATTTCGGTGGGTTTTTTAGTATTTGTACTGGTACTTTGAATGATAAACCATATGAATGAAAACTGCTGTGAAAATAAATGAGCCAGCAAATAATGTAAAGTCATTGTTTTTTGTTTTCACATTTACAATTGTTGATATATTTAGCAACAATATCAATCAATGCAAAAGAAGTATTGAAAGTTTTTCATCTCATCAGTTCCCATACTAGGCGCTATTCAGAATTATTTGAGGAAAGACGACTAACTTTTAACAAATAGTTTCTCTTTGTCTTGTGATATATCAGAAAGCATTCATTTGATTTACCTTCATGATCAACTATACCTGCATTTATAACAACTCTTAAACGATTATGAATATTTGATCGTAAATAAAACATTTATTTAACAACACATTACAACTTTGAATGTAAAGCACAAGAAACTGGCCTGTAACACAATAAGCGTTTCCTTCAATTTTCATGAGAGCCTATCAATATCACAAACAACATAGGTCATTAGATTCAAAATGACCTTAACCAAATCTGAAGATAAGAGGTGTATTCCCTTGGCTAACTCCTTCATTGCTCATCTTAATTTTCTCTTCATGGTTATTCATTAAAGGGACGGAAATGAATAATCAAATATTCAAATATAAGCACAAGTAAACATGGTTAAATAAGTCTGCGATTCCAAAGACTTAACCCTTTCCCAAACAATAATCAATTTTGACCCCTTTGTTGCAGACGACTTTAGAAAACATTGTGCGAAAAGGAGAAATTGCTTGAAACGAGCAATTTTTCAACATTGTTTTCTGCCCTATCAGAAGATAATTTTCCAATTTTTTTCCAATCACCTTTTGAAATTTCGTCAGCAAACTCTTTCAATTTGGGACAGTTGAAAGTTTGTTGTTTGGAAAAGGGTTTAGCAGTGAAAGGATATTTGTACCATTATTCAGAAATTTATGCAAGACATTTGGACATTAAAACTACAGGTGTAAAATTGAATATTTAAATATATTTGAATAGAAGCTTCCGAATATTTGCCTAGTGATTTCACTATTCATTCCCATCCCCAATTCATAATCATCTTGTCTAGATGATTGGTGTGAATATCCATTAAATAGAACTTCAGTGTTTTCAACAGTACACAAAGGGAGACTAATGTTATATCAAACTATAACATTTGGTAAACTATTGGTCAGATTCACAAACATGAAAGCCAACGAGAAATAACCCAGGTTAGCCAGTTTAATAATTCTGATTGCCTGATTCTTCACCTCTGACCTGGTCTTGCGATACACAAAATTTTGAACCCACCACTCAGAATTTGTTATTTTGGATATGTAAACAAACATAGTGTTGAAAAACATGACTAAATTGGAGACAGCTATATTTCAAGCACAAAATAATCTATGTTAAAGGAGTTTACTAAATAGGGTCTCACAGCATTCATAAATTAATTTTCATGACTTTTATGAACATAATAAAAGAACTCCATAATATTCTTTCAGTATTTACATTGTACTCATATCCTTTCATGTGCCTTTAAGACCCTATCATGCCTTCTTATCTGGGCAACTGTTGACCATGTAAATTCAACACACTACATTGTGTAATCAGATAAACATAACTTTAAACAACCTGCACTTCCTTCTTAATTCTGATGTATTTCTTACACACCCTTCTGAATTCCGATATATTTCATCGCAACCTTCTGAATTCTGATATATTTTAAGTCTACATTTGTTTCACTACATTAAATTAACCTACAATTAATTTCACCATATCTTATTGCATAGAGCTAGCAGTAAAATCCGCCTGAAAACATAAGACAATGAAAGTGTGCAATCTTGGCCCTGATATGGCATGAAGCTCACCTAAGGAGCAATGTCTCTTATAAGAAACCCAGCAAAAAGATCGTTCAAAGACAAAATCTCATCTGATTAGTGAAAAACATTGTGCATCATTGTTCTGTTGAACTGTCAATATATATATACATGTACCTGCATGTTCTCTGAAACTATGTGGTAGATTCTCAAATTTGCATAAACATTACCCTATCCTAATAGTACTGACATAGAAACAACATTTTTTTTAAACAATCATGCTTCAGCTATATCAGGTGAAAGTAAATGCATGCTCTGACAATCCTAAGGAGCATATGAAATATTTCTTCTTTTATTTCTAAAACCAGGCTAGTTGTTACAGAAGATTTGGTAAGTATTTCCTATAAGCATATAATAAAAGGGCCTAACCGAAAGCTTATCCAAAATATTACTGGCAGATTAAAAGATACAAGCACTGGAAGTGGTTCACCTAATGAATATTTATGCCTAACCTTTTTCTTGCAATGATAGTATGAGGCTAATTAACTGAACGATAAGGCATGTAAAAATTCAAAATAACATGCTTTTTGATAAAGACTGAGAAAATTTTAGTTACAAACCTTTTGATTAATTAAGAATGAGTTAAGTTTTAAACCTAATCTCATCAGTATATTGAGCAAATTAACTACAGCCCTAGTCAAGGACTCAGTGCAATACTACCGTATATAGCAAAAGCTTTGTGAAGTGTTAACTATAGTCTTGTATTGAGCCCTTGTTGTGACCTTTTTATCTGATTGATAGCAATAGATGTGACACATTTACCCTTTCCCAAACAATAACGACATTTGACCTCTTTGTTGCAGACGACCTTAGAAAACATCATGGGAAAAGGAGAAATTGCTCGTGACGAGCAATTTTTTTTTTTTCCAACAAAGTTTTCTGCCCTATCAGAAGATCATTTTCCAATTTCATCACCTTTTAAAATGTCGTCTGCAAACTCTTTCAATTTGGGACAGTCGAAAATTAATTGTTTGGGAAAGGGTTAAAGAAGGGGGTCAACAGGTGACCCATAGCTTCACAGGCAGAGGTCACACATCTTAAAGATGCTTGTTCAAATCTGAAGTCAAAATAAAATGCTTTTGAGATAATACAGTTTTTTGTATTCATGTTTGATATACAATTAAAAGTAGCTTTTGAAAGCATTATTAAATCAGGAAGCATCCATTTATCTAAGCATGTACAGTTTATATGCGTTACATTGATCTTATTAAATCCATTCACCCATTTGGGATCTTGTGACAATTCCAAATTGAAAGAAATAGTGAATGTAAATAAATGCATGAAAATATCAGTTTTCTTAAATTTCAGAAACAATTGATTTATTTGTGACATACAATAATCTGCTTTTTAGATGCAATTTTTCCTTTCCTCATGTGACAGTTATCTGTTTCTATAGACCACTGCAGCAGAAATGTCCAAGTCTAACATACATCAGGTTAAACATTAGTTTCTTCAACCTAATCATTTGAACATCTGTTGAGTGGGTTCATCGCTGAAATACACCTGCATAAAAAATAAAAGTGACCTATCATTTTATAAGCATATGCCTTTAGGGAATTTCTTAAATCAAATAAGGAAATGTTCACCTTTATAAAAAAGTCCTTAACTGTTATTCCTTTCAACACAAGCATTAGCCCAATACTTCATCACAACTTGTTCTGACTCATATACAGGACATGAATTACAAAATCATTATACAAAAGAATAAGTTGTTGTTGAAAAGCAATATATATCATTTGTCACAATGGATTCTACCCAAATTCACAATAAAAATACAATGTATTGTTGTTTTGACTTAACAACTGTCCTCTACCCTTTTTCAAAATCCATTAGTGCAAAATATCTCTTTAATAATGATGGAAAGGATTTACGCAAAGAACATCTAAAGATGAGAGGCATACTATGGTATTGTGCTTGCAGTTTAACCCATTACCAAACAATAACAACATTTGACCAGTTTGTTGCAGACGATCAGAGATTATATTTCAAATTAATCAAAATTTGAAATGTTGTAGGCAAACTCTTTGAATTTGGGACATTTAAACATTTGTGTTTGGTAAAGGGTTAAAACCTACTTGATTGATCCTATACTGCGAGGACTTTTAAGATTTTGCATTGTCAAAATGTTCCTAATGAGTACCCACAATAAAGGATGTAGAGGGGAAAAAAGGAGTTAACATAGAAAATACCCCTCCTATCTGGTCATCTGTATATAATCAACACACAGCGGCCAATGTTTTCATGATCCTTTTTGAAGGGTTGGTACAACAACATTATTCTAGAGACAACATTCACAAAAAAACATCTCAAATCCAATCTTAGCAGCATTTACTACTGGTGTCTGTCTCTTCTTCATCTAAATGCACTGGAGCTCTTTCTTCTGTGCGATTAAATCCAGGTTTTATGCCATCCCAACCGTCTTCAATCTTCACTCTCCCCTCCTCCAACAGTCTATTAATATCTTTGGCAAGTTGGAGGAAAGCCTCCTCTACATTCTGTCCAGTTTTTGCGGAAGTCTCAATGTATTTAAGTCCATTCAATTGTGCAAACTGAGACGCCTCTCGGCAGGTAACCTGTCTCTCACTATCACAGTCTGACTTGTGTCCCACAATCATGTAGACAGCCTGGTGCGGCTCTATGTGGAATTTGGCTTCAGCAAGCCAGCTTGTTATGTTCTCAAAACTCTGACGCTTTGTTATGTCATATACAATCAGGACTCCTACTGAATTTCTGTAGTAAGATCTGGTTATTGACCTGAAAAAAATGAAACAAAGTCATACATATTCATTCATTCACCTATGTTTTCATTGAGTCATAAAGGTAAAATGCAATTGGAACCAAATGTGAGACTTTCTTGCTTGTTTTCTTGCTTGTTACAAGCTTTTTCAGGTAAACCAACAGGTTCTGAAAAAAAAAAAAAAAATCAGGCCAGCCCAAAAACTGTTAAACATGCTGATACCGCAATCCTTGTTGTTTTTAATATAGTTATTGAACAATACAAAGTACTCCTTTTGCAAAAAGCCTTTTGTGTTTCATACAGGGGAAAGTTTTTTTTAGTTTTTTTTTAATTGAGGATATAGATCTTCTCCCAAAACAATCCACCTTGCAAAAGATCTGATACAAGCTCAGAAAACATTTCTTACTACAATTTAGTGAAACATTGACAGCAGTAATCTAATGAACAAGTTATTTTAAGTAAACTTGAAAAATGATGGAATTAGCAGTATCTCCAGGAACCCTGTAAACTATTCTAAAAGGAACTGCAAGAATTGAGACAGGTTTAGTTCCTGAGACCAAATTTTACAGTGGCTTTTTTTGGAATTAGGGAAACATTGACAATAGTAATCTGATGCACAAGTTACTTTTAGTAAACTTAAAAAATGATGGACTTAACAGTATTTCCTGGAATCCTGTAAACTATTCTAAAAGGAGCTGCAAGAATTGAGATATGTGTAGGTCCTGAGACCATATTTTACAGTGGCTAGGTTGGGTGGACTTTGAAGATTTATGTTAAATTTGAAAAGAAAGATGTTTCCTAAATATTTTTTAAACTCTGCGCAAACTCAACAACACATTATTAGCTCAGATGTTGCACAGGAACCCATGTCATATATACCTGTATTATCAATATATTTACTCAAGTTGAATGTGTATACATGTGTGTATATATATATATATTGATAACATGGGTACATGTCAAACCATTCTCCTCCATGTGAGATGTTGGTTAAGCATTGGACTTTCTTTATCTGATACTTTGATTTATAATCCTCATAATGAGCGTGCAGATAGATACTTTTGATGCATTCATCTACAAAACAGTATTTCACAAATGCAACATATAGAATCAAGAGATGGGGACACATGTCATTGCTTTATTTAGACTCCTTGTAATAAACATTGCATCAACCTCAGCCATGTTGAATAAATTAGTCCCACGCTTTATAATGGCACCATCCCAAGAGCCTTCCAAAAACTAGGTTACTGCGTATCCTCACCTAAATCGCTCCTGACCAGCCGTGTCCCACAGCTGCAGCTTAACCCTCACCCCATTCTTCACCTCGATCAGTCGGGCAAAGAAATCAACACCAACCGTTGGATCACAAGTCTCCGAAAATTTCCCGTCCGTGAAATATTTAAGCAGCGAAGATTTCCCAACTGTACTGTCCCCGATCAAGATCAGACGAAACTGATAATCGAAAATTGGTTCCACCATCTCGTCGTAGTGTTCTGGCGGCGAGTCTAATCCATATGTACTGTATTTTGATTTTAAGAATTTTAATTTGCTGTCTGCTAGTAAATCGAAATGTAAACACATTGCACTTCCGGTTGTCAAAGTGAAGCAGGGGAACCATGTTAAAAGAATGGTGATTGGTCCATTGGGTTACCTTGCCAAAGATTGGACCAATAGTATTAGTTGTATCCCAAGATGCTCGGCAGACTAGCAAATATGGCGGCCTCCATACACCTCCCAAAACACATTTATCGAAAATATTGGATTCTGTGATAAAGATAACATTAAATTGTGAAAATTGAGTAAGCACGTGTGCTTTGAACAAGCTTCAAGTTTCCTTCACGGTCGATGTAAACAAATAAGGTAAACTTGAAAGTAGGCTCTCCTTTTGCGTGGTGGAGTGTTAACTCGGCCTGTTTACAACTTCAAATACAACACGGCTCGAGTTCAGATTCAGTTAAACTGTCATTACCTATCATCCAAGTCATTCAAATTAAAGACCGCATACATGTTGCTGAACCAATTTATTTGATCAATACATTTGAAAGTGTAATTGGCCATAAGAATACCGCAGATTTGCAATAATCTTTTAGCACTTATTACGTTAAGTAAGGTGTCTTGATTGGAGGCATTTTTAATATTTCGGCAATGTTTACATGTTATTTGGTTTGGCAATGAATAAAGAATAAAGGCGGGTTTTATCAAATGCCTTTATTAGTGTAAGCTTTTGAAATTAACAAACTGCTCAATTCAAACTTGTATCATACTAGGCTTCTATAGTACTAATATAGCAGGCGGAGTTGACAGGCCGAGCTAACCCCAGCCGAACCAGCCCAAGGTCGAGTTAACCCACATTCCTTTTTAGTTATTCAAATCACAGTTGGTATTTACCTCTGGCTTTTGGTTCAGTGTTTTTAGTGGGAGGTGGACTAAGCGTACCATTGCCTTAGTGTACCAGGTCTTAGCGTACCATTTTCAAGCCTAGGCATACCACTACACCATAACCTAGCGTACCATTCATAACATGCATAGAAATATTATTTTCTTTTGATATATGGTTTTGTTCGGTCACACGATTCACCGAAATACCGTAATACCACCAAACACCGGAATACCCGTTAAAATTATAGTAACACCGAAAAACCCTTTTGTAATACAGGAATACCCATTGTCTTGACTTTCTTCGGTAACAATGGCATGTTTAAGCTGATGTAATTGTGAAAAAATAGCTCATTACGTGAATCTATAGAAGCTTTTGATCCAAACATATGTACAAGTGAGTTCACAGATGACAGCATGTTCACAGCTGATGTTAAAAAAGTGGTCTTGCAAATTACAAATAAATTAGCACTAGGCTCAACTTACATGCGGAACATGCATAAACATAAGTATTACGGTAATACGTTAGTAAAGGCAAGTTGAATAAACTTTAATTTTTTGTACTCGATAATTTCCTTTAATACATCAAAATTTGTCTTTGAAAAAGGGATCACTAAGCTTGATGTACCTCTTACATCCTTTTATGTAATTATATAGGTAATAGGTATTATAATAAAATTTGATAACTCTCGTTAGCCTATATCTCAGGGGTATTCCGGTGTTTCGGTGGTATTTCGGTAATCTGAGTAACCCGTTTTGTTTTATACTGGTGTACCCTTATTCCGTGGTACTTAATGATTACATGAATAACAGAAAGGAGGAGGAGAACTTAGCTGTCAACATTCAGCTTTTCTAACACATTTCATTCTTCATTTACAATCTGCTCATCATTTTATGTATGACATAGCCTACAAAAAGATCAAGATAATCTTTGTAAATGGAGTCAAGATTGGAAGCTTCATTTTAATGCCAGTAAATGTTAAGTTCTCCACATGGGTTACAGTAACGAACGCTGTAGATACACATGCTTGATAAGGATGAGAATTATGTGAACGTTTGAGTCTATGGATAAATCTATGTTGCTCACTCTATACAAGTCTCTTGTGAGACCCTTGATTGAATACGGACCATGTGTTTGGTTGCCTTTCCTGAAGAAAAATATAAAGAAAATCGAAGACATCCAAAGAAGAGCAACTAAAATGGTATATACTGAAAATAACACATCATATGCAGTGATAATTTTTGGCCCAAAAAATCTCATAAAATTTCCCAAAACTCATTACTTTCATTCACTTTAATCATTTTTCTATAGAAAAACCCATTGATTTTTAAGTTTGGGTCAAAAAAGCCCATTGATTTAATTTAGAAATAAATCACTGCATATGAAGAACGTATCCGGGAACTTGGGCTTGTGTGTTCAGAATATTGCAGAGTCAGAGCTGACATGATCCTGATATTCAAATCCTTGAAAGGTCTGGACAACTTAAAATGGGACATTCTGTTTACACTCAGCCAGAGTAACCTCCATGGATACTTTCTAACCTTCAAGGGGAAAAAGTGTTTCAAAGGAGTTAGATTAAAAACTTTCTCCCAGAGATCTATTTATTTCTGGAATTACTTGAGTTGTAGGACAATATCAGCAGACAGTCTTCAGTTGCCACTGAATAATGCTTACAAATGACTTACAATAATATGACAATATTATATTTTTAAGCATCAGACCGTAATTCAGATGTAGCTATTTATTGTATGTATGGTACGCTAAGACTGAAAATGGTACATTTGTACATGTGTTACACTTAGGCAATGGTACACTTAGTCCACTATCCTTTTTAGTGACTTTCACTGTCACAGATTGTGATTTTAATCTTTTATATTGAAAATGAAATGTCTTCTAATTATAAAATGTCAACTCACACAGATCTATAAAGTTATATAACACTTGGTTTTTTTATATGCCTTAATCCATGTCATATTTATTTTTGTAATGATATTGCAAGTTTGTCATCTACATAAAACAGTTTATATTGTAAACAAAGTTCTTATGTTTCATTTCTGCAAGATCACTGAAGTGGGTAAGAGAGTTTTAGACCATTTATACAGAAAGGGTTTAAATATCAATCATGTGATGTTAGCTAATGTTGTCAGAGAGAAATCAGAGAGAAACTATCAGTAAGCTGAGTTTTCCATCAAAGAACTCTGAAAGTTTTTATATTAAAAACAAAACATAAATCAACGCCTGTTCATTCAAAATGGATATGTATCAATAATAATTGTTTAACCTTATGTAGTTTGAACAATCCCAAAGATTGTTTAAAAGATTGTTCAAACCCCCTTTTTAATGTTTGCTACTCACAGAACATAACCCATGAGAAAGTCCCTTTAAAACACCTCAAGTGGGCTTTTTTTTTTATATTTCCTCCAAAAACTTTTATCTAGAAATGTTTGGTTTCGTTAATTTTTCCATTGAAACCAGTAATATCCATAGAGAAGGTATCCAGAAGCCTTTTCGGCTTATCCCATTACCAAACAATAACAACAATTGCCCAGCTTGTTGCAGACGACTCCGTAAAATGTTGTGGAAAAAGGAACAAGCAATTTCTCCTTTTACCACAATGTTTTTTGCCCTATCAAAAGATTGTATTTCAATTTCATCAGATTTCAAAATGTCGTCTGCAAACTCTTTCAATTGTGGACAGTGGAAAATTTTGCATTTCAATTCAAATTTTTTTTATTGTACTTAAGGCCACCGGCCCATATACATACATGTTAAAACAAACAAAGTACATTTAATAACCTATTTGATACGACGCATAATAATGTGTTGTTATGGCTAACCATTACACTTAAGTACACGTTAATTCTACTATGGTGACATCGTTCCAATAAAACGTAAACTTGCCTGATAACAGGCCGAGGTTACGTTCCATGGAACGAATGCAAAGATTTTCACAAAATTTTCTGTTCCTAATTAACGGATTCTCCATTGGCCACAACGCTCTCAACAACTATGATACAGACACGTCATAGTTGTTACGTATCAAAGAGAGAGTATATAAAACATAATTATAAATCATACCTATTCAAAGCTTGTTCATAAGTCCCACTCTATCCAACTCCTGAATCCTTTTTTCAGTAGCATAATATACATACATAGCCAAATTTCTTATAATGACTGCGTCCTTATTAGACATAAGGATATTAAATTTGTAAGAATTTGGAAATAAATAAAATTTCTTGGCAATGTACCTTTTTCGTAGGTCTATGTAAAGAGGACATACAAAAACAAAATGAAATTCACATTCTATAACATTGTTGCAGAAAGGACACAATCTAAGATTTCTTTCTATGCCTAAATGGCGCCTCTTTTCGATCATAAGATTATGACCAGACATTCTAAATGTTGAAAGCCATTTTCTAAACTTTGTAATATCTACTACTGTCAAATATGTTTCAACAGCAAAATATGGTTTGAACTTACAGTACAAGGTAAGTTTACTACTCATATTGCAATATTCATGCCATGTTTGAATAAACTGGTCCCTTAATCTAATTTCATAAGAGGCAATAAATTGTTTTGTACACTGTATTTCTAACATTTTGATTCTCCCATACGGTAAAGGGTTATTGACTAAATCTTTAAGAGAGGTCAGAATCATCCAAAATACTTTGTCAATTATATTGGTTGTATAGGTTTAGATCTGCAATCAAGTTGCACTTTCTTTACAAATTATGAAACCACCTGTCTCAAATGCCATAATGAAGGAATTGGTTGATATTGCTCTAACACTGTACATGTATGTTTCAGTAAATAATGCCTTCGAATGAAGCAGACTCACTTCTTGACACCAGTCTTCAGCACAAAGATCCAACTTTTTCATCATTTGCAAAAGGCCTTTGCTCAAGGTTAGTAGATCTATTTATTGATATTTAACCCATTACAAAACAATAACGACATTTGACCAGTTTGTTGCAGACGACTCTGAAAATATTGTGGCAAAAGGAGAAATTGCTCTTAACGAGCAATTTCTCCTTTTCCCACAATGTTATCTGCCCTATCAGAAGATTATTTTTCAATTTCATCACATTTTGAAATGTTGTCTGCAAATTCTTTCAATTCGGGACAGTCAAACATTTGGTGTTTGGTAAAGGGCTAAAGAAAATATTGGTGTTATCAATCTCTGTAGTTGTCGGCTTAGATAAATGAGCACTTCACAGTGACTCTCAGGGTTTTACATTGGCTCAAGTGTAAAATTTTCAGTAAGTTTATAATGATTTGTCTTTTCTAGTTTCTTTGCTGAGAAAAGCATCCAAAACACTAATAATTGTTTTCTGTTCGGATATGTGTTTCCATATGTGAACTAACTTTAACAGGATAAAATGAAATTACTATGTATATAAGACAATAAATGCTAATACTTTTTAACTGTTGATAGGTCAGTTTGTCAAGGACCTGTTAAATTTGTTCAAGATCGGTCCATGTAGATAGCTGCTGGTCTGTTTGACTAGATTGTTTAAGAAAGGAACGTAGAACCCTGGTACAGTTTTTAGCTCACCTGAGCACGTAGTGCTCAAGGTGAGCTTTTGTGATACCGAGATGTCCGTCGTCCGTGTGTCCGTGCGTCCGTGCGTGTGTCAACAATTGCTTGTGAACACTCTAGAGGCTACATTTATGATCCAATTTTTATCAAAATTGGTCAGAATGATTGTCTCAATAAAATCTTGGCCAAGTTCGAAACTGGGTCATGTGGGGTCAAAAACTAGGTCACTAGGTCAAATAATTTAAAAAGTTTGTGAACACTCTAGAGGCCACATTTTTGGTCCAATTTTGATGAAAGTTGGTCAGAATGATTGTCTCAATAAAATCTTGGCCAAGTTCGAAACTGGGTCATTTGGGGTCAAAAACTAGGTCACTAGGTCAAATAATTTAAGAAGTTTGTGAACACTCTAGAGGCCACATTTATGGTCCAATTTTGATGAAAGTTGGTCAGAATGATTGGCTCAATAAAATCTTGGCCAAGTTCGAAACTGGGTCATGTGGGGTCAATAACTAGGTCACTAGGTCAAATAATTTAAAAAGCTTGTGAACACTCTAGAGACCACAATTATGGTCCAATTTTTATCAAAATTGGTCAGAATGATTGTCTCAATAAAATCTTGGCCAAGTTCGAAACTGGGTCATGTGGGGTCAAAAACTAGGTCACTAGGTCAAATAATTTAAAAAGTTTGTGAACACTCTAGAGGCCACATTTATGTTCCAATTTTGATGAAAGTTCATCAGAATGATGGTCTTAATGAAATCTTGGCCAAGTTTGAAACTGGTTCACGTGGGGTCAAAAACTAGGTCACTAGGTCAAATAATTTAAAAAGCTTGTGAACACTCTAGAGGCCACATTTATGGTCCAATTTTGATGAAAGTTGGTCAGAATGATTGTCTCAATAAAAATGTTGGCCAAGTTTGAAACTGGGTCATGTGGGGTCAATAACTAGGTCACTAGGTCATATAATTTAAAAAGCTTGTGAACACTCTAGAGACCACAATTATGGTCCAATTTTTATCAAAGTTGGTCAGAATGATTGTCTCAATGAAATCTTGGCCAAGTTCAAGACTCGGTCATGTGGGGTAAAAAACTAGGTCACTAGGTCAAATAATTTAAAAAGCTTGTGAACACTCTAGAGGCCACATTTATGGTCCAAATTTGATGAAAGTTGGTCAGAATGATTGTCTCAATTGAAATCTTGGCCAAGTTTGAAACCGGGTCATGTGAGGTCAAAAACTAGGTCACTAGGTCAAATATTTGAAAAACCTTGTGAACACTCTAGCAGCTATATTTATGGTCCAATTTTGATGAAAGTTGGTCAGAAGGATTGCCAAAATGAAATCTTGGCCATGTTTGAAAGTGGGTCATGTGGGGTCAAAAACTAGGTCACTAGGTCAAATAATTTAAAAAGCTTGTGAACACTCTAGAGGCCACATTTATGGTCCAATTTTGATGAAAGTTGGCCAGAATGATTGGCTCAATGAAATCTTAGCAAAGTCCGAAACTGGATCATGTGAGGTCTAAGACTAGGTCACTAGGTCAAATATTATCATTTATATTGGCATGATAAAATCCCCTATTTTTGAATTTTTCTCTTGTGTCTTTCCCTGCTTTCTCATCATGGAACTGGACCCAGATAATGCTTGGGCGGTTTGGTATTGCTTACCATAAGCTTGACTGTCTTAAAATTTTCCAAATTTATTTACTGTTGAAAACCAATAAACGACTTTGAGATACATTTTCCAATTGTTATTATTTTAATTTGCCCAACCAATTGTTACTGTCCCTGCTTTCACAAACCTAAATTTCCTTCATCTGAATTCTCTTTGTCTTGGTGAACATTAACTCAAGAAGACAAATACAATACACATAAAAAAATGTTAACAAGCAAGAGCATTGGCTTAGAGTATTCAATGCAATTAGCACTTAGAAGAGTTTGAAACATACCAACCACTCTGTCTTAAATATACCTCTTTTTCAAACAGAACTCAGGTGAGCGATAAAGGGCCATTATGGCCCTCTTGTACTAAACATTTTATGCTTAAGATTTGCCTAAGTTCAAAACAACATTCCTTCTTATTTCAATGTTGGGCTGAGCAATCTTGCAAAGGCAACACATTATTGGAAACATCTCTCCGAGACCCTTCCAATAACGTGTCACATTACAATATTGTACTTAGGGATAATATCCATATTAGCCGATTTCGATGTATGCACAGTGACATTATGTTCTGTAAGTCATTGGATAAAATGGTTCCCAGGGCTTTCTGTGCAAATAATTGCACTTTGATATAGAAGCACTTATTTCAACTTCATTCCTATTTAACCCAACCCTGATAAATGTTGTAAAGTTTTAGGAATAATTTTGTTAAGTTAGAAAACTTTAGATTATAAGGGTTTATTTTCTGTTATACCAAGACATTATGTCCATTCAGTGATATAATTTTTCACTTTAAACAAGTATGTCTTAAGAGAGAGTGTGGTTTGTTTTATAATTTCTTTATGAATTACAAGTCCGCTTGCAAAAAGGAAAATCTTGGTACCAAGACCACTCAGGGAATGGCAAAGTTATAGGAAATAGAAACTTTGACTTAATTGGCCACGTAGGCCCTTTACTTTGTACCACAACTATTCCAAACAAGTCCTGTGTTTTGAGTGCCTGTTGCAGATTTTGTTATTCATTATATTTGGAAAAGTAGAAGTTGCTAATGATATTTCTTCTTTTTCTGGCAATATTTTTTATTCCATTATAGAATTGTCTTCATCTTGCTTTCACAGGAATTTAATTTTTTTGCAATATAAAAAGTGTTTTCTGAAAAGTCTCATCAGTTCATGTCTTTTTGTTGTGTGTGTTTGTGAGTAACAGCATTTGGAAGAGAAACAAAATACATAACATCATATTAATCCTCATTAACAAAGCTGCTGCCAAAGTGTTTAACCCTTAGAATGCTGGGCAATTTAGAAAAAAAAAAGATTTTTATGCCATCTGCTTTCTGAAAGCTTAAATATCTGCTTAATTTTGATGGGGAAAGATACTCAGAGTCGCAAACAGGTCAGATCATAGGCCAGCCCTGGATCTAACCTGTTTGTCTTAGCATGAAGACAGTCCCAGCAGTATAAGGGTAAAAACCACTCTGACAAAAGGAGACATTGGTTGTTACAATTATTTTTATTTTCCCTGTGTATACTGACATGAAGTAAACAGTTATCTAATGAATTTTCTTAACACCATCATTCACATAAAACCTTTGCAATGCATCTTTAGCCAATCACTTAAAAACAATTTTGAAACAAAAAACAAGAAATAAACAAAATGAACCATTTCTCCATTTGTCCAAATTGTTACTGCATAATATCACAAATCAAATACATGTAGAATTTTGCTAGTTTTATAATTGTTGTCAGCTGATTGTATTGAATTTGGGCAAATTACAAAACTTCATATTAGGGAATGGGTTGTGCAAATCTATTGCCTACCTAAACTGTCAGGTTTGGCTGTGAAATGAGGAATTTAGAGCCAGTATCAATAAGTGTTCTGGTTTTCCTTGGATGTCTAGGTATGTGTTGTAATGTCATAATAAACTTTAGAAGTTCAACCCTTATAGTCCTGGAACCAACGTCGTGCTTATACAAACATCTTAGATCCAGGCCAGCTGCCAATAAAATTGGCTGCTGGCCTGTGATCTAACCTGCTTGCTACTCTTGAGTATCTTTCCTCATCAAAATTAAGCAGATGTTTAAGGTTTCGGAAAACAAAAAACACAAAAATCTATTTTAAGAAAATTACCCAGCATTTTAAGCGTTAAAGTTATGACATTGAGGATTAAATGCAAGACTATACTAAGTGCTTCATAAACATGAAGCACTTACTATAGCATTGCATTGAACCCTTGACATACAGTTCAAATTAGTGTAACCCGTCCCTTCTTGCTAGATTAGAGTATCTCTTAAATCTTTTTGATAACAATTAGAAAAATAACTACAGGAAAAGGAATACATTTACAATTAAAAATCTCTTAAAAAAGATACTTTTAGGGGAGAAATTTTAAGAACTGAGTGTTTTCAAAGCAAGCAGTTCCTGCCTTTTTCATCATTGTTATCTTTGCATTTCCATCAATTTTGGCTGTTCTTATGAATGAAAGGCTTAAGTCATCTAAGTTTGGACGAGAGCAGTAAGGAATGATGTCTATAAGGTATTTTAATCTCTTGTCGTTCTTGAAAATAAGTTGTCATTGATTTTTTCTTATTTCTTGGATTTTAAAAAAGCCGCCAAAAACAATGATTAAACTGAGATGGTTTGACACATTGCAGGTGACAACTTATTCACAACTATCTAATAATTGACTGTTAAATATACAATTGAAAATGTAGACAAACTAAGAGGGTTTGATGCAATGCTGTTGCGTAGCAATACTATGAAGCACTTACATGTACTGAAACCCTCATTAACTTGATATTGATGATTAGAAGTTAATGTTGACCATCATTTGGCCTCTTAAAACATCTGTTGTCTTTACCCTAAACTCATTCTTTTGCAGCAGAAGGTTTAAGAAACCACAGAGACAATATGACAAATTGCTTGTGACAAGCAAGTTCTTCTTTTGTTACAATGATTCCCAATCAATATAACGAAGAAATTTATCTTCTGTTCCTTTTGGTCAAAGTACAGAATTCTATATTAACAAATGCCTTTTAATATTCAACATGGTCGATCATATTTTTGCTCAAAAGGGATTGTTATCTAAAACTGCTTCAACAGTTTACTAGTGGAACACAATCATGGTGACCATTGCACCTATATCCCTTAGAATACTGGGTATTTTTTTTCAAATAGATTTTTGTGTTGTCTGCTTTCCAAAAACTTTAATATCTGCTTAATTTTATTGAGAAAAGGTACTCAGACTAGCAAACAGGGATGATCACCTGAGAGCAAAGGAGATGTTAGTTTTTCATAATTAATAAGAAATCAACTGTAGCCTTCAATTTAATCAAGTCAGAAATTGTTACATGAGAACATGGGTTAAGCATGCATATACACCTTTACAGTATCAAAGCATTTTCTATTTTCAGACAGGTCTTACTGACAGTGGTGTTGGATCAATTTATATTATTATTGTTGTGTAAATGGGTGAAAGACAAACACACATCTTTACAGCATCAAAGTGTTTTCTATTTTCAGACTGGTTACTAAGTGTGGTTGGGGCCTCCGTGGCCTAGTGGTTAGAGTACAAAACTTGAAATCACATGGCCCCTCTCCATGTGGGTTCAAATCCTGAGAGGGATATGGATTTTCATGAGAGGCAGTCTCCAACTGACTTACGGAATGCCGATGGTTCTACCCACCTTGACCAGTCCCTATAGGCAGTTGAGTATGGGGTCTTCCTCCATCATTAAGAGTCAGGCATCGCTACATAACTGAAATATTGTTGATGTGATGTAAAACCCATATTAAAAAAAAAAATCTAAGTGTGGTGTTGTATAATTTTTTTCATCATATTATCATTGTGTAAATGGGTGAAAGACAATAACATACTGGTACCTTTACAATATCAGGGTGTTTTTTCTATTTTCAGACAGGTTTTACTGACAGTGGTGTTGGGTCAATTCATATCGTTATTATTATGTGGAACAGCCGTATCAAGTGGGTTACTACAAGAGCACGGAGTAAACATTCCAACAGGTGATATACAGATTTTCTCACAATGTTATTTGCTGTCTTCTCTCATTCTGATGATTATCATTTCACTATAAATTTGGTATAAAAAGCTTGAAATCTTAACCCTTTCCCAAACAATAACGACATTTGACCACTTTGTTGCAGATAACTTTAGAAAACATTGTGAGAAAAGGAGAAATTGCTCGTAACGAGCAATTCCTCCATTTCCCACAAGGTCTTCTGCTCTATCTGAAGAATATTTTTCAATTTCATCACATTCTGAAATGTCGTCTGCAAACTCTTTCAATTTTAGACAGTCAAAATTTTGTTGTTTAGGAAAGGGTTAAACAATACAACCCCATTCCATATCTCATTTTATCACAATGGTTTCCTCAATGTCCTATTTTAGTGTGATAAAAAGTATTTGTGGAAAGATTGGTTTGACCATTAATTGTTGCCATAGAACTTTACTGAAATCTTGAAAATGTTAAAAATGCTACAGTTTTCAGAGATATGTTAAAATTCTTTAATTTCTATAAAGATGTGATTGAGGTTTGAGAAAGGTTAGAAGTGGTCAATGTGTATTGAGGGTTCAATGCAAGACCAAAGTGAGTGCTTTATATCATTGAAAAACTTTCAATAGTGTTGCATTGAATCCCCAACATATTGTCCATGTAAAAGGAATGCATTAATCAAACCATCTATTCATACACATTGTGAATGAAAATATGTAGAAAAAGCCACCTTATGGTTCTAGTCAGACAATGAAAAATTTTCTTTCAGCTCAAAGTTTTTTCAACTATGTGCTATTGGCGATTGTGTTCACGGTGCGCCTTGTAAGCAGGAGCAATGGTCGCTCGATAAAGGAGGTGTTCAGAGATTGGTGGTGGAAATATCTTCTCATTGCCATTGTGGATGTGGAAGCTAACTATCTGGTGGTGAAGGCATATGCTTATACAACAGTCACAAGTGTTCAGGTGTGTGAACCACTTTTTTTGTTTGATATATTATATGATGACCCTTTACTTCACAGAAATGTATTTAAAGATGCTTGTAGGGGCCTCTGTGGCCTAGTGTTTAGAGTACAGAACTTGAAATCACATGGCCACTCTCCGTGTGTGTTCAAATCCTGAGAGGGATATGGATTTTCATGAGAGGCAGTCTCCTGACTGACTTACAGAATGCCGATGGTTCTAACCACCTTGACCAGCCCTTATGGGCGGTTGAGTATGGAGTCTTCCTCCGTCATTACGAGTCGGGCATCGCTACATAACTGAAATAATGTTGATTTGATGTAAAACCCATATGAAAAAAAAAGAAAAAAAAAAGATGCTTGTGCACAGAAGAGAAAATTTGAAAGTCAAGTTGAATGTCATTGAAACAATACAGTTTTTGTATTGTATTTTGCGTTTTTGTATTGTTGTTTGATACATTGTAATTAAAAATAGCCATTGAAAGCATAATTAGTTTAACAACATCACTTTATCTAAGTTTGTAAAGTTTGTGTGCAATGTTAAACCTTTGGATTTAAATACATGTTAATTCACTGGGTACACACTTTAAAGAATTAAAAAAAAAATCTGATACTTCTTATTAGCATTTTTCTTTTTATCATGGAGTTTTATAAACCTCTAAATGAAAATTGTGCTCAATTTATTATAATTTAACAACTATGTTCTGATGGCTGAAAATAAATTAGACAAGAGTAAATCAGATTCTGTGAAAATATAGACTCCAGTACATGTAAATGTAGTTTCTATGGTTGTTTTGAAATTTTAACATATCTAACCCTTTAATAATGCATTTAGAAAATATAAAGCAAAACTTTAGATTCTTGCTTTGATGCTCAAAACAAACTTCATATTTTATGTACCATGCAAGGTAATATTGGAAACTTAATACTGGAACTTTTTTGTTGTATTATCAATTTAATATTTTTAAAAAGGTTTAGTCTAGAAGAAATGAATTACATTTTGTGCTTGTTTGACAGTTTATAGTAAGTATGTTATAGTAAGTTTTAACAAGTAACTTACACAGATCCCATATGGCTCCTCTTCCTCAGTGCCGTACCAACAATTCTCAGATTTGTAACAGCTTTCCTGGATGCACCATTACTAGGCTAGGGTTCTGAACTGACTTGCCAAAGGCCACTCCCATAAAATCAGAGGTCTGGATGGGGCTCAAACCCAGGACCCCTGATTTTTGAGTCCACCACTTGAACCACTGAGCCGCACAGGACCCATACATAATTTATATGAGTTAATTTTTATTTCCCCAGCTCCTGGATTGTTTTAGCCTGCTTACTGTGCTGATCTTGTCTTTTCTGTTCCTGGGTGCAAGATACTGACATTTATATGTGTTGATTTCTATTTCCCCCAGCTTCTGGATTGTTTTAGCCTGTTTACGGTGCTGATCTTGTCTCGTCTGTTCCTGGGTGCCAGATACCGATTCCTCCATATCGGGGGATCACTAATATGCCTCCTGGGAATGGTGGGTTTAGTCCTTACAGACCTGTTGTTGGGCAGGAATCAAAATGCAGGTAAACTCGATCTCTGGGAAAGCTTGAGTCTTATTACCTGAGTGGGTGCCGTGGCCCAAGTTCTAGGCTATTGCCAGCTAATAATCCTTTAAAGATTTCATGTGATCAATGCAACATAAATTCATTTCTGACCAATGATCAATTATGTTCATTTTGAAATGCAGTCGGTTGCTTGGCAAGGGTATAATGTTGGGCAGGAATCAAAATGCAGGTTAAGTCTGATCACTCAGAAAGCTTTGGTCGCATTATCTCATTAGGTGCCTTGCCTTTTAACCCTTAGAATGCTGAGTAATTTTCTGAAAATAGATTTTTTTGTTGTCTGCTTTCCAAAACTTTAAATATCTGCTTAGTTTTGTTAAGGAAAGATACTCAGAGAAGCAAACAGGTTAGACCACAGGCCAGCGGCCAATTTAATTGACATCTGGCCTGGATCTTACCTGTTTGCATAATCATGAAGTAGGTTCCAGCACTATAAGGGCTAACCTTTAACAAAATGCCAAGTTTTCAACTGTCCCAATTTGAAAGAGTTTACAGACGACATTTCAAAATGTGATGAAATTGAAAAATTGTCTTCTGATGGGGCAGAAAACATTGTGGGAAAAGGGGAAATTGCTCGTCAAGAGCAATTTCTCCTTTTCCAACCATGTTTTCCAAAGTGGTCTGCAACAAACTGGTCGAATGTCGTTATTGTTTGGTAATGGATTAACTTTTCATGCGGTCAATGCATCATGATTTATTCATCTCTCACCACTGTACATTTATGCACGTTTTGAAAAGCAGTCAATTGCTTGGCAAGAATGAATTGTTAGTCAGGTTAATTGGTTTCCTGTCAAACAGATTGCCCTTTACAACAGTATTTTTATATCTATCATAGAATTTTATCTTTTTTTTTTTCAAATTTCAATGTTTATTATAAATGTTCTTTACCATCGTGAAATTGCTTGGATTTGGGATGGTTTAGTATAAACTTATCCCTTTGTGATATTTTATGTGACGAATCCAAATTCAAAGCAATTGCAGATGGGATTTGATAAACATTGGAATATAAGATTGTCTTTGAGATTTTAAGCAAAATTCTATCAAAAGGGTACTTTAATCATATCAAGCAATTTTGATTTTTATCACAATTGGTTCCTGAGTTATTGGCTAAAAATGCCTCTAACCCTTATAGTGCTGGAACCAACTTCATGCTTATGCAAACAGGTAAGATCCAGACCAGCCAGCAATTTATTTGGCGACTGGCCTGGATCTGACCTGTTTGCTACTCTGAGTATCTTTCCTTATCAAAATAAGGCAGATATTTAAGGGTTTGGAAAGCATTAAATCTATTTTTAGAAAATGACCCAACATTCTATGGGTTAAACACTTATGCATGTGGGAAATGGTATAAAAGTAGGATGTTGGTTAGTCAGATTTACCATATTAGTGGTTCAATCCATTCCCCATATGCGAACTAATGGCTGGTTCAAATTGAAAGCATCAGCAGACGAAAATAAATAGCATGAAAAACAAACCTACTTTCTTTAGTTTCTTTCTCTATTGACAAAATCTGTATACCGGTATAGCCATTTACAATAACATAGAATACGGCTTAGACAAAGAAATGATAATCAACACATTGAACACAATATACAAAACATGAAATTTCAAGAATGGCAATACTATAAGAACTGAGGAACTTTTATGATATTCAATGTGTACTCTTGGAACTTTGGAAGAATAATTTGCTTGTGGGTATTAATTTTTGTTTGTCATACAGGTTTTAAAAACCCTTGCAGCAGGTTTGTCAAATAAATGTATGATAAAGTGTTTATTGGTGTTATGAGTGTTTTGTTTGATTTCTCCACAGCAAGTAATGTTGCCCTTGGCGATGTACTGATAATCGTAGGAGCTTCGCTATACGGTGTATCTAATGTCTGTGAGGAATATGTTGTGCGAAAGTTTGACCTGGTGGAATTTCTCTCAATGGTTGGCATATTTGGTAGCCTTATAAATGGAGCTCAATTGTAAGTAGATGAGTTTAATGGCATAATTCACTTTTATGTATTAGGTCGCACTTAATAGCCCCCACTCAACTCAAAACACAATACTTCTCCATTTGCGACAGTAGTTTCTTTTATCTTCTACATATCCTATTGAATGAGAATGTATGTAGCAATTGGTTAATGTATCTGTCCTTCTCTAACATTATGCCAAATAGCATGAGCTTATTGTTGTTTTATGCAGAGGCAAAGTACCAAATAGAGATGTCACTCAAATTGGTTATATTTTTTATTTCATTCCTTTTTTCTTTAGATTGAGCTATCAGCCTTGATTAAATCTTTTAGCAGGCAACGGTTTTAGAGTGAGGCTAATAACATTTAAATTTAAAATTGAGTGAAATTAATTGGCAAAAGACGATCAAGACATGAATAGTCTTTTCTTGGGATTTAGCTCTTCATAGGGCAAATTTTGAGATTTTCCAAAACATTATTTCATTGAAAATTCTTGTTCCAAGAGAGATGTAAAAGTAAACATTAAGATTCATTATCTTGTATACAAAAATGTCTTCTCAAAGTTTTCTCACTGAGGATCTTATTTTTGCATATATGAATGATTAGAATGCTTTGTTAACATGTATAACTGAATGTTGCATATTCCATGTACATAATGATCTTATACTTTCAGTTTAATTTTAGAAAGAGACGAAATCTCATCTCTAGATCTATCATCAACTGAAACTGGTAAGAGAAAAGTTTTTTCATTTCTAGGCAACATTTACCAATTAATTCTTAACCCATTATTAAACAATAACGACATTTGACCAATTTTTTGGAGACGACTCAATGGGCAATTTCTCCTTTACCCACAATGTTTTCTGCCCAAACAGATGATTATTATTCAATTTCATCACATTTGGAAAAGTCCTCTTCAAATTCTTTCAATTTGGGGCAATCGAAAATTTGGCATTTGGTAAAGGGTTAATTTAGACACAAAATTGAAGTTGGTTTTTGTCTACCTTAATAACCTACACTATAGGCAGCTAAGATTTGTGTTTTCCATCAATATAACTGAAATATTGTTGATGTGATGTAAAACCAAAAAAAAAGCATTAATGGTAGTCTAGGTATTTAACAAAGGTTTGTATCAAAATTTTAAGACTATGGCTTCAAAGATGTTATCTAAAGTAATATTCTTAAATGCTCATAAGATCCTTTCAATACAAAATTTTTAGATTTACAAAATATTTCTGAGAAACAATCTTTCCTTCTTTACAGTTATTTTAATGCATAGGATTAAACAATCTGAAAAATCACTGTGACAGAAGGAGAAATGGCTTGTTCAATCAATTCTTTTATCTGAACAAATTCTACAAATGTCAGAAAAGCAATGGCATTCCATTATACTGTACTTCCTAATTGTCCCCTTCAGATGCTTTTACAACCAGGTAACTCCCAAATGTGGAAATTAGAGGTCAACATTTTAGAAATTCCTTGTTTTTGTGTTTTATTTCAGTGATACCATTGGTGACATTTGTTGTGTGTTTGTTTTTGTTATACTCAACGATGCCTGTGGTTATAAAGATGACCAGTGCCACTACCGTCAATCTCTCTGTTCTGTCAGCAGATTTTTACACACTTCTCTTCGGGTTGTTCCTGTTTAATTACGAGGTATGTTATGTTACAGGGGTCTCCGTGGCCTACTGGTTAGAGTACAGAACTTGAAATCACATGGCCCCTCTCCGCTTGGGTTCAATTCCTGAGAGGGATATGGATTTTAATGAGAGGCAGCTAGTCCCCCGACTGACTTACGGAATGCCGATGGTTCTACCCGCCTTGGCCAGCCCTTGTGGGCAGTTGAGTATGGGGTCTTCCTCCATCACTAAGAGTCGGGCATCGCTACATAACTGAAATAATGTTGATGTGATGTAAAACCCATATAAAAAAAAAAAAAGAAATGTCATATTACGTTATGTTTTTTGTGACAAAATCGATAATTCAATCTATGATTATCTGTAGTTTACTTTAACCCTTTACCAAACGCCATATTTTCGACTGTCCCAGCCCCACCAACACCCCTAGTTTCGTGGGAGTGACCTTGTGAAAGTCACTATAGAGCCCTAGCCTAGTACTGGTGTATCCAGGAAAGCAGTTACATGACTGAAAAAATGTTGATATGGCGTTAAACACTATACTGTACAAACAAATTGACTGTCCCAAATTAAAAGAGTTTGCAGACACCATTTCAAAATGTGATGAAATTGAAAAATAATCTTCTGATAGGGCAGGAAACATTGTGGGAAAAGGAGAAATTGCTAGCAATTTCTCCTTTTCCCACAATGTTTTCCAGAGTCATTGGCAACAAACTGGTCAAATGTCATTATTGTTTGGTAATGGGTCAAAAATATTGTAATGCATAAGTTCATACAGTGAATTACAAATACAAAACATACAAGTTGTGGCAAAAAGGTTTGGACAAAAGTTCTTACAACAGTAGATTTGGCCATTCCCATAATGTTAAAGTTAAATCACATGGCCCCTCTCTGTGTGGGTTCAAATTCTGAGAGGGATATGGATTTTCATGAGAGGCAGTCTCTCGACTGACTTATGGAATGCAGATGGTTCTTCCCGCCTTGACCAACCCTTATGGGCAGTTGAGTATGGGATCTTCCTCCACCATTAAGAGTCGGGCATCACTACATAACTGAAATAATGTTGATGTGTTGAAAAAACGCATATGAAAAAAAAAATATTAATGTTAAAGTTGATCAAAGTTAGTCCCTTTCCTTGTAACCACAGAGAGCAAATGTAAGAGCAGTATCTAAGAACTATTTCTCTCATTACCCTTTGTTGAATTTTTAGACTTTTAAATCTTGTGTTTATTAGGTAGCCTCCATCAGTCTTACCTTAATGTTTGATCTGTTGCTTGCTATTGTTTGCTATTGTTTTCAATTTGAGTTTTTGCAGTTGCATAGTGGTTAGTTTTAGAATTTTAAGATCAGGTGAACTAACACCAGTCAATAATTTCCCTGTGGAGTGGCTAATTTGCAAAGCTATTTACTTGCTTTGTGGAATAATTTACTAAAACCGCATGATTGGATAATTGTTAAAAAAACTGTATTAAATCCCAAATAATCATATATTTGGAAAAATCACATAACTCAATGTGAGGGTTTTGGTCACAGTTTCAGCATTCTAGAATATTACAGAGGTCTATATTTATCCTGTCGCCACACAATTTGCAGACCGATAAAAGGGTGCCGTATACACACTTTCTTCTTTATTTTCTTTATTCATTTATTTTATTGGAATACATATAGGAAACAGGATGAATAGAAAAGTTGGTTTGTCTTTCAATAGGAAAGTTTATCAGTCTCGGCTTTCGATTATTATCTGATTTGCCTTCCGCTCACCAAATAATATTCCTACACTTTGCATGGTAACATTTCCAATTCTTGACACTAACCATCCATTCTCTATTTATCCTTGGGTCAATACTATGTAATATAATAATATAATGGTATAGTATATAGTATTGACCCAAGGATAACTAAAACCCCTATGGAATGTTATACCCCTTTATCTGGACGTACATGTTTTAACCCTTATAATGCTGGAATCAACTTCATGCTTATGCAAATAGGTTGGATCCAGGTCAGCTGCCAAGTAAATTGGCAGCCGACCTGTGAGCTAACCTGTTTGCTTCTCTGAGTATCTTTCCTCATCAAAATTAAGCAGATATTTAAGGTTTTGGAATGCAGACGACATATAAATCTATTTTTAGAAAATTACCCAGCATTCTAAGGGTAAATGGTTTAAATCTCTTTTCAGTTCCATGTCCTCTACTTCATATCCTTCGTTGTTATTCTGATTGGACTGGTTGTATATACAGTAAGCCCAACTTCGCAGCCTGATCAATGTCTGAACAAAAGTGACGCGGAGGAAACGGAGCCGTCAACAGATGAAGCTCTACACAAGGACAGAAATGTTGGCAGGAATGTGGAACCAGATATAACATATGTCAGATAACACTTGATTTTAAACCCTTAACCAGATGCCAAATTTTGAATGTCCAAAAATTGAAAGAGTTTGCAGACGACATTTCAAAATGTGATGAAATTGGAAGAATGATCGTCTGATAAGGTGGAAAACATTGTGGGAAAGGAAGAAATTGCTTGTCATGAGCCTTTTCTTCCTTTCCCACAACGTTTTCCAGAGTGGTATGCAACAAAGAGGTAAAATGTCGTTTTTGTTTGGTAATGGGTTAAAACATTTGTTTCTCTCCAAACCAGTAGTCAAAACATGCCTGAAGTTACCATTTTTAGCTACATGAAATTTAAGATGAAAAGATTTTTAGTCTACCAGTTACGACTTTTTATCTTTGATATTAATTTTATAATAAATACTTCAAAATATACAAGTTAGAGATAAAAACTGAAGAGATATGTTGTAACCAGTTATAATTTTATTGGTTTTATCGATTTTAATCACTACTGCAACTTTCTATGTAAGACTGTGTTCAAGAGTTGTTAAAATAAGCAATTTGTGATGTTTTATAATAAAACTCTTTATCTGATGAATACTAGTTTATATTTTATACCTTTCAAAATTAATGGGAGGGAGGTAGGGACCTCCATGGTAAGATTGCTGGGTATCGTTTTACTGAACAACATAGGGAAGATATTAACGCAAGTCAAAACTGATCAATATGGATTGTATCTTTAAAGAAAACACAATATTGTCATCGGACAACTTATTGGAAGCTTTTGCGAAGAGACGATTCCAATGATGTGTTTGTGTACAATATTGCCGAGTTTAATATTGAAATGAGAGAGCATGGTGTTTTAAATTCATCCACATTTTTAGCATAAATGTTAAGTAAAACGGTGGGGCCTCCACCGATAGGGTAGGGTACTGGGAATACTTACTTGAAGGTCTGAATGTGGTGGCATACTGGTTTGTTTGTTTGATTTGTTTTACATCGATTGTGAAGGAAGTTTATCAAAGCCTATCAAAATCACCCTCGATGACTGTCCTGGATACTACACACCAGGGAACCGTTTTACTGAACAGTTTATCTTAAGATTTGTTTAAGTTTAAAACAACCATTCCTCTTATTTCAATATTGGGAAAAGCAATATTGCAAAGTAACACATCATTTGAATCGTCTCTCCGAGACGCTTCCAATGACGTGTCACATTGTAATATTGTACTTTATCGAAGACACTATCCATGTGTATCAGTTATGACTTACGAAAGTATTTTCCTTAGGTTGTTTGGTAAAACGATACTCAGTACTCTGATTTAAGTGTTAGTCCTGGCAATTTTCATCTTTCCTAACGGGGATTTTAACCCAGACCCCTTAATACAAGAGTCCGGTCCTCTACCATTGCACCACTGTCAGGTCTGTATCCTTATTTATATACAATTTGCTCCATGTATTTTATTTCTGTATAAGACTTTAATGCCATCACAAACATTTTCAGTTTTGTGACAGCTTTCCTTAATACCTAGGACCTCAATGTTTAGTTTTGCTTGACTCTGGCTCAAGATATGATACTGGGAATACGTACTTAAAGGTCTGATTGTGGTTGCATACTGGTTTGTTTCATGATTAAGAGACCAGTGGCTCCATGGTTTTTTTTTCCAAACAATGAGGACATTTAACCACTTTGTTGCAGAGACTCTTTTTTCTTCCCAATCTGCAGATTATTTTCCAATTTCATAACATCTTGAAATGTCTGCAAACTCTTTTAATTTGGTACTGTCCAAAATTTGGCGTCTGGTAAAGGGTTGATGCCGTCGCAACAATTTTCTAGTTTTGTCGTGGCTTTCCTTGGTACCTGGGACTTAATGGTCAGTTTTGCTGGTCTCTTGCTCCTGATAGATATACTGATAATAATTGCTCGAAGGTCTGATTGTGGTGGCATACTGGTGTCCGTCTCAATTAATAGACCAATGGCCTTAAGGTCTGATTGTGGTGGCATACAAGTGTGAGTCTTGATTTATAGACCAGTGGCCTTAAGGTCTGATTGTGGTGGCATACAAGTGTGAGTCTTGATTTATAGACCAGTGGCTTTAAGGTCTGATTGTGGTGGCATACTGGTGTGTGTCATGATTTAGAAACCAGTGGTTTGAAGGTCCAATTGTTGTGGCATACTGGTCTGTGTCTCAATTTATAGACCAGTGGCTTGAGGGTCAGATTGTGGTGGCATACTGGTTTGTGACTCGATTAATAGACCAGTGGCCTTAAGGTCTGATTGTGGTGGCATACTGGTTTGTGAGTCAATTTATAGACCAGTGGCCGTTAGGTCTGATTGTGGTGGCATACTGGTTTGTGACTCAATTTATAGACCAGTGGCTTGAAGTTCTGATTGTAGCGGCATACCAGTGTGAGTCTTGATTTATAGACCAGTGGCTTGAAGTTCTGATTGTAGTGGCATACCAGTGTGTGTCTCAATTTATAGACCAGTGGCTTGAAGTTCTGATTGTAGTGGCATACCAGTGTGTGTCTCAATTTATAGACCAGTGGCATAAAGGTCTGATTGTGGTGGCATACTAGTGTGTGTCAGGATTTAAAAACCAGTGGTTTGAAAGTTCAATTGTGGCATACTGGTGTGTGTGTCTTGATTTATAGACCAGTTGCTTGAGGGTCTGATTGTGGTGGCATACTGGTGTGTGTCTCAATTTATAGACCAGTGGCTTGAAGGTCTGATTGTGGTGGCATTCTGGTGTGTGTCTCAATTTACAGACCAGTGGCTTGAAGGTCTGATTGTGGTGGCATACCTGTGCGAGTCTTGATTTATAGACCAGTGGCTTGAAGGTCTGATTGTGGTGGCATACCAATGTGTGTCTCAATTCATAGACCAGTTGCTTGAAGGTATGATTGTGGTGGCATACAAGTGTGAGTCTTGATTTATAGACCAGTTGCTTGAAGGTCTGATTGTGGTGGCATACTTGTGTGTGTCTTGATTTATAGACCAGTGGCTTGAAGGTCTGATTGTGGTGGCATACTGGTGTGTGTCTTGATTATAGACCAGTGGCTTGAAGGTCTGATTGAGGTGGCATACTGGTGTGTGTTTTGATTTATAGACCAGTGGCTTGAAGGTCTGCTTGTGGTGGCATACTGGTGTGTCTTGATTTATAGACCAGAGGCTTGAAGGTCTGATTGTGGTGGCATACTGGTGTGTGTCTTGATTTATAGACCAGTGGCTTGAAGGTCTGATTGTGGTGGCATACTGGTGTGTGTGTCTTGATTTATAGACCAGTGGCTTGAAGGTCTGATTGTGGTGGCATCTTGGTATGTGTCTTGATATATAGACCAATGGTTTGAAGGTCCAATTGTTGTGGCATACTGGTCTGTGTCTCAATTTATAGACCAGTGGCTTGAATGTCTGATTTTGGTGGCATACTGGTGTGTGTCTTGATTTATAGACCAGAGGCTTAAAGGTATGATTGTGGTGGCATACTGGTGAGTGTGTGTCTTGATTTATAGACCAGTTGTTTGAAGGTCTGATTGTGGTGGCATACTGGTGTGTGTGTGTGTCTTGATTTATAGACCAGTTGCTTGAAGGACTGATTGTGGTGGCATACTGGTGTGTGTCTTGATTTATAGAGCAGTGGCTTGAAGGTCTGATACTGGTGTGTGTCTTGATTCATAGACCAGTTGCTTGAAGGTCTGATTGTGGTGGCATACTGGTGTGTGTGTGTCTTGATTTATAGACCAGTTGCTTGAAGGTCTGATTGTGGTGGCATACTGGTGTGTGTGTGTGTTGATTTATAGACCAGTTGCTTGAAGGTCTGAATGTGGTGGCATACTGGTGTGTGTGTCTTGATTTATAGACCAGTGGCTTGAAGGTCTGATTGTGGTGGCATCTTGGTATGTGTCTTGATATATAGACCAATGGTTTGAAGGTCCAATTGTTGTGGCATACTGGTCTGTGTCTCAATTTATAGACCAGTGGCTTGAATGTCTGATTTTGGTGGCATACTGGTGTGTGTCTTGATTTATAGACCAGAGGCTTGAAGGTATGATTGTGGTGGCATACTGGTGAGTGTGTGTCTTGATTTATAGACCAGTTGTTTGAAGGTCTGATTGTGGTGGCATACTGGTGTGTGTGTGTGTCTTGATTTATAGACCAGTTGCTTGAAGGACTGATTGTGGTGGCATACTGGTGTGTGTCTTGATTTATAGAGCAGTGGCTTGAAGGTCTGATACTGGTGTGTGTCTTGATTCATAGACCAGTTGCTTGAAGGTCTGATTGTGGTGGCATACTGGTGTGTGTGTGTCTTGATTTATAGACCAGTTGCTTGAAGGTCTGATTGTGGTGGCATACTGGTGTGTGTGTGTCTTGATTTATAGACCAGTTGCTTGAAGGTCTGAATGTGGTGGCATACTGGTGTGTGTCTTGATTTATAGACCAGTTCCTTGAAGGTCTGATTGTGGTGGCATACTGGTGTGTCTTGCTTTATAGAGCAGTGGCTTGAAGGTCTGATTGTGGTGGCATACTGGTGTGTGTCTTGATTTATAGAGCAGTGGCTTGAAGGTCTGATACTGGTGTGTGTCTTGACTCATAGACCAGTTGCTTGAAGGTCTGATAATGGTGTGTGTCTTGATTTATAGACCATTGGCTTGAAGGTCTGATACTGGTGGCATATTGGTGTGTGTCTTGATTATAGACCAGTGGCTTGAAGGTCTGATACTGGTGTGTGTCTTGATTATAGACCAGTGGCTTGAAGGTCTGATACTGGTGTGTGTCTTGATTTATAGACCAGTGGCTTGAAGGTCTGATACTGGTATGTGTCTTGATTATAGACCAGTGGCTTGAAGGTCTGATACGGTTGTGTGTCTTGATTTATAGACCATTGCCTTGAAGGTCTGATAATGGTGGCATATTGGTGTGTGTCTTGATTATAGACCAGTGGCTTGAAGGTCTGATACTGGTGTGTGTCTTGATTATAGACCAGTGGCTTGAAGGTCTGATACTGGTGTGTGTCTTGATTTATAGACCATTGGCTTGAAGGTCTGATAATGGTGGCATATTGGTGTTTGTCTTGATTTATAGACCATTGGCTTGAAGGTCTGATAATGGTGGCATATTGGTGTGTGTCTTGATTTATAGACCATTGGCTTGAAGGTCTGATAATGGTGGCATATTGGTGTGTGTCTTGATTATAGACCAGTGGCTTGAAGGTCTGATACTGGTGTGTGTCTTGATTTATAGACCAGAGGCTTGAAGGCCTGATAGTGGTGACATACTGGTGTGTGTGATGATTTATTAACCAGTTGCTTGAAAGTCTGATTGTGGTTGCATACTGTAGCAGGCTTTCTTGATAAGTTACCAGTACTCATGAAAAATGTGGATAAACAAAACATAATCAAATGGACCCAGCTGATCACAGGATTCCAACCTCTTGTCGCCATGCTAATGTTCCAACCCTGAACCACTGTCCTCTTATAGCAAACTAAAGAAGCATTTGCTTGAATTTATGGTTCATTGCATACATAGACGATTATAAAAACTCGAAAACATTTTCAGGATTAAAACACAGGAGTAATATATATATACATATATATGTCAATTGCTAGTGTGAAATAGTAAAATCAAAAAGTAATAGGAGGCCAGACGGGACCTCTAGGGTTAGTATTGCTGGTATTTGGCTCCGGGTAGATTACTGGGAATATTTACTTGAAGGTCTGATTGTAATGGCATACTGGTGGGTGTCTCGATCTATAGACCAGTGGCTCAATGTTTTGTCTATAAGGGTTTAACGCTGTCGTAACAACTTTTCAATTTTGTTATGGCTTTCCTGGTTTTATCTTTTTATTATTTTTACTAGGCTAGGTTCTCAAATATCTCCCTAAAGGAAAATCAAAGTTACAGATTTC
Source organism: Cerastoderma edule (assembly GCA_947846245.1). Classification (NCBI taxonomy): domain Eukaryota; kingdom Metazoa; phylum Mollusca; class Bivalvia; order Cardiida; family Cardiidae; genus Cerastoderma; species Cerastoderma edule. Next base: position 25,097,311 of record OX401407.1, on the reverse strand, counting down.
CTAGATTCACCAGTACTCAATGAAGTCCAGGGGCCCGTTTTACTTAACAACTTACGGAAAATGTTTGCTTAAGTCATAATTGATAAACATGAATAGTATCTTCAATGAAAGTACAATGTTGCAATGTGGCACTTCATTGGAAGCGTCTCGGAGAGACGATTCCAATGATGTGTCACTTTGCAATATTGCTTTGTCCAATATTGAAATAAGAGGAATTGTTGTTTTAGACTTACGCAAATCTTAAGCGTAAACTGTTTAGTAAAACCGTACCCAGGGCATTCTCTAAGTCAACCTGGGGACTTCCTTTCATAAAAATATATATGCTATATATTTAAGTCCAACAAGGGGCCATGCAATATCAAGTTCTGTACTCCCCCATTAGGCCCCAGAAATCAAATTCAACAACCAAAAGGCATCATATCAAGTGTTTTTTGGGGTCTATCCAGAGAAGAGTTTTCCATCTAGTATCTTAATTTTTGGAAGATTGCTATTTAGCATTTCCAGACTATTAGTATAAAAAACTGCCTCTAATTGGATTCAGGACATGTTCAAACTGCGAAATTTGTCAGCCAACAATTTATATGAGTTTGAAAACTTTTATTTATAAATAAAGTGAAATTTTGTTAAAATCAATATGACTAAAGGAGCGATTGCTTGTAGCACACAATTTTTCCCTTTGTCATGCAGATTTCTAGATTTTTCTGATACATAAACACACATATAAATTAACCCTTAGGATGCTGGGTAATTCTCTAAAAATCTATTTTTGAATCATCTGCTTTCCAAAACCTTAAACATCTACTTAAATTTGATGAGGAAAGATACTCAGAGTAGCAAACAGGTTAGATCACTGGCAAGCCGCATATTTACTTGGCAGCTGGGCTGGATCTAACCTGTTTGCATAAGCATGAAGTTGTTTCCAACACTATAGGGGTTAAGTTAATTTCATTATCATGTGTGAATTTATTCCGATTTACATTTTCTTTCATGTTTTTGGACGAAGTCAAAAAACAATATAACAGAAGGTATTTAATGTGGGGTAGCTAAATAATTAAATGCGATAAATGAATGGTCTTGAATAGATTTTATTAGTCACTGAAACAAAGTTTGATGTCCAAATAACTTTCCATGAATAATCAAAAGCAAAGCAAAAAAGCCCCGATTGTGATAATGGATTTCATTGCATTAGTTATCATTCATTTATTTAGCAATACCCAGCATGTTGATTAGGACGGAAGACACATATTCCAATCAAACAAGGACTACATCTCGTACATCAAGCAATCAGACTGAACAATCAATCTTTGGTCTGCTAGAAAGACTTGCATAGTTGACTTCCATGAATCCATTAAATAAATCTTGTTTTGCACCAACATTAAGGCATTATTTATAGATTGAGTTAAAAGGCATTCCAAGTACCTCATCAACTCAATGATTTCATGAAAGCAAATTGGAAACTGGAACAATTCATTCATTTGTTAGGTGTTTAAAGCCGCCTCAACAATTTTTCAGCTATGTTACGGCTTTCCTGGATCCATAAGTACTCAACTAATATCTAAAGCGACTTGCTAAAGCCAAGGACACTCCCACAAAACCAGGTGTTGTTGGGGCTTGAACCTTAAATCCCCCAGTTCTTTGTCCACCACCTTAACCACTGGGCCACGCAGGACCCTGATTCTCAAACAAGAAATGGGTCATCTTGGGTTCAGCGCAATACAATAGAAAGTGCTTGACATTTGTGAAAGAGTTCCTATAGAATTGCATTAAACCCTTGCCTTGTTAGGTCAGAAAACTTAATCAGATAGGTCATAGGCATGTTCTCCTCATCTAAAGCTCCTTTTAAATAATATAATCAAATATAAATCATGATCAGTCACCTCATCTAGTTAATTTTTTAAACTTGCTGTTTATTCAATTATAGAAACTTTCTACAAGAATGCAAAGTTCCCTGCTGAAGTTATCATATGGAAGGTTCAGTGCAAAACTATAGTAAGTGCTTCATGTTTATGAAGCACTTACTATAGTCTTGCATTGAACCCTCTATATGGCATACAATAAGTAATATGGAGACAGAGTAAACAAATATATATCATAATCATAACCCAGCTTCTACATTCATTATTGCATAACAATTAATAAAACATGTACACTTTGATGCAACGAATAACTCCGCCAACATTCTAGTGCTCTTCATAAATCCGTTCCAAACACCCCCTAGTCAGGTCTCTACTCCAGAAACATGGAAAGATCTGTTAATCATTTAAACTAAAGTCCCAACTCGAACCATGTTGCCTGCTGTTGTATACAGATTTAGCATGCTCAGTCTGACGAGTCCATTTCTTCACCCACACTGTCCTTTTTAGCTCTCTTCATTGACATTAAGGCCTTTTCCCTCAATGTTCTTTCCAATTCTTCCCCATCTTTACCATGTCCTTCTTCACTGTCTGAATCTTCCTGCAAAAATTAATAAATAAACAAATATTCAAGATTGGCAATCATTAAGTTTCTTCATTTCCGTGACTCTTTACCCTATTTTGTGCAATTGTCTGTAATACTTAAAACACTCTTAGCAGTATTGTTGGGTTCATTATCAATTCTTGTTATTTCTTTTTTGTTTTGCTATATTTGCTGTTAGGGCAAATTTTTAAAAGATGGTAAAGTAACACCAGTTACTGGTTCTCATATCCTTATAGAACCAGTGAATGACAGGTACTAGTCTCTTGACTCTCTCCATCGTACATGTTCATTTACATTTAATCAAGTATTTGAGGAACACTTGCGAAATGGAGAAATTGTTTGAAATATAAAATTTCTCCTTTTGTCACAATTGCTTTCCAGTATTCAATAATACAAAGTAAAATGTTACCTCCAAAAGCATAAACCATATCTCCAATTGCTTTCTAACTAAGGCATTCACAAATGCGTATACAAATGAAAAAGGTCAATTTATGCTCAGCTCTAGCTTCAATAGATAAGTCTACTTACTGCTGCCTCTTGTTTTTTGTGTTTCTTGTGCTTTTTATGTTTCTTGTGCTTTTTGTCTTTCTTCTTTTTCTTCTTTTTATCCCCATCAGAAGACTCGGGCTGAAAACAGAAAAATTCAAACAATCTGATTTTGAAACAAACCATCCTCAAGCATATATATAAGTTTTTAGTGGATATTTCTTTAACCCTTATAGTGTAGGAACCGACTTCATGCTTATGCAAACAGGTTAGATCCAGGCCAGCCGCTGAGTAAATTGGCGGCTGGTCTATAATCTAATCTGTTTGCATCTTTCCCTATCAAAATTAAAATTAAGCAGACATTTAAGGTTTTGGAAAGCAGACGACACAAAAAACTCTTTTTGGAAAATTTCCCATTATTTTTAGGGTTAACAGATTTTGTTAGAGCTTGAAAGTCTTTAAAAGAAATCTGAAAACTGTGTATTGCCTGGATTGAAACAAGACTCCTATAAGTCATCAAAATAAATAATAGTAACTCAGTCAAGAGTCAACAGTTATTGGAACGAAAAGTGGCGTTTTCTTTGTGTAAAACAGGGCTCACCCTGGCTGGAAAAAAGTCTGCGCCAGCACATTTGCCAAATGACAAAAATAGGAGCCAAATTTAAGAAGTAGGAGCCAAATTCTGAGCAAATGGCTCCAATTAAAATTCCTTTATTTTGATTAAACACTTTTCATGTTATATGTACTTATGTGTTAATTCCTCTTGGTAAATTATTTTCTTTTTGTTATGTTTCACCATTTGTATTAAAATTGTATTGTCATGAAAAGGTAATGTGAAATACAAATATTATGTAAAACCCCCCCCCTCCATTTTCGAACAAATTTAAACCAAAGATGGTAAAACTAAAGGCTACACTTTGAGTGACAAAATCAAAATGAATCTTTTATCTCAGATAACATTAAATCATAATGAAGACTATACGTTTCTGAATGCTCAGTTTTGTTAATTATTTTAGAAATGTCCGACAGATAAAAGATAAGTAAACATGATTTAGGGTCTTTTTGTTTTTACTCTCGTCAAGACCCCGGTCTGATGATTCGAATGATTATTAATAGAGGATCAAAATATGAATAGTAACATCGCATCAGCGAAGGAAGCAAACTGTCAATATCAAAATACTTTACAAATTAACCCTCTTTTAATTCGCGCATTCTACCATGCATTATAACACACTGGATGGAATGCGGTAAATATTAATCGGTTTTCGTGGAACAACCACATCAAGTTTACCAATCAAGTGTGTCGAGTTGTTTACACATAATAAAGACTCGATTAATACACTCCTCAGGCATTTTTTGACACGGGAATAACAATAAGCGGATTAATTTGGGGTTTTCGAAGATAGTGTGTCAAAAAAAGGAACTGTCTGTAATATCCGGACAGGTGGAAATAAGGTAAAGTTGAATGAAAAAAACATGCGCCAAGCTAATTCACCAAATCTTGAAATCTTTTGCCAGAATGAAATAATATTCGCATTTGGCGACCGACAGCGTGAGCCCTGGTAAAATCTCTCAAGGAAAAATGTTTGTCTGATTGGTTTCCTAACTTCTACAAGGGTTTTACTTTACATCAACATTATTTCATTGTGTTGGGATGCCCCACTCTTAATGATGGAGAAAGACCCCATACACTACTGCCCTAAGGGCTGGTCACGCAGGGTAAAGCCATCGGCATTAAGTAAGTCAATCGTGATATTACCTCTTGTCATATCATAAAGACATACATATACATGTCGTTTTACAGGATCATGGCAAATACAAAAGGTAAGGTTGCAATATAGTTCAAATACTTTTAGGAGGAATAAAGCTCACCTCGGATTCGGACACTTTTTTCATGTTATCATTCTCCTTGTCAACTTCTGGTGAGGAATCTCTCCTCTCTGATTTTTTCACCAATACAACTCTACGCACTTCATCTGAACTATCGCCATGTCTATGGGCTTCTTCAAAGTCAGGACTATTTGATAGTGACCTCTGTCTTTTAACAACTCTCTCATCTGGACTTAATGATCGGTCTAATTTCCGCTTAGAATCAGATTTACCTGATTTTTTCACCTTTAAGTCCCTCTGTATAGGGGAACGGGAGCGTGACACACTTTCCTTCTTTCTCTCTTTTTGTGGAGACACTGAGGGTTCACTTGTAGAATGTTTATTTTTTGAATTACTTCTTTCACGAAGGGAGCCGTTCCTAGATGTCTCTCTTCCTTTTCTTAGATCAGGAGATGTATTTCTTGGTTTTCTTTCTGTTGATTTAGAACGTCTTTTGAGTGATGGAGATTTCCTTCTTGGTGGAGGAGACTGTTCATTTGGGGATATGGACCTACTTTTTACGCTTTTCTTTGACTTCTCACGTTCAATTGAATAGGATTTCTTCTTTCGTATAGGTGAAGAGGGTGCCTCATCACTGGAACTGTCATCTTCACTCTCTGAATCCTGACGTTTCTTTGAACTGACCTTTTCTTTTCTTGGAGGTTTTTGTTCCTCTGGCGATACACCTCTCTCCTTTTTCTTATTAGTAGGTTTTTTCACAGGCCTCCTTTCTGGTGATGAATCTTCGCCTGAAGAACTATCCGACTCCGGTGTTGGTGCTCGTTGTTTACGTTTTCGCGGAGGAGGAGCCTCTTCCTCTGAGCTGTCTGCCCTTCGTCGTTGTCTGGGAGGTGGAGACTGTCGTCGTCGATCCGGCGGACTCTCTGCACGTCTCCTCCTATGGACTGGAGACATTTTACGCTGCACTGGTGACGGGGATCTGTACCTCTCTCGTCTAGATGGAGCTGGGTGACGCATGTCCTCCTCGTAATACCTTCGCGGAGATCTGTATCGGGGAGGGCTCCTATAGAAGACAGAAAACAGCCTTTTTTTAACCCATTACCAAACAATAGCAACATTTGACCAGTTTGTTGCAGACGAGTCTGGAAAACATTGTAGAAAAAGGAAAATTGCTCTTAACGAGCAATTTCTCCTCTTCCCACAATGTGTTCTGCCCTATCAGAAGATCATTTTTCAATTTCATCACATTTTGAAATGTTTTGTCTGCTAACTCTTTCAATTTGGGTCAGTCATGAATTTAATGTTTGGTAAAGGGTTAAGTAATATTCTTTAATCTATGCAGTAATTCCACATATCAATGCCTCTATCAAAGAAATTTCAAGCCAAAAACTATAATGCTTGGGAATAAAAAAGTAAGCAATGGTAAAAATTTAGCTAGGCTCTACAATTTCATTACTAAAAAAGATTAATAAAACCAGATTCTAAGATTAAGGAATTCTAAAGAAAAGCTTTGACCTGTTGCTAATTAGGTTTCAAATTTAAATCAACATGGAAATAAATCCAGTAATATTTTTCTTTTTATCATAACTGATCAATATCAATTAAGTAAGAAAATTTAAATTTCCTTTAACAAATTCTTATGAAACCACAATGAAAAGATAGAAAATTCTAAACTTCAAACTATTTCTCCTTTTTCACTGATCTTTAAAGTTTATTTCTGTATTTGTGTCAAAAATGAGTTGTTACTTTGAAATACTTTTTTGACGCTTCCCCAAAACGGTTAAATTATTGGTAATGAAGAAAATATTTTTAATAGGTTGAATATAAATCACATGTGTTGAGAGATACCTCATTCTCCTTTCTGCATATCTATCTCTGTCATCCCTATACCTTGGAGGGCTCCTTCTGGGGGATGGGTATCTGAAAATGTAAAACAAGTTAGTTAAAGTTTCCCGAAAGGGTTGTCTGTAATAACTAGTCCCTATTTGTTGACCAATTGACCAGTCGACAAAACCTCGCCCCAATATTTGTCTGAGTTGTTTTTATAAATGGAACCATTGAAAACAATATTTACGAGCATGCATGCATTTGTTTCTCGGAGTTCTTTACACCATTTCATTGGGTAAACTGTTATGAATATCCAAAATGAGGTATATTGGCGACTGCTCAATTACCTACAATGGGACAGGTCTAAATTGGAAGGAGCAGCAGACAATAATAGAGTATGAAAAATAACATTTTTTGCATTTTTGGTGAAAACCTTTGTGAAAAAAGGATGAAAAATACATTTTGAATGCAATTTAAATGCGTTTTCTCCTTGTCATCATGGTTTCGAAACTCCTCTGATGTGGTATGTTTCTATAAGTGTATATGAAGGCAAAAGATTTCAAACACTAATGCAACACATACAGGCACCTGTTGAAGATGATAATCATCAATATCTAATGAATATTATTACAGCATTGGTGATCTTAACCATCATGCTGTTGGAAACTTAAAAGTTTCTCACTACCACAAACGGATAAAAACATAACCATTTGCAATTTAAAAAAAAAAAAGTCAAACAATTCTGCTAATGTTTTAGGATGAAATGTCATGTATGACATGCAATCTTTCAATTCATAAACTACTTTCTTCAAATAAAAGCTTTATCTTATGGTTGGAATTCCAATCAAACTGATTTCCAAATACCAAACAAAAGTTTCATGTGTCCAGCAGCAGACCAGGTCAATCCAGATAAGAGTGATTCTACTGTAAAAATAATTTGACAATTATTTTTGATAGGAATATGTTAAATCATCCATTTTAAGTGTTAGAAATAAATAAAACTGAAAGAAACATACATAATCATGAATAGTATTCACACTCACCTGTCATGATATCTGTCATTTCTCCTTGGTGAGGGGGATCTTCTTCTTACATCTCTATCTCTTCTCCCTAAGAAAATGAAAATGTTAGATAATTATAATTATCATTGTGGTTTTACCAAATTTAACAAAGGATTTCGGCTAAAAAGTTAATTCATTCACATCTGCACAAGAAATTAGTTGGACTTGGTCCAGTTGTTAAATATAAACCTTTTATATGTATAACCCTATCTTATACACAGTTTGCAAAGCCAATTTATCTACATTTTAAGGTCAACCAGGATTAATTTTTGTAGTAGGAGGGTGATATGCAAGACAATGTGACAGTTTGGGGGAACTTCATCACTAGATTTATCATAAAACTGAGCGAAGTAGCCAGGGTTTCTGGTTAAAGAACCCAGGGAAAATCCCTGACCCACCAGATCTTACTGAAACTTTTGGTCATCTTATAAAGAGTGCTTCCAGATTTTATCAAACTATTCAAAACTATAGTGGCATAACACATCCATATAGCCCATCATGCAAATAAGATTTCTGCTCTGGCCTAGACTTACTGGTCGGCTCATGTCATACCCACATGAGCTTATGTAACCCTTCATGTGACTAACTTAAATTGCCAAAAGCATCCACCTCACTTGAGTATGTAAGACATCATCATGTCACAAACATTTTTTTCTAAGTTAACCCTTTACCAAACACCAAATTTTCGACTGTCCCAAATTGAAAGAGTTTGCAGACGACATTTCAAAATGGGATGAAGTTGAAAAATTATGTTCTGATAGGGCAGAAAACATGAGAGAAGGAGAAATTGCTCGTTAAGAGCAATTTCTCGTATTCCCACAATGTCTTCAAGAGTCATCTGCAACAAACTGGTCAAATGTCCTTATTGTTTGGTAAAGGATTAAGGGGCCCAACTCTTCAAAGATAACCATTAAATGTAGTGGTACTACTTACTTGGTGCAGGAGGAGGGGGCGTGTCCTCGTCAGACGAGGAGGAAGAACTTGAGGAGTCGGATTCCTCCGGTTCCTCTTTCTGTTTCCTGTATGTTCTCCTCTGCTGGACCCCCTTCTTACCCGAGGATTCATTCTCATCGCTATCATCCATCATGGGCTGAAACATACAAAGTATTGGTCTCTTAGTTCTTTGTCATTTATGGGGTTTGCATCACATCAACATTATTTCAGCACTGTCTGATTCATATTGAAGGAATAAGATCCCCAAACTAGAAAGCCTATTAGAGTTGGTCAAGCCAGATAGAATCATCAACCTTCTGTGAGTCAACCAGGAAACTACCTCACATGGAAATACTATTTCTGTTATCTGTTATCGGGATTTGAACCCTGATGGTACTATTTGTTCAATGAGATTCAAAATGATAACAGTCAATCTGGTTTTAAGGGACCACTCTTAAACACAGCATGAAAAGATATTTATTCTGGGGCTCTCTTAATACAGACGCAGGTCATCCAGAAAGCTCATAGCGTCTGAATTTAGCCGTAAGATATAAAGTTTGAGACTTTTAATACAAGACACAAGCCAATCAGAAAGCTACTTCCAGAGCTTTCTGAGCAACTTGCATCTGTTTAAAGCTGTGTTATCCTATACACCATCACTTTCTGTCTTTTTATAATGGTCAATTGAAACAATATTGACTTTACAATTGACCTAAATTGACGAAAATGTTAAATTGATAATAATATGATAAGCTTTGGTTGGAATCATGTGACCATAATGATTAAAAAATTAAATCTCCAAACAAATATAAAATTCAATTCCAGATTTTACATAATTAGCATAATTATGTACTTTATCATATACCTTAGTTTTATCAAGGCTGAAGCAGAAAATCATAGAGGCATTCATGTTACAAAAAAGAGGAAATTTGTATCAAACATTTTCTCCTTGCATTTACCAATGCTGCAGCGAAAGAAATGTTACTTATACATGATCTGCTGTTGATTAACATTTGGACCTGTTCGCTAAATTCAATTAAAGAATTTGTAAAGTTACATTTCAAATTTTTACCATGACTTAACCTCATCAAGATTGCACTGTATTACCTACCTTTCTAGTGTTTGGGGGCCTTCCACCTACAGGGGAATTAGATTCAGAACTATCAGAGTTTTCACCATCAGAGCTACTCGAGTGCCTAGAAATAAAAGCAGAAATGCAATTTCATATATATCTAAACTTGGAATGATGTAGTATTTAATTCTTATAAAGTAAAGTAACAATATGCCGTCTCACAGGTGTCTCAAATGAAGAAATAAAAAACAATATTCATTAGTTTTATAAGACAACAGTATTTCAGTAATGTTATGATGTCCCATTCATGATTTTTGTCTCAAATAAAGTAAGATATAATCATAATGCTTTGTTTTACAAGAGAACAGTATTTAAGATATGTTACGATGCCCAGCTCATAATTATGGAAGAATAGAGCTGTGGGAATATTGTAAACCAATTGGTAATCTACCTCTTATGAAAATCCAAATGCTGTCACCAGGATTTGAACCCAGATGCAAAAGGGCCAAGTGATTTCAAGTTCTTTACTTGACTAGTCCTTTAAGGCTGGAAAGGAATACTACAAATGTCTATTGTACTTCCTGGATACTAAACCACTACTCATGCCCATTATGGCTAGTCCTTCCATTTTTACCTCGCCACTGACAGGGATTGAACTTGTGACCTCGTATACAAGAGGCAGGCCCTCTACCACTGCACCACTGTCTCCCAATACATAGATTATATACAATATCAGAAGGTTTTCTTACTTTACAGGTTTTACGGGTGGAGATCTGTGTCGAGCATGACCTCTGTCACGACTATCACCACGTCTTCGTCTCGGTGATGGCGACCTCTGTCTTCTAACAGGAGAATAACGACTCCTCTTAGGACTAGACCCGCGTGGACTTATGCTTTTACGGCCTCTATATCTCGGAGGTGACCTTCGTCGTTCATCTCTTCTATCTCGATCACGCCTTTCTCGATCTCTGTCCCGTGATCTGGACCTCCTACGGGGTGACCTCCTTGGCGAACGTCTTTTTGGTGACCTTGACCTGAAGTAAGATAATAGTTTTTAACAATTCATGAACAAGCAATAGTAAAACTCCTTCAAATGAAATAATATATTTACCCATCATATGAAAATAACACATTTACCCTTCATTTGAAAATAACACATTTACTTTTCATTTGAAAATAACACATTTACCTTCTTATGAAATAACAAATTACCAATCATATGAAAACAACAGATTTACTATATTTTAAATACATGGGAGAAAAAGGACATTTATCCTCTCATTTAAGATTGCCTATTTTAGCCCTTAATTCATAACCACTTTCAATGATATCAACGACAAAAGCAAAAGCTTGGGGAACTATTTTGGCCAAATGAAAAACTATTCATTTGAAGCCATGGTTTCTGTCTTAAATCACAAGCATTATACATCTAGATTTATTCACCTTCTCATGCATTAAGATTTCTCCTTTCCCCACAATGTTGTACAGAGTTGTCTGCAACAAACTGGTTAAATGTAGTTATTGTTAGGTAATGAATGGGCTAGGTAGTGACTTCTTATGCAAAAGTTTTTCAACTCAATATCACAAGGTCAGCACACTTTTTTTTAAACTTACGATTATCTCTTCTTATTGCAAATACAAGCTGTTATTAAAAAAGGTCTAACCAAGGAACTGAGTAAACGTTTGTACAAACCTAGATCTTTTAGAATATTTCCTATCTCTGTCTCCGTCGGAATGTTTCCGGTCAACTGACCTCGACCTTCGTCTCCTGTCCTTGGATCTTGACCTTGAACGATCCCGTTTTTTCTCATCTTTGTCTTTCCGATCTTCCTTCTCCTTGTGCGATGTGTTCTTCTTTTTCATTTCTTCATCTTCTTCTGCCTTCTCTTCTTCAGGCATTGGTACAAGGGGGACTGCAGTATGGCCGTCTACTTTCTTCTCACTGAAAAAAATCCAAAATCTTTTTCAAACCATTGATCAATCTTTTAATTATTTAACAAAACACCTAATTAGGTTTAAATTTCTTCTACAATGTTCCAGGACCCTATAGAAGACATCCCACAAAACCACATTCAATCTTTTAATCATTTGGCAATACACCTTATTGATAGATATTCCTCAAGTAAATGCATTTAAATCAGGAGACAGTAAATCATACCTATTTTCTGTTGGTTCAACACTCCCGTTCCTTGAGGAAGGTTTATCATTTGATTTTTCTTCTTTGTTTGGAGAATCTGCTCTCTCTACCTCCTTTTTCGGGGACTTGGAAGAAGTTCTATCGCGCTTTTCTCGTTTATGTCTAGGTGATCTGGATCTGTCACGAGAGCGATCACGTCTGTGGCGAGGGGAGGTACTTCTCCTGAATTAATAAATATTTTAATTAGAAAATATTTGTGTACTCATAACATTATGCGCTTGGTTATCCTTTATGGTACACGATGACTTAGTCCAAGGGGCTGTTTAATAAAATGGTTTGTCATAAATGACTATAGTACATCTGGTTTTGACAGTAGATACCTACACATCAGAGGGTTAAGTTAAATAGAATGCAGTGATTCATTTTGCCGTGCGTCCCGCGTCCCAGACGCACGTTTTTTCCTGGGGACGCATCATTCTCAAACATGTGCGTCCTCGGGACGCATTGTTTAAAAACTCCCGATTTTTACGATCGTCTGTAAATACCGAGTTCGATTCGTACAGATAAGAGAAACACATGTCAAGTTCAACACCGGTTTGAAAAGTAGAGCGGAAGTTACATTACTACATTCAGAATGCAGTACGCGTATTTTGATTGGTTGAAATATATCCATTATCCAATTATTTACGGCGTTTTATTATCGTTCGTTGGACGGTTAATTTGAGGTCCCGGATGATAAACAGTGAAAATGCCACCCAAAAAAGTTTTAAAAACTGATCCTCAACAATGTAAGTTGACATCTTTCTTGAAAAACACCAGTTCCTCGGCCGAAGAACCCAAAACTGACACTCCCAGCGTAGACTACAATGACAATGTCGTGAATGATGTTTCGAAAGAAGTTTCCGAAAAGAAAAAAGATCGAAAATTTCAGACGAAGTGGCTCGGGCTCTACTCTTGGCTGCGCTATGTCCCGAGTGAGAAAAACGCAGAAGACTACATGTTTTGTTCTGTGTGTACTGACCACAACAAGGTAAATGGTATGACGAAATTAGCCAAAAATCAAAACTTTCAGCACTCCACTCTTACAAGACATGTCAGTTTGTCAGAACATAAGATGTGCATGGAAGCCCCATTACTTAGAGGAAACATGGCTCAGTGTCAGCTCAAACATGAATCAAGGGAAGATAAAGCCATGAAGGTGCTGCTTAAATGCATCCACTGGATCTCGTCAGAGAATTTACCATTAACAAAATTCAAGTCTCTGATAAATCTGCTGCATGATCTTGAGGTTCCTGATATATCAATATTGAAGCAAAATTCAATGAATTATGACTCTGAATTCACTGCTAGTGAAATGTTAGACAGTCTAGCACAGGTTGCCGAGGATATATGCTTTTAAATTGTTTGTCATTAAAAGTAAAACAAATAAAGATTTTACTTGCTATAAAACTATTTCTACTTTTAGCTGTACAATTGCATAAAAGAGCCCCTGGCTAAGACGTATCATGTTAAGTAGATTATCCATAACGAATTTACAAAGACACAATCTGGGACCCATTGTTTTCAGTTTGGACCCATTGTTTCAAAACATGTGAGTCCCAGGGACTCATTGATGTAGATTTCAAAATGAATCACTGAGAATATCATAGCAAAAGCTGTCAATATGATAGCGGATTTGACAATTGGAAAAATATCTCAAGTAATATTAGCAGGGTTGTTATTAATTTTTGGAGTAAGAGGCCAGCTTTCGATTTGAGGCAGCCAATGAAGCAAACATCCAACAAAAATTATGGATTACTTATGACCACCTATCATATTTTTTGTTATTTGAGCCAACCAAAACATCATTTGAAGGAGTCAAATTGGCAAGCAGCCGGCTCTTAATGACAACCCTGATTAGCGAAATAAAAGTCATTTGAAGCAGTCAAATTGGCTGGCGGCCATTTCTTAATGACAACCTTGAATCTTCTATAAAAGAGCCATACCTCCTGTCTGATTCCTCTCTCTCCCTCATGATGGCATTCCTGATCTGTTCCTCTGACACTTTAAGACTTTGCTGTATTCTCTCTTGTTCAGCCTATAACAGAAACAATTGGAAAATTCTAACATATTCTATCAAACCACGGATATTGCTTATATATTTTCTTCAATAGAAACATAATAGAACTCAAATGTCAATCCAAAGGGCGAGTTCGAACTTTGAAATATGTCCACTTTTTCTTTTAACTTTACAATAAAGGCTTAATTCATAAATTTATTTATATGATTATATTTAATCAATTGGTACATCACGTCAACATTATTTCAATTTTGTTGTAATGTCGGACTCATATTGAAGGAAGAAGACCCCCATTCTCAACTACTTCATCGTATGTCAAGAAAGAAATATGGTTCATACTAAATCATTGCCAATCTATCTAGAAAGAAATATGGTTCATACTAAATCATTGCCAATCTATCTAGAAAGAAATATGGTTAATACTAAATCATTGCCAATCTATCTAGAAAGAAATATGGTTCATACTTAATCATTGCCAATCTATCTAGAAAGAAATATAGTTCATACTAAATCATTGCCAATCTATCTAGAAAGAAATATGGTTCATACTAAAGCATTGCCAATCTATCTAGAAAGAAATATGGTTCATACTAAAACATTGCCAATCTATCTAGAAAGAAATATGGTTCATACTAAATCATTGCCAATCTATCTAGAAAGAAATATGGTTCATACTAAATCATTGCCAATCTATCTAGAAAGAAATATGGTTCATACTTAATCATTGCCAATCTATCTAGAAAGAAATATGGTTCATACTTAATCATTGCCAATCTATCTAGAAAGAAATATGGTTCATACTAAATCATTGCCAATCTATCTAGAAAGAAATATGGTTCATACTAAATCATTGCCAATCTATCTAGAAAGAAATATGGTTCATACTTAATCATTGCCAATCTATCTAGAAAGAAATATGGTTCATACTTAATCATTGCCAATCTAATTTGCTTGAAGTTAGTCATAAAATCTTGCATATGAGGATAGATAAACCTTTTCACTACCAGACCTTGTTATTCTCTCGGATACCAAGGGCAAATGCGACCCGTTATATCGCGATATTCATTATAACGCGGGTCTCCTATGGCTCCCAAAATTTCAAGCACATTAGGGGTTAAACAATAGCCTAAATCTCCCCCTTTCTGCAAAATGACGCGGTCGGCATCCTAAATAGAAAGTCTACCTACAAATTGCACTCTGAAGGCGTGAAAATCAATAACTCCCTGGGTAATCCCCATTGTTTGTCACGGTCTTTTAAACAAAGCGCGTGGCCTTTATACGTACACAATCCGTGACCCGAGGGAAGATTTAAATCTATGTGTACATAGTGTTGTTAAATGACATAATATCATTAGTTTGTACACGCTTATTCAGGGGAGTGTTTTATGCCTGATTGACTCAAAACTTGCATAAATCCCCTCGTGCACCCATGCTTTTCCCCAAACCTAGGGCGTCCAACCGTATGCACACTTTTTAAACAAATATCACTAACACATGAAGTTATAACTTCTTTGTTTCCATCATATGTATACACACACCTAGTTTAAATGGTAAAGCATTAGGTACACATGCTGGGAGAACTATCGATAAAATTTACTCACTCCTTACTTGGAGTTTAAATCTATAAATAGAACATGGGTTAACTGAATCCACCCTCCTTTTTCTGTAGTGTGTATTTAAACTGCACGTGCCTCTATCAATGATCCTTAACTTGAATCGTAATGAAACAAATAAAAAGGAATATATAGTTAAACATGTAAGTTTTGATTATGTTTTTATTTGCTTTTCTTTTATTCACAATAAATTCAATGATAAGTCCGTAACTCAACACAATCTTAGAATATGAATAGACTACTTCTTGAATCTGATTGTTTCTTAAGTGGTTATGGTCTGGCATATAGCGCATAAGGGACCCCGCGTTATATTTCTCAACCCCACTATTAACGCGGATCTAGCATCATGGCTCCCGACGACCGTGTTATAATGAGGCTGCAGTGTATCAAGTTTCATAGTACATTATATACCAACCATCTAAACTCTAATGTGTACCTAGTGCTTCTATACATACAACCATATTAAGCCGTTTATTAACAGATGATATGGTCTACAAGATGCTTAAAGTGCACCGGATACATCCAGTGTATATGTAGTGAAAAGGTTTAGAATGAACCGGTTTCATAAAATTTACAAATGTTGAAGGAATATCTATGTACAGAACCACTGCACACAAATCAAAACATATCTGCTCACCTGACGCTTTTTAATCTCCTCCTTTTTCTGTTCTACAAATTTGGCAGGAATACCACCAATATTGTCTTGAGCACTACACAGTAGTTCCCACAATTCCTGCATGAAGATTCGCGAGTTCTTTGGGTTTAGGAATCCAGTCAGGTTAATCTGCATCTCTTTTGGGTCTGGGTACTAGAAAATACAAGGGGAAGTAAAAACATCAATTCATGTCCAAAACACTCTGTTTAAAGCTCCTGGGTACCGTTTTACTAAACAACTTACGGAAAATATTTGCGTAAGTCATAATTGATAGACATGGATAGTATCTTCAATTAAAGTACAATATTGCAATGTGACACGTCATTGGAAGCGTCTCGGAGAGACGATTCCAATGATGTGGTACTTTGCAATATTGCTTAACCCTATATTGATAAAAGAGGAACTGTTGTTTAGACTTACGCAAATCTTAAGCGTAAACTGTTTATTAAAACGGTACCCTGGTTCACAAACCATAACCAAACGATGATGAAATTTGACCAGTTTTTTGCAGACGACTCTGGAAATCATTGTAGGAAAGGAGAAATTGCTCTTCCTTTTTCCCACAAAGCATTCTGCACTATCAGAAGAATATTTTTCAATTTCATCACATTTTGAAATGTCAGCTGCAAACTCTTTCAATTTGAGACACTTGAAAATTTGGCGTTTGGTAAAGGGTTAAAGTTGATTGTTCACAGATGAGAAAAAAAAATGAAAGGCATAATAGAACTTTGTTGAAACCGTACAGTTTTTGTATTATTGTGTGATACTAGATTGAAAGTAGGTATTGAAAGCATCAATCACACAAGAGATGTCAATATGTTTAAGTATGCACAGTATATGATTCTTTGCGGTAAACCGTTACCCCGCCTTTTTCATCTACATACATATAATTCACTGTATAAAAGCTCTTAAAACTTAAATACAAACTAATTTTGATTCCAATAGCTATTCTCTATTGCAAATCATAGAACAACAGAACAAATGTTGTACAGTACAGAAATCAACCTTAAAACTTCCAAATTTCCTCACATCTGTTAACAAGCAGTTTTAATAGTCAGACTCCAATGAATAACTTGCTGCATGAATTCCATCTGTAGAAAAGTGTTTCTGTCATTTTTGAACAACAACTACCATTCATTCATTTAATTTCCTTTACTTATACACTTATTCTTTAACATGAACAATATAGAAGCCCAAAAGAGAAATAGTGGATTTACCACAACAAAACCTATTATTCAAAGTTGAGATGACTAAACCATTTAAAGATTTAAGTAAGAATCAAAGCTCACTTCATTAAGTCACATAAGAATAACAATTAAGCAGATTTGTGGCCAACTTTAAGACTATCAGTTATTTGTACATCAACATCAAAGTTGCACTACAATTCATCCACAGAAAAGATTATGCTGGTTTTGGATTAAAAAAAAAAAAAAAAATCAGCAACAATTCCAGTATCATTTCTTTAAGACTATTATATCTATAGGTATCAACAGCATGATGCCCATATATGATTAATTTGTCTCACAGAATCTGCACTTGGTGAACTATTCCCTCTGGCATAATCTGGAACAACAATTACTAAATTAATTTAGTGAATCCATTAGATGATATAGTATGATTTATCCAATCAATTTTAAGAGGATATAATTATAAGATGAAAATAGTTCTTATGATTTTCAATGCAAAGTTAAATTAACAACCTTTTATAGCCTTTATTATCGCTTATTTTTGTTGAGAATTATATTGTATAACAAGTAATGTTATTAAAATCAGCGAAATCCATAACCAGTTGATCATCAAAATAAATAGTATAATGTGTTCAGCCCTGATGGCTTTTACCAGTTACTGAATCTGCAAATACATTGTTTTACATCCACCACAAAACATCATGTATATTCATGACAAAATCCGGACCAATTTTCTTAATCTCTTACAGTTATCACTAGTCTCAATATGGGAAAACGCACTTCATCTCCTGTCAGTTTGCATCTAATAAAACACTTGTCAAAAAACATTGATTTCTTTGCTCATGGGATTTTTGACACTAAATAATGATCAAAGACTTGAGAAACTAACATTCAAAAGAACCAAAATCAAACTTCCATACAATCATTTGCATGTCAATCAGATTGACTTCCGTCATGTTTTAACAGGTTATACTTCCCCACTCCTTTACCAAGAAAATTGTTCTTGAAATCTCAACCAGGTGTTCCATTGTTGTGCTTGAAAAAATAGCAGGAAAAATTGTTTTTACACAGGAAATAATCAGTTATTTACATTTTTTTTTAATGATTCAAGTGCATGTAAGATATCAGACCTTAATATTGATTACTTTTGTGAATAAACCTTTCAGTCATTTGACAAGTCTTTGGTCCTTTTGACAAAAAAAGGAAAGAGTGAAAAATATCTGCTAATAGGGTAAAACAGTAGCCATTTAGACATTATATCTCCCATAACAATATATAAGAAATAACAGGATCCCTTTGGGCAATTCTCAAAAGACGTAAATAACATCTGATTATTGGTGCCAGCATTGCATGTTGTTTACATTGGAAGATTTGAAACACAACTTAAACTTGTTTGCCGGAATTAAACTTTGAATTCAAATTAAGTAAGGCATTTTCAATTACCACACATAATCCAAAATTGTTGTACAAATCATATCTATGAAAACACTTTTGAGAAGATTTTGAAACAGATAAAGGTTAATTTTATTTATTTTTTTCTTCTTTTTTTTTTTAAATTTTCCAATTGATCTATGTCAAGTTAAGCAAAATAAAAGAGAAAAGAGTTTGGATGGTTAATAAGAATCAGAATAAAGTAAATACAAACCAATGAAATGGTGGTTCAGTCTATAAGATCCGTTGTCAGTATTGTTATAATTATCTTGATTCTGGGCTGTATAGAGAGCATATCCCTGACTGGACTCGAAAATTCATCGAGGCGATCGAATATTAAAGATCAGCTCTGATATTAAAGGGAAACATTCAAGAGTAAGTTATATGTCAACAAAAACACCTTACAGTTGTTTTTTTTATTATTGTTAAGACCTGCCCCAAAAGAATAAGTCTGCAATGAATAAAGCAAGTTATTCTTAACCCTTCTAAACAAAGGTTATCATATGACTTTAATCAAAATGCTTTTCCATAAAGTTGTATGTAAAATGTAAAATCCTAATTAAATATGTGATAAATCAAAAATACAAAATTTGTATTAGGCATGACACCTAATAAGTAAAGAAACGTTCTCATCTTTTCAATGAAGAAACAAAATATATCATATCTCTTTTTGTCAAACAGTAGGAAAAATAACCTTTAACATTTTTCAAACATTTCCTAGTAGTTGTTGTAACTTCATACATTAGCCATCCAAACTTTGAATGTGAGTAAGCTTTTTGATATACCTTTATATTAACAAATAATGCCCTTTTTTTTTTAACAACCTCTAATTTGAAACTAGTCACAAAGCAAATATCCCAATACATGGACACTCAAAATAACTATTACTGACTGTGCATATCTAGGTAGTCCCTTTTCTAGACACAAAGATATAAACAAATCACCATGATTCGATCCACATACTTCCCAAAAGGAAACACACTCTGTGTGTTAACAGTAAAATTGTCTTCTGCACAACATGGATTAAAGGTTAGAAAGACAAAATGCATATGAATTGAAAGCAACCCAACTGTCCAAGATTCAATGCCTTGTGGAAGCATTAATAGTATAAATACTAATAAACAGTATCGAAATTTTACAATCTCCTTATATAAAAAGATGACATTAAAAATACTTTACCCTTTCTTCCAGTTGATTATAAACAAATTCAACTACAACATCGTCCTCAAGACCGAGAAGTTCAGTTATTCTCGTGGCAATCCAAGGTTTCATAGTGTCCACATTGACTTTGGACATATCAACCTGAAATATATTGATGAATCAAAGTTCATTTAGATTCTCAACACAAATAACAACCAGTTGTACATGCTTCTACTTGAAATTCACCTAAAATGACATTTGATTTTAAAATGACATTTAACATATAAAGCATTAGATAAAACATCAAATGATTTCTGTAAAAAAGTGCTTGCATAGATCATAGTTTATTTTTGTAACACTGTGTTGGCGTGATTTTGCGAGACTTCGTAAAATCAGTTAATTAGCATAACAACAAGAGATCGATTGGTCAGTACAAAATCACTCAAGTATATCATGTTATTCTGCATGTGAACAACAAGAATTTGATTGGTCAACATAAGATCACTCATGTATATACAGTCTAACTTGTGTTAAGCAGCCACCCTTTTAAGCAGCCAACCTGCCTTAAACAGCCACTACAGAAAGTCCCAATGTTAGATTTATAGTGTAAATCAATTTGTGTTAAGCAGCCAACCTGTCTTAAACAGCCAATTTACTCTGTCCCATAGGCTGGCCTCTTAACACAAGTTTGACTGTATTGTAAGTCCGCACGGGAACTAATTACAGCTTTGTTAATTTACGGACAGTCAACGTATTATTATTTCCCACCCGCACTACCGTTTAGTTCTGGTATACACTTGCTTGATAATGAGAATGAGATAATTCCGGTTAGAGTCTTGTATTCATTTAAAGTATAGCAGCGGAGAAAAGACAATAAGCTCATAACAGATTATATTCATATGTAAATATTGCATCATTTGTTAATTTGTCAGCATCTCTAACCTGTTGTGTTTATTGTATTTATGTGCTTTGCATTGCTTGCTTGTCAGTTCGAATACATGTATGTCTATCAGTGCTTGTGATAAATAATGCTTATGTATGTTTTGTTATTAAACTTGTAGTGACTGTCTATGCTACCTCATAAATCATCAACCTTTTTTCTGTGTTGCTTGTTCTTGATTGCTAATTGACAAAGATTCATTTATATTACAGTTTTCCTGTAATTCACCATTAGCACTCTCTCTAGGGTGTCTTTCCAAAGCACACTCAGCCAACACAATCAGAAACATCATTTTGGAGTGAACCTCCCGCTTAAATTCCAACACATTCACCACTGGGCCACACAGGAACAATAATACAGGTAAATTACTTCTAAATGCTCTAAATTATATCAAACCAATTCTCAAGAATTAGATGGAACTGCCTTCATGCTCATGCAAAAGGGTTAGATCCAGGCCTGTGATCTTACCAGTTTGCTACTCTGGGCATCTTTCCTCATCAAAATGAAGCAGATATTGAAGGTTTGGAAAGCAGATGACACAAAAATCTCTATTAAGAAAATTACCCAGCAACCTAAGGGTTAACATTGATTCTTTCGACAATGATGTGTTAACATTTTACAGCTTATAGATGCATCATTCGACTTCTTTTTTACTCTGTTACCGATGTCCCCTGTTATCAGGTCCTTTTTCGGATGACAGACTCTAGCTATTAAATTTGGAAAACGCTCAGCCCATCAGGTTTTATATAACATGAATATAAGCAGGAATATGGCCAGGAAGCCAATTTGGACAGAAAAAGGTTTGTAGATAATGCATGAATGATTAAAAGGGGTTGACTGTAAGTATTGATTAGAGTAGAAAAAAAGTTTTAAAACAAAGCACACAAATAGCAAGTACCTTGGATTCCAATCCATCTGCAAACTTCATAGACTTCATCAACTTCTTCTTCTTGTCTGTAAATCTGTTATCTTGGTCAGCACTTGTACCCTGAAATAAGCAACAATAGGGGAAATACTTTAATCTTCAAGGTAGGTATTGCCAAAACCAAATCTTAAACATGATGATTATATCAATTTAAAGTGTTTTTTGTTATTGTAAATGCACTTAAAATCTTTTATTCCCTTTTCATGGCCTTTTTTCTTTGAAATGGAAATATACTTAGAGCTGTTAGTTTTGGGGAGTTGCATTTCTTATACACTAAACATCAAAAATCAAAAAGCTCGGAAAACTGTGTGATTTGGGGAATGTGTCTTTCAAATGCCCCTTTTGTATAATATGGAAAAGGTTTGCAATTCACACTCAACTTCAAATAACTGATTTCAAGCTCTATTTCAATCGAATGTATATGTACTACAATATAACAGCCTCTACCTCTAAGAGACAAAGTATACTATTGTAGTTTAGATACAATATCATGCTTACCTAATGATATAACAAGAGGGTATTAGCCCGCAAAGTGAAGGCGGATGTTTAATGAGTAATTGAAGTCCGGTGGAAGTTGATGTATCCATAAAGTGGCAGCCCTCAAAATGCCATATACAAGTTCAATGGACTAACATACTACACACCTTAGTCCAAAAATGACATCAATCATGACATCAATCAAGTGCTTTTTTGAATTCAAATGCTAGATGCTACAAATACGTTTTAAAAGTTTCAATTTTGAATTGGCTTTGAATGTTTCCAAGGTTGATAACATCAATTTCTTCCTAGATCCCAAAACAAAAGCATTATTGACAAACACTGTGTACACTGTTTCTCCCCTAAGATATAAACACATCACAAATAGATACAAATTGCAAATCATTGCAAATCATTTTATTATGAGCAGACGTTGTAAATCGCTTTGAAATAAGTTTAAATCAAAATGTGTTACGAATTACAAGTAGCGAATCATTATTGTGGCGAAACGTTATTCTCGAATACCCCACCCACCTTTACCTAACATCTTTCGGGTTTTTTTCTGGATGAGGAATAAACCTTTTGTAGTTCCCATATTCTGATGTATCAATTTAACCACAATTGAGATCATGTTATTTAAAACCCAATCATCAACATAAAACGTTTAGTTAATTCAGCCAACGACCTAAATAACTTCCCGGTGCAGTGAAACTGAAAGACGCTCTGGGATAAAATTTTCAACACAACCTTTGTTGCAACAAAAATCATGACCTGATATCGATAAGACATTTACTATCATAGAATGTAACATGTTTGTTGTGGTACCTTGAAAAATCCCGCATCGGTCATCCTTCAATTTCTAAAGATGTGTGGGAGAGAGTGGCTTGATTTCACCGGAAGTTTCAACAATCCATCCCACAATGCTGTAAATAAACCACGTGGTACTGCGACAGTGTGTGCACAAAGTTATGTGTATACATATATGCCATTTGGAAATGACATCAATGCTGGGCGATATATTGGATCGTTATTTTTCGATTCAAATAATCAGACAGAATAAGTAACAGCAAGTGATAGGTTACAATTTTATCATCCATCGTAGAGGTCCTAAGGTCTTTAACCCATTACCTAAAAACGACGTTTTGTTGCAGACGACTCTGGAAAACACTGTGGAAAAGGGAGAACTTGCTCATGACGAGCAAGTTCTTTCCCACAATGTTTTCTACTAGTTCATTTCCTGCACTTTCAGCACATTTTGAAGTGTCTTCTGCTTCCTCTTTGAATTTGGGACAGTCGAAACTTTCGCGTTCGGTGAAGGGACAACAGATTCAAGAATAACCGATTCAATACAGATGCCAGTCAGGGGAACCCTTTGCTTTATTTTATTGTACGCACATCAGATTTCTGATGAATAGATCAAGAAGGATTGAGATTTGGGGACCTGTCGCAGGGAAAGGCAAACCATGATCATATCAGAGACATAGAACATGTTATCTATGTCTCTGATCATGTAATGTGCGATTTCTCGCATTGAGACATTGCTGTAAGCTTTGAAAGAATATGCATTTCAATGATTTGTGAGATGTCTCTTTGCTGAGTTAGGTACGCTGGTGATTTAAATAAAGCGGTAAAAAATTGGCTTTCTCGTTGACAGCTTCCTGAATACTAAACCAGTACTTGCGCCGATTTGTGGGTTATAGTCCCAGGAATTTTCACCTCGCTTAACGGGGATTCGAACCTGGTACACCGGGTACAAAAGGCCGATGCTCTACCTCTGGACCATCAAGTGTCGCCTACCCATGACTCGAACCCGGGCCATCCAGTCTCAACACTTTACCAAACGCCAAATTTTCGACTGTCCCAAATTGAAAGAGTTTGTAGACGAAATTTCAAAATGTGATGAAAATGAAAATGATTTTTTTATAGGTCAAAAACATTGTGGGAAAAGGAGAAATTGACGTTAAGAGTCGTCTACAACAAACTGTGTAAATCTCGTTATTGTTTGTTAAAAGGGTTAAGTCGCCAAAGTAAATGGCGGAACTAAGTCCCTCAGGAAGAAAGCCCCTTCTACAAAATTGACAGGGTTTCAATGGATTGTTTCGCTCTATGATTAGGGTTGGTTGCGCATTGAGAGATGGTTTCATTTTATTAAATTAATGAGCGACATTTATTCATGCGATAACAACTGTCAATTTTTCAACTTTGGTTTTCACATTTGGTTGCACTATGAACGGGGATTTTCATATGCAAAACTAGCGAGCGGCCTATTTCCGCACTTGTAATATTGTAAAGGGGCTAAATCCTGGACTTGTAATAGTGCAAAAGGGCTTAAATCTATACTTGTGTAACGTTCGTTGAACGTGTATGCAAATTAGGAACCTAATGCATTGTTGTAGAGAACAATTTGGTATATATATAGACAACACAACCGCTCAGCGAATGAAAGTGGTTTTCACTGATCGGATGTGTTTGTGTCTTTGAGTGGTTCATTTGCTCGGTTCGTTACACTTGTAATATTGTAGAGGGGCTAAATCCTGGACTTGTAATAGTGCAAAAGGGCTTAATTCTACACTTGTAATATTGTAAAGGGGTTAAATCATGGACTTGTAATAGTGCAAAAGGGCTTAAATCTACAATAGTTACATTGTAAAGGGGCTAAATCCTGAACTTGTAATAGTGCAAAAGGGCTTAATTCTACACTTGTAATGTTGTAAAGGGGCTATATCCTGAACTTGTAAAAGTGCAAAAGGGCTTAATTCTACACTTGTAATGTTGTAAAGGGGCTAAATCCTGAACTTGTAATAGTGCAAAAGGGCTTAATCCTACACTTGTAATGTTGTAAAGGGGCTAAATCCTGGACTTGTAATAGTGCAAAAGGGCTTAAATCTACAATTGTTACATTGTAAAGGGGCTAAATCCTGAACTTGTAATAGTGCAAAAGGGCTTAATTCTACACTTGTAATGTTGTAAAGGGGCTAAATCCTGAACTTGTAATAGCGCAAAAGGGCTTAATTCTACACTTGTAATGTTGTAAAGGGGCTAAATCCTGGACTTGTAATAGCGCAAAAGGGCTTAATTCTACACTTGTAATGTTGTAAAGGGACTAAATCCTGGACTTGTAATAGCGCAAAAGGGCTTAATTCTACACTTGTAATGTTGTAAAGGGGCTAAATCCTGGACTTGTAAAAGCGCAAAAGGGCTTAATTCTACACTTGTAATGTTGTAAAGGGGCTAAATCCTGGACTTGTAATAGTGCAAAAGGGCTTAATTCTACACTTGTAATATTGTAAAGGGGTTTTATTAAACTCTTGTAAAATAGGCATTGCTTCATGCAAGATAGCAAAGCTCCAGGCCTTATGGCTCCAGAGAAGCAAAACATTATATGATGCTACATACACACAATGTAAGCTATAGGCCTTGAGGTTCAACAGTAATTTTCAATTTTCGATCTATTTGAAACTCCTGTGACCTACTCAGGCAATGGTCCGAGACCATTTTAACAACCGTGGTAGATAACCTCCTAAGGTTCACTCATGCCAAGTTTGTGCACTTTGCTACGAGTAGTTTCAGAGAAGTCGTTTAAAGAATATCCTTGACAATGGACGCTCAGACGGGCGAACGCTCCGTCGCCGGACAACCCCAAAAACTCACCCTGGAATTCTGTGCCGGGTAAGCTAAAAACAAACGCAAACCACAGGAATCAAACCCGGGATACTCCATTCTGCAACACGGTCTCTATTTGTAAAGGGGCCTTTGTGGCCTAGTGGTTAGAGTATAGAAGTCACGTGGTCCCTCTCCGCGTGTGTACGAATCCCGGTGATAGCATTTGAATTTTCATGACAGGTAGTCAGTCTACCAACTGATTCATAGAATGCCAATGGTTCTCCCAGGCTTGATCAGCCCATATCGACAAATGAGTATGGGGTCTACCTCAATCAATAAGGGTCGGGCATTGCAACATAACTGAAACAATGTTGACGCAATTCAAAAACCATATGAATGAATTAATGAATAAATAAACAGGGCCCCCTAATGGCCAATGCCAAACATTATCTCCAACACTCTTTTCAATCATCTCTGACAATTCTCAATCACATGAAGCGAATTTCATGACGACTCCAGTGACATGTTAATTTGCAATATTGCTTTGCTTGATATTGAAATAAGATAAAATGTTGTTTTGAACCTGCACAAGTTTGAAGCATAAGATTTTAAGAAAAATGCTACCAGAGGTTCAGATGAAGAATATTTTAGAGTATTCAACATGTAGTCCAGTGTTAAAAAAGATATGCAGTTAGTCCAATATTGTATAAACCTTTTTCAGTACATATCTGCCAAGACTGTATAGGGGTTCTCGCGTGGTTAAGGTGGTGGACGTGGTGGACTCGGGTCCTGGATTTGAGCTACACCGACGCCTCTGGCTTTGAGGGGGTGATCTTTGGCCAGTAATTTCAGACCCTAGCCTAGTACTGGTGTTTCCAAGAAAGCCGTTACATAACTGAAAAAGTGTTGATACTCCTTTACACCATAGCATCTCAAAATGACTGAGCTCAAAACCTGGACATCTGAGTTACAAGAACCCCTATCGTGATACATTTTCAGGGCATTACTGTATACCAAACAGAGGAATCATCTCCATTCTAGTACAAGCAGATATATGTATATGGAAAGACAAACAATGGAAGATATTTCTAAACATTTATTTGAACCCAAGTTTAAAATTTGGTATCTACATTGAAGTATTATGCTGCGGACATGTATACATTAACATGTAGACCATCTTCTGCAACACAATACACTCATTCTCTTACAATGGTAGTGAGGAATCATCCAAAATAATGTTAGATACTGTCTTTATCTATATTTGAGGATTAACAATTTCTCTTTTTGTCACAGTGGTTTCTGTCTTAAGCAAATGTGTTGAATACATGTGCGAGGAGAGATATCGTTTGTTTTATATGGACTGTTATATATGTACAGGTAATAATATCCTCCTACCATCCCATTATAAGGTTTTGAAAATGTCTGGCATTTGTATAGAAGCAACCCATTGATTGACAAGTATGCACAGTTTGTCACTGAATCAAGCAAAATAAATACATGTATGCGTTTATAGTAGTAATTCTAAAATGAATCCATAGTTCACCTTGTACATAATGCTTACCAGAAACACAGATATTAATACAAGGTAGATGTATTATCAACTATAATATACATATACATAGCACACAGCTTCATTTAGACAATTTTTCACTGCATTCATAAGTTCATTAAGACAATTATCACTGCTTTACAACTTTATTTAGACAATATTTCACTGGTTCCACAACTTAATTAGACAATTTTCACTGCTTTCCACAACTTCATTTAGACCATTTTTACTGCTTTCAAAGCTTCAATTAGACAATTTTCACTGCTTTTGTAGACATCTACAACAGCTTCAAATCACATATAGTAGGTCCTGTCCCAGGCTAGCATTGATAATTTACATGCAATTGTTACAGACTTTATCTAAGATAGCAACACTAGTAAAATTTTTACCAAAATGTTACTACAGTGGAGCCTCGTTTATCCGGACCCCTATTACCCGGATGTCTCACAATTAGAACGAAATTGTAAGGGAACGGAATTAGTTGACCAGTTTGTTGCAGACGACCTTTGAAAACTTTGTGGGAAAAGGAGAAAGAGCAATTTCTCCTTTTCCCACTATGTTTTCTACCATATCAGAAGATTATTTTTGAACTTCATCACATTTTCAAATGTGGTCTGCAAACTCTTCCAATTTGGGACGGTCGACAATTTGGCTTTTGTTAAAGGGTTATAAGTTTACACTGCATACAGACCGTGTATGTCTTAATGTGTATAAGAACATTATCTGCTGCATTAGTCCGGATGATTCGGATATCCGGACATTTTGTTCGGAACGGACGTGTTCGGATTAACGAGACATCACTGTATTCATATACTAGTCAATGATGGGTCATCAAAGGTGACTGCTTCTGGCTATTAACATGGTAAAGAACTGATGGTTTATTAAAGACAAATGTTTCCGACAATTATATAAAATAACACGAGTTGAATTCTTACATCCTTGCTACTGTCTCTACACCAAGTCCCAATATGGGTTAAAACTGTACACAGTTACTATATTTTAATACCAAGCTAAACCAAGCCATAATAAACACAGCACAGTCTTTAGCTAGCTATCTAGCAATTGCCCATATCATACACATTCAATGGGTTAATACCAGCTTACACGGTCAAAATACACAGTTAATTCCATCTCCTTAACAGAAACCCAACCAACAAGGGTCAACATATGTTATCATTGCTGTCTATATACCCTGTTCACAAGTGCATTATAACATGCAATTGTTACTGTCCAAGAGCAAAGCTGACGGTGATCCGTTGACACTATAGATCTATTCACACAATCGTTCTTGTCTTTAAACCTTTGTACCACAGGTCTGATAGTTATCAATCACTCCTTTTTCGTATTGTTTATGATTTTGTGTTTTCAATCATTTTCCTCTCTGAAATAGACAAAAAAAAAACAATGAATTTCAAACAAAGAATAATTCATATGAATCATTGGATAAAATTTGAAGCTTTATGTCATTTTTTACTGTATTATACACTGTATATATACATGTATACTGTATATTGCAACATTCATTACACCTATTTATACTCCTGATATTTTCTCATCAAAATACAGTACAGCAAAATATTCTTTCAAAGCCACTAATTTATCTATTTATCTATTTACAGGTATGAGCGTTTTATATACATTTAATCATGTTGCTTTGCGTAACTTACAATGATTGAAGAAGACCAACAACTTGATTTAAGGGCTTTGTAAAGTCAAGCAGAACCTTCAACATTCCATAAGTCTCACAAAAATCCAATTGTTGTGGCCCAGATTTGTACCAAAGAAAAGAGTTCAATGTGATTTCAAGTTCTGCACTTAATTAGGCCACCTTTTCAACTATATTACAGTTACTTTGATTAATCTATTCCCTCAAATCGGATTTAAATTCAAATTAAAAAAAAAAGCAGTCTTAAATGGTGAGAAATTAACAGCAGACTCATTGGTTTCCTTAATTTTCTGTTGAACATGATGTTGGTGTCTTAAAATCTTTGTATTTGAAGGAAAGTGTTTGACTTTCTGGATATTTTAATTCATTCCTATGGGGTTTTACATCACCTCAACATTATTTCAGTTATGTTGCAATGCCAGACTCTTAATGATGGAGTAAGACCCAAAGAAGCGGGTCAAACAAAGAAGAACAGTGGAGGACAGTGGTCCAGGGGTAGAGCGTCGGCTTCTGAACACGAGGGTCATGGGTTCGAATACCGTGAAAAGCGGGATCTGCCTTGCGAACTTTCATTTACCCACATTCGGCGCGAGTACTCGTTATGTATCTAGGAAGCAGAATCGAGATTGTTTAATCTAAGTTGTAAGAACTTGTTTCACAATCGATGTAAAATAAATAAGTTTAAACAAACAAAGAAGAACCATCAGCATTCCGTAAGTCAGTCAGTAGACTACCTCTCATGATAATCCAGATGACATCACCTGGGTACCGTTTTACTAAACAACTTAAGAAAATATTTGCATAAGTCATAACTGATACACATGGATAGTATCTTCAATGAAAGTACAATATTGCAATGTGACACATCATTGGAAGCTCCGAGACGCTTCCAATGATGTGTTACTTTTCAATATTGCTTTGCCCAATATTAAAGTAAGAGGAATTGTTGTTTTAGACTTACGCAAATCTTAAGCGTAAACTGTTTAGTAAAACGGTACCCTGAATTTGAAGCTACGTGAAGAGGGGCCATATGATTTCAAATTCTATACTTTAACCACTAGGCCATGTAAGCCCCTGTAACTTTCTGGGTTAATAACCAAAACGTAACCAAGAGAAAGAATAAACAATGCACAAACGATGAATGCAGCATACAGTGTGATGAGTGTAGCAGGCAAACTAATGAGTGAAAAAATAACAAATGCAGCATGTGAGTGGTGACGTATCAGTTAAAAACTTGAATGCAACAAAATTGATGTAATACTTGTCAAATTCAAGGAAACTTGAATTGAACAATAAATGCAACAATACATGATATAAAGTTTGTGCATGAGAAGTCCAAATTGAAAGACATTGCAGACGAAAACTATCAAAGATGAAAGTAAGCATTTTAATTGTGATACTGGGTTGAAAATCCTGAATAAACAGATTCAACCTTCTTATTATTGAATGCTTGCTGTTAGAGTATGCTATTGAAATGTGATCAGTTGAGCAGACAACCCATGAATAATCATCCTGAATAAACATGATTCAACCTTCTTATTATTGAATGCTTGCTGTTAGAGTATGCTATTGAAATGTGATCAGTTGAGCAGACAACCCATGAATAATCATCCTGAATAAACATGATTCAACCTTCTTATTATTGAATGCTTGCTGTTAGAGTATGCTATTGAAATGTGATCAGTTGAGCAGACAACCCATGAATAATCATCCTGAATAAACATGATTCAATATTCTTATTATTGAATGCTTGCTGTTAGAGTATGCTATTGAAATGTGATCAGTTGAGCAGACAACCCATGAATAATCATCTGAATAAACATGATTCAACCTTCTTATTATTGAATGCTTGCTGTTAGAGTATGCTATTGAAATGTGATAAGTTGAGCAGACAACCCATGAATAATCATCCTGAATAAACATGATTCAACCTTCTTATTATTGAATGCTTGCTGTTAGAGCGTGATATTGAAATGTGATCAGTTGAGCAGACAACCCATGAATAATCATCCTGAATAAACATGATTCAACCTTCTTATTATTGAATGCTTGCTGTTAGAGTATGCTATTGAAATGTGATCAGTTGAGCAGACAACCATGAATAATCATCCTGAATAAACATGATTCAACCTTCTTATTATTGAATGCTTGCTGTTAGAGTATGCTATTGAAATGTGATCAGTTGAGCAGACAACCCATGAATAATCATCCTGAATAAACATGATTCAACCTTCTTATTATTGAATGCTTGCTGTTAGAGTATGCTATTGAAATGTGATAAGTTGAGCAGACAACCCATGAATAATCATCCTGAATAAACATGATTCAACCTTCTTATTATTGAATGCTTGCTGTTAGAGCGTGATATTGAAATGTGATCAGTTGAGCAGACAACCCATGAATAATCATCCTGAATAAACATGATTCAACCTTCTTATTATTGAATGCTTGCTGTTAGAGTATGCTATTGAAATGTGATCAGTTGAGCAGACAACCTATGAATAATCATCCTGAATAAACATGATTCAACCTTCTTATTATTGAATGCTTGCTGTTAGAGTATGCTATTGAAATGTGATCAGTTGAGCAGACAACCTATGAATAATCATCCTGAATAAACATGATTCAACCTTCTTATTATTGAATGCTTGCTGTTAGAGTATGCTATTGAAATGTGTTCAGTTGAGCAGACAACCTATGAATAATCATCCTGAATAAACATGATTCAACCTTCTTATTATTGAATGCTTGCTGTTAGAGTATGCTATTGAAATGTGATCAGTTGAGCAGACAACCCATGAATTATCATCCTGAATAAACATGATTCAACCTTCTTATTATTGAATGCTTGCTGTTAGAGTATGCAATTGAAATGTGGTAAGTTGAGCAGACAACCCATTTGAGTATGAAACAAATTTAAGCACTTATTGTGAGGTGGTTTGAGAATGCATGAATAATCATCCTGAATTAAAATGATTCATCTTTATTATAATTGAATGCTTGTGATTACAGTGTGCTATTGAAATGTGACGAGTTAAACAAACAAAAACCCATGAAACATCATCCTGAATTAAGATGGTTGGACTCTTTTATTCTTGAATGATTGCTGTTAGAGTGTGTTATTGAAATGTGATGAGTTAAGCAACCAGCCCTTATAAAATCCAAGCCACAGCAGTCCTCCCATTCCTTCATATAAACAAGCTAACAAACCGAGACAAAAGGAAAAATTGATCACTACAAACAATATCTCCTTCTGTCACATTAGTATCTCCCAAACATCATGTAGAAAATGATATCTAACATTGTTTAGAACATGATATATCTCTTCCATCATAATCACCAGGGTACCGTTTTACTAAACACCTTATGCGTAAAATGTGAGTAAGTTAAAATAACATTCATGTTAATTTCAATATTGGGCTATGTAATATTGCATAGTAACACGTCATTGAAAGCATCTCTCTGAGACCCTTCCAATGACGTGTCACATGGCAATTTTGTTTCCACTTAAGATACTATCCATGACTATCAATTTCCTCTCAGGCAAATAGTTTACTTAAACCTTGTAGTGCTGGAACCAAATTCATGCTTATGCAAACAGGTTAGATCAAGACCAGCCGCTAAGTAAATTGGCAGCTGGCCTGTGATCTAACCTGCTTGCTACTCTGGGCATCTTTCCTCATCAAAATTATGCAGAAATATAAGGTTTTGGAAAGCACATGACCAGAAAATCTATTTTTTAGAAAATTACACAGCATTCTAAGGGTTGAGTTGTATAGTAAAACAGTACCAAGCAGTTTGTGGTTTCCTTTTGGACCATTCCAAAAATCAATATGAGGGAATGAGTGAAGTTAAGACTAGGCAAACATTACCAAAGGACGATCTCTCCGCTTTGCAACATCAGATTTCTTTACCCCTACATTGATTAAAGATAGGATTGTGATTCTCTCAATCTGATTTTATACTCAGTGTTAACAGGAAGAAAGAATGCAGTTTACAGGCACACCAACACTGGGTTGTCATTAAGAGGCGGCTTCCGGCCAATATGACTTTTTGGTCTTCTCAAATAAAAACAAAAATGAAAGGCTGTCATAAGAAGTAGTTAATACACCTAATTTTTGTTGGGTGTTTGCTTCATTGGCCTCCTTAAATCAACATTTGGCCTCTTCCTCCAAAACTTAATGACAACCCTACCAACAGCTATGTTCATTGAGTGTGCATAGCAATAATGTTAACTGTATATTTTAATCATTTACAGGTTATAATGTGTTAAACATTTGAAAAAAGAGATTAACATTTATCATTAAAAGTCTGGCCTGTGATCTAACCTATTTGCAACTCTGGGTATCCTTCCTCAACAAAATTAAGCAGATATTTAAGGTTTTGGAGAAGTAACATAGTAATCTATTTTAAGAAAGTTACCCACCATTTTAAGGGTAAAGAGATTTACACTTGACTGTTTATATTAGAAATATATTACTTCTTGGTGTAAATCATGCTAAAGGAGGGGAATGTATCATGCAGAAAGCAGTCCACATTATAAACATCCAGTTTACCTGTTTTTCTTAGAATTCTTTCCTTTTTTACTTCTTTGTGTAGATTTTAAAATTTTGCCTGATGAGTGATTTTGTGAGAGTTCCCTGTCGTTGCCATTTGCCATATGTCCATTTGTTTGAGGAGTATTCGCAGAATTCTGGTTGTTTTGTGAATCTGGGCTGTCTGGTCCTTCTGAAATAATCAGACAAAAACGGAAATCAGATTTCGGGATCTAAACTTAACCCTTTACCAAACGCAAAGTTTTCAACTGTCCCAAACTGAAAGAGTTTGCAGACAACATTTCAAAATGTGATGAAATTGAAAAATAATCTTCTGATAGGGCAGAAAACATGGGAAATGAAAAAATTGCTCATTAAGAGCAATTTCTCTTTTCCCCACAAAGGTTTCTAGAGGTGTATGCAACAGAAAAGTCAAATGCCGTTAGTGTTTGGTAATGGGTTAAGTAAGCACATTCAGTACAAGTACAAACCATTGATGTTCATGAAAATGGTTTGAAAAATGATTCATATTATAAAAAGCCTTGACACATTTTGCAACCTCCCCCATATTGAATTTTGAAACCTGTTAAAACTGAAAGCCATCCACAAGTTAATATTTCAGATCAAGACTATGGTGGGTCCGTTCACCAAAAAAATACTTTCTATGTTTTTTTACATTGAACCGTGAAAAAGTAAAATACCTTAAGCATTAAAACACTTTTCCCGAATCTTCTGCATTGGAAAGTTTACATACCCATAATTTGCTACATAATCTTTGAAACTATAACCTTTAAGACCAATGAATAACAAGACAGGCATTCTCACTACATTAAAAACAAAACAATTCCTGCACTAGGACACATGTCAATTTCTTTGTAAAAGCTTATACAACGGAGTCCCGCTGTAATGCTCCCCTCCAGAGACAGAAAAAGTATCAGCACTATAAGGGGACAGTGGTATAACCCAGATGTTCATCTGTGACAGACCTCTTGGACATTAAATTGGAAAACATAGTTCAAATGATCCAGATGTAGCTATTTCATTCTTCACACATAAACAGCTTGGATCATCTGAGTTATGGAAAACATCGACCTTTTTACCTTATTTTAATCCCCTTCATTTGTCATTATGGTTCCTATATAATATTACAAAGAAAATGTTAATTTCCATAGAAACAATGTAAGACTCTTGCTTTTGAAGTGGACCAGCCAGAAATCATAATATAGGGGAATGGGTATTGTATCTCTCTTTCAACCTTCTTTTCCATCATATGTCTTGAATCTAATCACAGTAAAAAAAAGTCTATCATATGTCTAGAATCTTATTAAAGCAAAGCAAGACTATCTTACCTTTCTCTGTTAACTGGTCAGCCTGAGGAAGCCCACTCACAGCCTTACAATGACAAAAGTAAAAAACAATGTTTAATCAAATGATTCCAAAAGCTGTAATGTTTCACTTATTTATTTTACATTGATTGTGAAACAAGTTCTTTCAACTTAAGATAAATCACTATCAATTCTGCTTCCTAGCTAAACAACAAGAACTTGAGTCAAATGTTGATTATTGAAAGGTCAGAATGCAGATCCCGCTATTCACAGGATTCAAACCTGCAACTGTCGCTTCCCAACCTCTGGGCCAATTTCCTCAAATAACAGTTGTATGTTTTTATGCATGCTAGTAGGACAGTGAAATAACAAAAAAAGGACTTTGCCACATTTGACAGTAACAAGCACCTTCTCCTTTTGTAATGTTACCTTGATGAAAAACATGAAGCTAGATTGGGACTCAAACTCAAGACCTCCATGAACCATGCTACTACTCTACCAACAGAGCTATCCGGCCTGCTCAAAGTATAACTGTACCATGCAAACCAAGATCCCTTCTACAGTAACAAACCTTTTTTTATTAACCCATTACCAAACAATACCGACATTTAACAACCTTGTTGACTCTGCAAAACATTGGGGGAAAATGAGATTGCTCTTGATGAGTAATTTCTCCTTTTCCCACATGGTCTTTTGCCCTATCAGAAGATCATTTTCCAATTTCATAACATTTCGAAATCTTGTCTGCATGTTGTCTTTTGATTTTGGATGGTTGAAAATTTGGCATTTGGCAAAGGGTTAAATGACACTAAAGTTTTGACCCCTTCTACATATCTAAATGTATTTTGCCATATCTACATATTTAAATGTATTTTGCCATATCTACATATCTAAAAAATATTTTCAATTAAAAAAAGTCAATTAAGGTACACGGTAATCCCTGAAATTAACAGATTATGGTTCAATAGATTTATTTCTGAAGTGGTGCCCTTTCCATTTATGAAACATGTGCACAAATACAATCTTCATCTAACAGGTGACAGTGTAAAAGAGTAATCACCATATAAGACTCTTAAAGAAGATAATGTAAGCAGGGGGAAAATGTTCTTTATCTTGAGGTATCAACTTAACATTCCATTTTTAAGCTCAAAGTCATCTGTATGTATGTGATTTTCAATGACGAAAAAACTTAACCAAGAGAAGTGGATCTAATAGACATGTCATTGGAAAACTACATACCGCTGCAGATGTCACCGAAGATTTTGAAAATAATCTATCAGCTTCTTTAAATTTTCTGTTTCTTTTATCAGCTTTGCTGTTTGTGTTCCTGTAAAAAACAAAAATAGGTCTTTATATCCCTCCTAACATTTCCTGCACTACAGAATGAATTGGTAGGGTATTTATATCAAACCAGCTTGATAACTGTTTGGTTTTTTGGTTTTAATCAATTTTCAATCAAAATGAATTGAGCAAGAAACATCATTTGAAAACCGTAAGCATATATAACAGTTTTAATATTTTACTTAGCTTAACCTCACTTTTCAATCTCTATTTAAGAAGACTTAAAGAGACAACTGTGCTCAAAGGACAAGATGCTCAAATTGTTTTTGGTTTAATGCCCTTTCTTGTAATCTGTGCCCTGCTTTCAACAGAACTTCGAAGTGTGTGTTGCTTTTGATAAAGAACATCCCTTAAACACGATATAGGTTTTGTCCCATCATTTCAGAAAATGACCCACCATTTTTTAATCATTTGGCCTGTTTTTTCTGATAAGAATTCGAAGCTGTGATGGTGTTTAATGCATAAGAAGCATCTTGTCACTGCCAGAAAAGCCTATACTGACTGTGTACCCAAACAAAGCAACACATTTAAGGTAGTATACCCATAAACCGCCATTTTGAAACATTTCATTTTGTTGGATTATTTTGGTTGTTCTAGAAAGACATCAGTAGGAGCCGGAACTATTCAGTTTGCTAAAAACAATTCGGCCAAAACCCATGTTTGATGCAAATAGTTTTGGCCTGTACCAAAGTATATCTAGATCTACTGAAGTAATCGGACAAAAGAATGAGTCTCAAAAGCGCGGATTATGGGTATTTTACATTAACAATAATTCAGTACTCCCATAGGAGTAAATGAGTACATACTTTGTACTTGTAATAAATGTGCACATACTTTGTACTGGTTAAATATCTGTCCCATCCTC
Source organism: Cerastoderma edule (assembly GCA_947846245.1). Taxonomy (NCBI): domain Eukaryota; kingdom Metazoa; phylum Mollusca; class Bivalvia; order Cardiida; family Cardiidae; genus Cerastoderma; species Cerastoderma edule. The sequence continues at coordinate 25,060,197 of OX401407.1, read as the reverse complement.
GTATGATGTTGCCATACATCTGTGTGTCCTCAAGATAACTTCCTTCAAATGCATAAATTTGCCGCTCCAGGTTTGCTAAAGTTTCCTGCAAAAAAACAATGACAGCATTACATCTGAGCTTGGCTATATTCTTAAACTATTTGGTAATATGTCCTTGAAATCAGGGAAACAATTCTTCAGAATTCCCATCCAAGTTTGGAAAAAAATAGGATATTAATTTTTTTTTAAGCAACAAAATTATTTCCCTGGATCAAATAAATTCTCCACTTGTTTCATACCAAGAAATATGAAAGTCTCAAAGGCTATAAGGACCAACAAACTTTAAATATTATCGAACCAAGGTGAATTTTACTGAATGTTAGGACTGGTGGCCTTAGTGAAGACTGATTGTTTACTTATTAAACAGCATCAAAGATGTTTCACAAGAACAAAGTTAGGAAAAGGTATTAAATGATATTATAATTAGATTCTATCTGGTCTTGAACACCAGAGTTCTCTCTGGCTAAAATTTTCTTTGCGCCAACACTTGTGCCTTATTCAAAAGGTTTGAGCCAAAAAAGTCTAAATTTTCTGTAAAAGTGGAAATTTCTCATCAAAGGGCCATCCATATTTGTTTGTTTGTTTGTTTTCCAATTTGTTTTACATCGATTGTGAAGGAGGCTTAATAGCCCATCGAGTCACTCTCGATGACTGCTTCCTGGAGAATACACCAGTAATCGCGCCGGTTTGAGGGCTAGTCCCGGCAATTCTCACCTCGCCTAACGGGGATTCGAACCCGGGACCCTCGGTACAGTAGTCCGATGCTCTACCACTGTACCACTGTCACCCACTATTGATATATTCTAAAGAGGTTCTTAAGTGTGTTTGTTCTGTCGTGGCATAGCGGGGACATGACCTTTACCTTGGTGTAATACAGTGGTACAGTGGTAGAGCGTCGGGCTACTGTACCGAAGGTCCCGGGTTCGAATCCCCGTTAGGCGAGGTGAGAATTGCCGGGACTAGCCCTCAAACCGGCGCGATTACTGGTGTATTCTCCAGGAAGCAGTCATCGAGAGTGACTCGATGGGCTATAAAGCCTCCTTCACAATCGATGTAAAACAAATTGGAAAACAAACAAACAAACAAACAAATACAGTAACAAACTATTTTTTGTCCTCCAAACCTCTTTGAAATTACAGGTGTCAGATGTCAATTTGAATTTTTAGATAGAAGCATATTCAAAGACTGATAAGATCGCTTTAAAGTCATTCTCATGGTGCATCAAGATTAAATGTTGAGTAGGGAAAATAAAGGTAGTAAAAGAATTTCAGTAATTTGTCAATCAACAGAATTAACATCGCTTATGTTTAATGTCAACTTCCCTTAAAGAAGCGCAAGGGTAAACATTAAGGTTTGGAAAAGAATCAAAGTCTTTTCTGCTTGTTAGCTCAGGTGTTCAATAGTCTCAATAATGATCCGTGAACGAAGCTTTTTTCGTCATTTGGACATTTATCGTGCTTCGCTACGTCTCAAGTCCAACGTGATTTTTATGTTACAAAATTTCGAACGACCGACTCAGTGCTTTTAACTTGCGATTTTTCGTTTTCAAAGGGACCAAAAAATAAACGGAAACTTGAAATACATACATAAATCATTTATGAATCGTCTCAGCCCACACAAGTATCCAGGACACCTCTTATATGCGAGTTATCTATCAAGAAACATCGACGATGCTCAAAAATAAACAATCGCCGTCCATGTTGTTTACCACCGGCCGCGAGATTCCCACGGATATCTTGCGGGTCAAAGGTCATCGCATTATGAATACAGTTTGGGATGAAGTACGCGTCTTTCACCCTAAAGTCGAGTTGTACTAAGTTGAGCTCTCTTCACATACAGATTCGGAGAAGATATGCTTGGATAAGATGCCTTTTGCAAACCAGCATTTGAAGCATAGTCCGTTATGGTTCTTCTAAAATAACATCCTTGTTTTTGTTATCTATTAATTCGCTTATTTTGTTTAAGTAGGCCAGAGACATAGATAACAGAGATTGGCAACTCCTTCTTTACCTATAGCCGGTTTCTGCGATATCTCGCATGACGCGTTATTTAGCGAGACCTTTCGAGATCTGTCTATCGACGCTATTTTCAACTAAACGCGAAATAGGCAATACACATTTAAGCGTGTTTTAAGTCATAATTAAATTATTTTCTTACCAAATTTACTATATTGTTATTGTTAGAAAGTTTCTCCATCCAACAAGACCGATCAGCAAGCGATTATCAAAGAAATAAACATGGCAAACTGCGACAAACTTGATTGAATTGTTCGCAATTTCGTGGTTTTGTGCGATAAACGTGATAATTGAGTAGTTTTAGATTCAAACTGTTCTAAAGGAGGGGTTTTCAAACATTTCCAATTCAAGTCCATTTTAAAGAAAGGGTTGGTTTTTCTACATTTCCAAATTTTCAGTTTGATATTCCTTATCATTTAGAAGTTATTCCGTACTGAATATGTCCCTTTTACGACCCTAATGAGTTTAACCAACTTGATTTACAAGCAAAAATTAACAACGTTGTGCACAGTAAAACTAAAAAACTATGCGCTGGATCATATCATACTTGACATTTTCCTGAAGTGTTATTTTTGTTTTATGGTTGCCCGCATTTTTAAAGTAATCTTCGCTTCCATAACGAAGTTATGCCAGGTTTACTTAACCACACAAGCATGATCATGATTTCGGCCATTTTATTTTCAACCAAAATATTTCATACTTGTACAAAGTAAAATGTTTTAATGGAGGTTTATTCAAACATTTCTGATTTATGTCCATTTTAATGGGTTAATATGATTTTGTCGATTTCCAAATTTTCAGTCTGATATTCTTTGTCATTTAGAAGTTATTGCGTACTAAATATATCCCATTTACTACCTTAATGAGTTCAGCCATCTTGATTTCCAACCAAAAATTAACAAAGTTGTGCACAGTAAAACTAAAAAACTATGCACTGGATCATATCATACTTGACATTTTCCTGAAGTGTTATTTTTGTTTTATGGTTGCCCGCATTTTTAAAGTAATCTTCGCTTCCATAACGAAGTTATACCAGGTTTACTTAACCACACAAGCATGATCATGATTTCGGCCATTTTATTTTCAACCAAAATATTTCATACTTGTACAAAGTAAAATGTTTTAATGGAGGTTTATTCAAACATTTCTGATTTATGTCCATTTTATTGGGATAATATGATTTTGTCGATTTCCAAATTTTCAGTTTGATATTCTTTGTCATTTAGAAGTTATTGCGTACTCAATATTCCCCATTTACCACCTTAATGAGTTAAGCCATCTCGATTTCCAACCAAAAATTTCAAAAGTTGTAGCAAGTAAAACTAAAAAACTATGCACTGGATCATATCATACTTGACATTTTCCTGAAGTGTTATTTTTGTTTTATGGTTGCCCGCATTTTTAAAGTAATCTTCGCTTCCATAACGAAGTTATACCAGGTTTACTGAACCACACACGCATGATCATGATTTTGGCCATTTAATTTTCAACCAAAATATTTCATACTTGTACAAAGTAAAATGTTTTAACAGAGGATTATTCAAACATTTCTGATTTATGTCCACTTTAATGGGATAATATGATTTTGTTGATTTCCAAATTTTCAGTCTGGTATCCTTTGTCATTTAGAAGTTATTGCGTACTAAATATGTCCCATTTACTACCTTAATGAGTTCAGCCATCTTGATTTCCAACCAAAATATAACAAAGTTGTAGCAAGTAAAACTAAAAAACTATGCTCTGGATCATATCATACTTGACATTTTCCTGAAGTGTTATTTTTGTTTTATAGTTACCCGCTTTTTTATGGTGATTGTCGTGTTTATAACGAAGTTATACCAGGTTTTCTTTACCACACAAGCATAATCATGATTTCAGCCATTTTATTTTCAATCAAAATCTTTCATTTTTGCATCAATTAACTTAAATTGTGTAACTTAGATTTTATCAAACGTGTTATTACTGAAAACGTCTGAATGAGTTTGAATTGATCCCGTATTAAATGCTGACTAAGTTCTATAGTTTCCCGTATTTTCAAAGTGATATTCCTACATAAGAAGAAGAAAATCCATTCAATTAATGGACAAAAGAGAATGGATAGATCTTCATAATCAGAAACACCACGATATTTCCTTTTTCGTCATACTTCTTCTTAATTCCGATCGCTTGCAAATATGTCAAGTGAAATGTGTCATTTGAAGAACGAAGGGTGATAGAGTCAATCACGGTAGTGGACAATACAGGCTATGATTGTAAATTGCCACCCCATAAAATATGTAGTTTAATGTCATAAAACCTTTTGATGCTAGGGCGATTACACAAGAAGTGTGTGGCGCTAACCCTGTGTCCACTCTCTGACACCTCATTCAAATTTAATGACCTAAAGATCCCGAAAACAAAATAGGGAGGATTTGTTCTGTTTAAAGCGTCTGTCTGGTTTTAAAAGTAGTGTGCTTTGACTTAATTTCTCGTTGAGAAATGATAATAAAAACGAAGGTGCAAGACACACTATTTGCTTTAGCTTAACATTCAAAAAGCTCACATTTTTTTTTCTAAAATCATTTCGGTCAGCAGCATGATAAGACCAGACCCTTACGTGTTTAAGAATAATTATGAACTTATTGATTTGCAATCAATCTTAGAGGAATCTGCGGTAAACGGTGTATTGAAAAACTTTGCACGTCAGTTTTTTCTTACGGTTCCTTTCGTTTACTAAAACCACTTTTACAAAAATTCTCATCGCATGCATTTTAACATCATAAAATACTTTTAATTTTCTTAAATTTAAACATTTGGCTTGAAATAATGTCATGATGAAAAATGTGTTTTGTTTTGACAAAATGAGCACTGTAAACAGTTTTACGACACAGAATAAATGAAATGAAGTGAGAAAGCAATCTTTTAATATTGACGAAAACTATCACGTCTTAGTGGAAAGTTCATGCTTTGGTTATTAACTGCAACTGAATAGAGTCACTTGATTTATTACAAAATATTATTCAAACCTTTGCTTGAAAGACATTGTCGTTATAAGTACAAATCTGAATTGCATGGTAATCAAGCCTCTCATTGAAAAAGAAGGCCTACTGGAACTTTTTGTTTTGTTTTTAACATAAAATCAATTCAATAAAATGAAAATAAAACAAAATGTCCAGAAGTTGTTTCAGATAACCAATCAGATAACCAAAACATGGCTATTTTACTGTCATAAAGAAGTATCAATTTCGCTTGACATCTCCCGTGGCAACGAATAAACAGGTACGCACTTTCCTTATCTCACAGAACCTCGCGGCACGCGAGAGTTTGGCGATAATTCCGGAGTTGCCAATCTCTGTTATCTATGTCTCTGAGTAGGCCTATTACGTGATTGTAGTGTTACCAAAAATAAAAAAATATATATACTTTTTTTTTCAAAATGAACGGAAATCATTTCATGTTTTGTTTTGAATCCAATCTAACAGGAATAAGGATCATTTAACCCTTTCCCAAACAACACATTTTCGACTGTTCCAAATTGAAAGAGTTTGCAGACGACATTTCAAAATATGATGAAATTGGAAAATAATCTTCTGATAGTGCAGAAAACATTGTGGGAAAAGGACAAACTGCTTGTCACAATCAATTGCTCCTTTTCCCACAATGTTTTGCACAGTATCTGCAACAAACTGGTCAAATGTCGTTATTGTTTGGGAAAGGGTTAAAAGTTCGATTTATAAAATTGTGATTGGAGCGATATTTACGCCTAGCGTAAAACGCCTGACGTCGGACCGATAAAACTTGTGGTTGATTTCCTTGAAACTATAATAAACTATTTCCTTCACCTGTGTTGGATCGGTGATGTTCAGTCCTATGAACACCAAACATATATACTTACTGCAACTAGTGTTTAAAAAGTTACTCATGAAGTATTACGTTGGGTGTTCATCGGGTACATGCTATCAGCGACCTGCATGTGAAAACCGCGTAACCAAAGCCTATCTATCACGTATTTACACAGTGGATTTAATGTCAAAGGAATAAAACAACACAGTTTGACATAATGAATATTTTACTTAACACCTTCATAACAATATGTCGTTGCACAGTGTTTATAGTGTTTGAAGAAGGGGTGGGGATAAATAGTTCAAGCTTATTATCATCAATCCTCTACCAGACAACAAGAGGAATCTGTGGGTTTGTTTTGCAGACGACGTTATATACATGTGTCGTAAACCTCGCCTCGGGTAACGAGTTTTATCAGGTTCGGGCTCTGGATAAAAATTGTCTAACTCGGGTTAAACAATTAGTTAGTCAGGATCACACCACTAGCTTTTAAATTAAATGACAATTAAGGTAGCTAGAGCCTAACAAGAAAAATAACAAAATCTTAAAAGGAAATAATAAAGATTTTAATCCCTTAAAGTTACAAAGTCAAGTTATTAAACCAAAATGAAACAAAATGCTTTTCTCACAATGTTTCTAGTTCGGACATAAAGTGTTCAATAAAGTTCAATCAAATTATGAAGGATAAATTCACAAAGTCAAAACGATTAACTCTGTTCAAGCCTATCCATTGTCATCAATTTCTCATCAGACACCATGAACAAGGAGGATCTGGGTTTTTTTTGCAGACGACGTTATACGCATGCAATATTGGTATATTGGGAGCAAGTGGTGCGCTGTGTTTCAAATGATATCAATTCTACAATTCATTCAAATTATGAACCTATAATGTCAACCTATTTACCAAATGTAGGACCTTTATACATGTACTTGAATCAGGCTTCTGTACCGAAATGAAATGTTGCTCATAAGAAGCGAATTTTCAATTAGTTACATTTATTTCAACTCCTTTTTAATTAAGAACTTTAATCTGTTGTTACAACAATTTGTTCCGCCTGTTGATCGCTGAAATTTGGACTTCTAACAGGTGTTCAATGGAAGTATTCTTTTGGAAAAACTGCTCCTTTACAGACCGTTTCCCTGTGAATTCACATAACTTCCTACAAATACTACAACGAGGACACGCAGTGCATTCACAAACGGGACACTCCTTTGCAAAACAATAATTTGAACTCTGTATTTCACACTTGTCCATTCGATGCGTTAGCAATTGACTTAAATCTTTCCCTCCACAAGATCTCTCATATAGTCGTCTGTGATTGATTTCATAAGGGATCTTCCATATGGAAACATAATTCTGTCCTACACGTCCACTACGCCTAACTTCTTGCCAGTACGAAAGTACACTTTTGGAAGCCCTCAATGAACGATCACTTCAATATCGGGTACGTTGACCCCAATTACCTACAGAACACGAATGGAGGAGGCAGGCGAACAGAATTCCTTTATTATCCATTTTTGTTTGTTTCTTAGTCCTAGAACTGTGAAACATTTCCACGATCCTTCCCCTTGTGGCCTTAATACTGTCTTTGTATACTTGAATCAACAAACACCTTTCAAAGGAGGTCACACTTACCCAATTTGTCACTCGAGGCAAACCATCCAAAACAAAGAAGACCAAAGGTATTTCAATTTGTGTCAGTATGACAATCAAAGACCATCACATTTGATTATTAAGTAAGAGAGAACAAATTTTGCCGAAAATAAGAAAATTAACGTCAAAACAAGTTTCACGGCATAATTGACCAAGTGCCATCGGCGTAATAGAGCAAAATTGACAGGTTAGTCTGATCAGAGACATAGATGTTATGATCGTAATCTATGTCTCTGGTCTGATAAAATAAATTATCTCCATTTAAGTTTTTATTGAAATATAACGGAATACTATCATAATATATCAAGTTAACTTACAAAAGATTAATATGAGGGGGAAAATGTTCGCCCTCGATCTACATTACAGTGAGGGGACAAATGTGCGCCTAAACCCATTACTAAACAATAACCAAATTCACCAGTTTGTTGCAGACGACTCTAGAAAACATTGTGGAACATGGATAAATTGTTCTTAACGAGCAATTTATCCTTTTCCCACAATGTTTTCTACCTAATAGAAAGGTCATTTCCAATAACATCACATTTTGAAATGTCGTCTGCAAACCCTTTAAATTTGGGACGGTTGAACATTTAACGTTCGGTAAAGAGTTATACAAAAATGGGGGCAAATGTTCGTGGGGGGGGGGGCAACTTCCCGTATATCATTTCGCAAGTTTCAGCCAATGCGTTGAACTAAGTCTGCAAGAAGCGCAATTTAACTTTCCATGTATTTGGTTTCAATTAGGAAAAATGACGGCCTCAACTTTGTCTGGACTTCTCATTTTTAAAACAAGATAGTTAACACCGTCGAATTCCATAAATGAATCCATTGTTTCAAAAGAAGTAACAAAATCATATGTTATCAGATGATGAAAATACTGTGGGAATTATTTTAGTCGAAGTACAGTATCAAGTGCTCACAAATAATGTACTCCCTCCAAACGCGTACAACGTTACTAACAGTGATCGAGTGTAAATCGAGTGTTGACATGTATATCGGACCGTGTAACATAACCCAGAGCGAGACTTAGCATCCGGATGTTTCGGACTTTTACCTCAACGTTTGAAAGCAGGTTTTATGTGTGTGATTTAAATCAAAGTTTTGGATATTTATACAAAAGTGACACTTTTGAGACTTCACACATCGACAGATAAAAGGTTGATCTCCAAATCGGTATGTTTGATTTCATAATCCATTGCATATTTATGGAATGATAGGTGGTCAAACATGCGCAGAAAATCTGTGCGCAAAAATCTAACGTAAAAATCACGATTGACTCTGGACTCGAAGGCGTCAGTCAAAATAGCAATAGCCTTCGAGACCAGTTATCTGGACTAAGGTGTTCAACAGTTGTATTTTTGTAATAACGATTTAACTTAATTTAAGCTTTGACTAAAACAGTAAGCTCTACCTCTTCTTGGTTACCCAAATGAAGTGCATTACGCCATAAAAGAAGGAAATCCACCAAAATAAACATACTTGTCCAAAATAAATCAAGCTCAACAAGTAGCAATGTAGATTATGTACATGTATAATATCGTGCACTTTGTTTACAAATAACACGGAAGTTAGATGACGTCACAAATCCGCCATTTGTAAATTTGGTCTGTATTTTTTCATGAAGACGGTTCGATCACAGTGTTGTTTCCAACTAGTCTAAACAGTTAAACCGATGAAGACACAGCTTATTCCTTCTTACCGCTATTTCTGCTCTTCGTCGCACAAGTTCATTCAATTCTCCTCTTGTATCAATCGATGTTCCTCTTGCATTCGACATCGTTCCTGTCACTGCGGTCGCAAATATTTGTTAGCCTTGCACTGATTGGTCTATCGAGACAAGATAACAAAGGGGGATAATTTCCCGCCTACAGGGTGTTGCAAAAGTATTGAAATGTTTTGAAATCTCCACACATTCATGTAGATCTATGTCAGCACAGTCACACTTGATTATTACGCGACGAGTGGTGCTTGGCCAAGAATAAGTAAGAAAGTGATAAAAAGTAAGAGGTCTAATAGTTAAAAGAAAGAAGTAAAAGTGAGGCGCGTAGCTAGACCAATTACAGGGGCGTTCCTGGGGTGTTTTTGAGTGTACGCACCGAGGTCTACGAGTTCTTTGTAGGGGGGTCTGGGGGTCCTACCCCAGATAATTTTGTATTTAAAGAAAGAAAATGGTGCGATCTTATGCATTATTTGCGTATTTTTGTTATCATAAATAATTGAAAAATTCACATTACCATAAATATTTTTTTCATTTTTCGGAGCGAGTGTACGCACGTGCGTACGGTGCGTTAAGGCAGGTACGCCCCTGATTTAGTAAGCGTACGCAATATCTTTTTTCGGTTATGGACTCAACGAGCGCCGATGGCGCGCGTTTGCTAGGAACAATTAGAAATTTCAGAGGCTAAATCGTGGCATCTGGGGGTGGATTTGCGGTTTACAAAATTTAAGTTTAACCCCCCACATGTTACTTCGACTGGCGATTGATGACCATAGAAGGCATATTCGAAATATTGAAGTTTTGGGCTTTTTTCCCTTCATTTTTCCTGGACAATGTGTAGATCTACGCAATTACGTTTCTTGCGTAGAGCTACACGTAGCTACCCGCCTAAAAGTCAAGTAATACCAGCTAGTTTCACCTCTTTATCCAAGACCTCCCCGGTTACAGTGGCTGCGACCGGCTTGGCAATGGGAATCGTAACAACGTATTGTTTGTGTCAAATTACTGCGAATGATATCCAGACGTAGATATAGCTTGAACCATCCGAGTTATTTTGAAATTGAACCTTTCACAAATTCAATTTGGAACATACATATTCCAACACAGCGAACTGTCATGTATTACCAGAGCCATAGATGATATCTGTCTCTGGTATTACAATAGTATATTGTCGTCGGCGTCTTGTACCGCGGTCCCGGGTTCGAATCCCCGTTAGTCGGGATGTATCTAACCCACAAATCTGCACGAGAGCTGGTTTAGTAGGGATTCAGAGAGCAGTCACAGAGAGTGACTTTGAATAAGCTTCAAGCTTCCTTCACAATCGATGTAAAACAAATAGGTAAATATACTTGTATGTGTATTCTATTTTTACGCACCAGCAACTGACGACATAAAAAAAGTAAACATGTCATAAGATTTTGCCAGTAAAATCCGAATCTAGACAGTGATATTTGGGGTTGTATTTGTTGGTGTCTCATGATGTCTTGCGTTTGGTTTTGTCCATGTAATCCTAGCTAGGGTCTATTGTGTTATATTAAGTTAGGGCCCCGCCTACCTCATAGGCGTAGGAGCCGGGGGGGGGGGGCCAGGGGGGCCCGGCCCCCCAATATCCAGACCGGGGGGGCCAGACTATACTTTGGCCCCCCCAATATTCACAATGGCAAATGAAGATATTTGAAAAGAAAAAGAAAAGAAACGAAATTTAACAGCAGAATAAAAATAAATGTGTATTTTTGTGCTTTATCTAATTCCAATTCGCCTTTTGTAACGAACAATAACCAAAATCTTTTTGACGTCATCATCGCAAATGACAATCTGAACACATCGGGTTTATCCAATGAAAACTCATCTCACAAAAATACCCGGGAAGTTTTGATTGACAAAAACAACGGTGTAATAGAATTTGTTCTAAGGAGTCAGACTCAATATTGTCTTCAATTGTTAGCTAAAGCTTGAACAATAAGTTATTCTAATCAGAAGGTAGATGAATCCGGGGTGTGACAGTCTGGTCGCTGCTACTTTTTGTTTAAATCAATACATTTGATTTCCGCGTGAGATCGAGACCTGGCATATCCCTTTTTTTTTTTTTTTATTATTAAAGATACACATTTTCATACGCTTTGTTTTAATTCTCATAATGTTATTGAATTTGTAAATGCATGAAGAGTCATTAAAAAGTTTAGGAACACTTATTCTTAGACCGGTCTGAAGTTGGCCCCCCCAATGTTGAAAACGCTCCTACGCCTATGTACCTATATTTTGTCTCATCTTGCAAACTTTGTGTTTTACATGTACATGCAGTTTGGTTTATGCTCAATCTTCTCAAGTTTTTGCCACAATCCCGAGTTTGTGCTATATTTGGTTTTTGCTCAACATTCCTATGTCCTATGTACATATGTAGTTGTTTTGATGGTTGCGTGTCCCTCCTTCACCCCTCGTTATATTCCTGAAATAAAAGTGTAGGCACGTGCCTAAAGGAAGCTACGCCAATGCCTGATGTCTTTAAACGTCGTCCTCTACGATATATTGTCTTGGCTCTCTCTGTATCTGTATACATATACTCTACAATAATAAGATGATATTATAACCTCCGAGAAGGCTCGTCGTGATAATTGGCTGGCGGACAATATGAAGGCATGGCATCTCCGATAAAAGCAAACTTTTGAACGGCTCCCAACAGAGACATAGATAAAATGAGTAAGGATGCACGACAACAACACAGTCACAGCATATCAATGTAAAAAAAGTCCCAAGTAGCTTCAAAGGATGGTAATCTGATAAGTTGTTTGAGTCAAAGGTTATGCGTGGGGTGCTGAGCTCTCATAGGACATTTTCAACGGCTGCCACCAAAGACAGGTAAATTGAGTAAGGATGCACGACAACAACAAAGTCACAGCATATCAATTAACAAGTCCCATGTAGCTTCAAAGGAAGGTAATCTGTTAAAGTTTTTGAGTCAAGGGGTGGGGATGTCATAAAAAAGTCCCTTGCATAGCGCAGGGGAGGTAATCTATATTTCTTAAACATTTTAAAACGGGAATTCGTCAGAGGCATTTATATTATAGTGTCTCTTACTTGCAACAATATGAACATAATCCAATGTCCCTGATGAAATAAAGATAACTTATCTTCACAGCTCAGGGGACATAATCCACATACTTGATTGTACAATCAAGGGAGTTAATCTCTGTCATAGATATATGAAACCCAGCCAAATGTACCCCCTACTAACAGGATTTCAATTTATGTCTCTTGTGTCCTGAAACAAGAATACTACCATTGTCATATTAAGTTATCTTAACATACAATCAAGGGAGTTAATCTCTGTCATAGACATAATTATGAAACTCAGCCAAGTGTACCCCCTACTAACAGGAATTGAATTCATGTCTCTTGTGTCCTGAAGCTACCATTGCACCATTCTCCTGAAGGGCTTTGTAATCTTTAACAGCACTGTTTTATTACAAGACGACTAATTGTGTAATTGGTCATTTCCGAAGATATTCATAAAACATGTATTCAATACATTGTACTTACATACTGAGGGTTCAAAACATGAAGCACTTACTATAGTCTTGCATTGAATCCTTGACATGCATTTTTGAGAATATAGACTTAATTGTTTGTCATGAATGCTCTGAACTATTAAGACAACATTACCATATAAATGAGCTAATGGAATGAATAATGATCAGGAACTTGAAGTACTTAATCTAGTTTTATGACATCTTATCAACCACAATACAAAAGTAGTAAATGATCACAAATGAAACAAGTTGCAACACATAATAAGAAGCAGTCAGTTATATTACCTATTCTTGAATTGATAAACACCATGCAATTTTATGTAAACTTTTATTTAATTGCATTTGCTATGAAAGTGGCCTAAAAAATAGGAAAGTTTATAATACAATGTATTTGATTCACAATATGGCCTGAAAGTCCATTATCACTTTGCCATGAATTGTTTACATGAAACATTCAATAGATATAAACAAGAGGACCCTGAGGGTCCTGGATCGCTCACCTGACACTTGTAAAGTGTTGGTTACAACAATGTTACACATGAGTAATGGACAAGATTTGTCTAAATTTGACAGTGATCTACTTTTGACCCCAAGTTACTCATAAACTGACTTGGCTGAGATATAACAGGTTGATCATTTTGAGCAAGTTTGATCAAATTGGGCTGAAAATGTAGCTTTCATTGCTTCTAGACTGTAAACAAGGTTTTTCAAAGATTTGACCTAGTGACCTACTTTTTGACCCCACACTACCCATGTTCAAATTCGATCAAGATACCATCAAGGTTAACATTCTGAGCAAGTTTTATCAAGATTGGTCAGAAAATGTGACTTCTAGAGTGTAAACAAGATTTTTCAAAGATTTGACCTAGTGACCTACTTTTTGACCCCGCACCAACCATGATCAAACTCTATTGAGATATCATCAAGGTTATTATCCTGAGCAAGTTTGATCAAGATTAGGCAGAAAATGTGGCTTCTAGAGTGTAAACAAGATTTTACTAAGATTTGACCTAGTGACCTACTTTTTGACCCCACCCCACCCATGATCGAACTCGATCGAGATATCATCAAGGTAAACATCCTGAGCAAGTATCAGGAAGAATGGGCCAAAAATGTGGCTTCTAGAGTGTAAACGCTGAAATTGTTGATGACACACGCACGCACGCATGACAGACGACGGACATTCAAGTATCCTAAAAGCTCACCCTGAGCAGAGCTCAGGTGAGCTAAAAAAACACTTATTCTACAATGAACTTTACAAAATCTGTTCACCTTTTTTACATTCTATTCTAATTTAGCCCACTCTTCAATATGGATCATAAATAAGTAATAACTAAAAGCAATATTTCTTTGGCACATTGGTTTCAACCCTCATTTTGAAATGAGGCATCGTCTTTCATTGACAGCTACTAATGCTCTCATCCTGGACCAGTCATAAAGTCCCCTATCTGGGAATGTCCTAACCCCCACATACCATCTTTAACCCATTACCAAACAATAACACCACATGACTAGTTTGTTGCAGATGACTCTGGAAAACATTGTAGGAAGAGGAGAAATTGCTCTTAATGAGCAATTTCTCCTTTTCCCACCATGTTTTCTGCCCTATCTGAAAATTGTTTTTCAAATTCATCAGGTTTTGAAATGTCGCCTGCAAACTCTTTCAATTTGGGACAGTTGAAAATTCGGGGTTTGGTAAAAGTTTAGCCCTTATAGTGCTGGAACCGACTTCATGCTTATGCAAACAGGTTAGATCCAGGCAAGCCGTCGAGTAAATTGGCGGCTGGCCTGTGATTTAACCTGTTTGCTACTCTGATTATCTTTCCTCAACGAAACTAAGCAGATATTTTAGGTTTTGGAAAGCAGACGACACAAAAATCTATTTCTCCAAAAATTACCCAGCATTCTAAGGTTTAAAACTAATCTTGAACAAAAATAATACATTCAAATAACAAACAACATTCAAGAGCGCAAAAAACGAGATCTTAACATAAAAATGATATAAAAACTCTCTCTTTTGTGCCTTAAAACCCCCCAAATGTATGCCACAATAGATTATATATTACATTACTAACATGTAAAACGTAAAAGTTATTATAGAAATTATGCGGAAAGGCTAGAGTCTGCAGTAAAAGATTCAAAAACATTTTGGAGAGAAATAAAAAAATTAACACAAAGGGGGAAAATGCATCCAAATATTTCCTTAGAAGAGTGGTTTAATCATTTTAGCTCAGTTTTCTCAACCAGTAATGGGCATGACGTGAGTCAAGGCGAAGATATTTTTTCTGACACTGATGACTTTGATGATATCCAACAATCTGTTCTGAACGATCATATAAGTGACGAGGAAATAATAAGCAGTATAAATAGTTTAAAAAGTAATAAAGCAGTAGGAGGAAATCTAATACCCCAGTTCTTTATTTATGGGTTAGACATATTGTTGCCCTATATTCGCATATTTTTCAATCGGCTTTTCAGTAACGGAGAGTTCCCTACTCAATGGTCTGAATCAGCCATTGTTCCTATCTTTAAAAAAGGTAATGTCAATGACCCCAATAACTACAGGGGTATTGCATTAATTGATGTTTTAAGTAAAATATATATAACTATATTAACCAGACGTGTAACATTTTATGCTGAAGCCATGGATAAACTAGCCGAGTCACAGTCTGGTTTTAGATCAGGTTATAGTACCATTGACAATGCATTTGTTCTGAATGCTATTGTGAATAAACATTTAAATAGGAATGGTAAATTTGTCTATGTAGCTTTTATTGACTTTCGTAAAGCTTTTGATTTAGTTGACCGTTCGATTTTATACACAATTCTACGTAAAAATGGCTTGAAAGGAAAATTATACTATTCTATTAAGTCTATATATACTACGGTAAAAGCGTTTGTTAGGTCTACGGGCGAAGTAACAAATACATTTGAATGCCCAATCGGTCTTAGACAAGGTTGTAATTTAAGTCCCATATTATTTTCATTCTTCATTAATGAGCTTCACGAAACCCTTGAGCTGAATGATGTAGGGGTATTCAATTGTTTCCGGACATTGTTAAAATATTTCTGTTAATGTTTGCAGATGATGTTGCGTTAATTTCTAATTCAGTTCAGGGTTTACAAAAACAGTTAAATATATTAAATGAATTTAGTAAGAATAATAAAATGATTGTAAATATTGAGAAAACCAAAGTTATGGTGTTCAAAAAGGGGGTCAGTTATCAAAAAAAGAAAAATGGACTTTTGATAACACTCAGCTTCTAACAGTTAATGGATTCTCATATGTGGGTGTCTATTTTACAAAAACATTATCCCTGCATAGCATGGCAGAGGATATGTCTCTAAAAGCAAAAAAAGCCCTTATGTGTATTTTGAATTCTTTAAGTCATATGACATACATACCATCAACAACTTTTTTTAAAATATTTGACATGAAAATTTGCCCGATTTTGTTATATGGTGCAGAAATATGGGGACTAAAACATATTGATTCAATTGAGAAAATTCACCATTATGCTTGTAAATGGCTCTTGCATGTTCCTATAACCTCATGTAATGATGCTGTAATGGGAGACCTAGGAAGATATCCAGTTCATATTTATTCTTGTAAAAAGGTAATTAAATATTGGTTAAGAATTTTAAAATTACCTAATACTAGATATGTACGAAAATGTTATGATATGCTAAAACACTTTGACAGACTAGGACATACGAATTGGACAACAGACGTTAGAACTAACTTGTATGCTAATGGGTTTGGATATATTTGGGAAATGCAATCAGTAAGAAATGAAA
Source organism: Cerastoderma edule (assembly GCA_947846245.1). Lineage (NCBI taxonomy): Eukaryota > Metazoa > Mollusca > Bivalvia > Cardiida > Cardiidae > Cerastoderma > Cerastoderma edule. Next base: position 25,043,625 of record OX401407.1, on the reverse strand, counting down.
AACTATTTTTATCTAGATATATGGAACGTTTAAAGGACCAATACTTACAATCTTGGAAAACTAATTGCGAAGACAATAGTAAATTATCTTATTATGTTCAATTCAAGACTACTTTTTGCATAGAAGAATACATATCTAAAATAGATATACTTAAATTTAGAAGATGTTTCGCAAAGTTTCGTATTTCTGCTCATAATTTAATGGTTGAAAAAGGAAGACATTTTGATATTCCAAGAGAATTTAGACATTGTATTTATTGTGAATGTATATTGGAGGACGAGTTTCATTTTCTTCTTGTCTGTCCACTGTATAGTGATTTACGTTTAAGGTATATAGACACGAGGTATCTACGGAATGTCTCTGTTCAGTCTTTTATTAATATCATGTCTTGTAAAATGAAACTGTTATTAGATGTCTTGCTATGTTTATTTATAAAGCTTTGGAAAAGAGAGATGCTTTTCTGATGGGAATAATTTAGCTATCATAAGCTATATATGTCTACATAATGTCTGTATAAGTTTTACACCTTTAAGAAAATGTCATAGTTTTGCTTTACCATTGAAAGCAGTGTAATGAAACAGCAATGGTTTTAACTAAGATATATGGTGCCTCGTTGCAGAGTGATTCTAACAATTAATAGAAATTTAATTATTATTTTATTTATTTAAGGTATGTATATCATCGCTCTACATGAAGCCTCCTCTATGTTGATCTTAAAATGCCATCGACACTTCACGAGTATTGTTAACATGCTTTTGTATTTGTATGTAACCTGTGTAATGGGCCGTAGGCCTTTATATGCAATAAACATTGAATTGAATTGAATTGAATATATTACATTACTAACATGTAGGCATATTTGAAATAGAAATCAAAGATCACATGGTCCATTCTTATTAATTATACAATCTTTTAGCCACCATGATTTCTTGAGAATTCTTCACATTGTTAATTCTATCTCTCAAATACAACAACACATTTATTTCTAGTCAATGTTCTTTCCAATCTTCATCAAAGAGATCACCTCCCTCAACTTTTTAAACAAACGGAATATGCAAGGGTGGAAAATTGTCTTATTTCAACTTATTTGTCTGTAAATGCTAAATAATTTTCTGCACTTGTCCATATAATGGTTTTAGTATATTTCAGAAAACATTCACTTGACCGTAATGGCCTAACACATTACCAAACAATTACTCTGGAAAACATTGTTGGAAAGGAAGAAATTGCTTTAACATGCAATTTCTCCTTCAACCACAATGTTTTCTACTCTATAAGATTATTTTCCAATTTCATCATTCTTCAAAATGTTGACTGTAAACTCTTTCAATTTGAGACAGTCGAAAAGGCGTTTAGTAAAGGGCTACGGACAAGCTGGGCTATACAGACAGTGGATATTGTCGACTCTGGTATGATGCACTCTTTAACAAAGCATCTGTCTCTATAGTCTTAGTTAAGAGCAATTTCTCCTTTTCCAACACTGTTTTCCAGAGTCGTCTGCAACACATTGGTTAAAAGTTGTTATTGTTTGGTAATGGCTTAATCCCTTCCACGGCAAATATATTAAACTGCAGGTTCAAAGCAAGACTATACTAAGTCCTTCACATACATGAAGCACTTCCTATAGTCTTGCATTGAACCCTCGAAATACAGGATAGATCTACCAAGTACAAATGGTCAGTTCTGGCACAGTTTGACCTTCATTAATTCTTACCACGTTTAACACACTTACAGCAGCTTGAAACCAAGAAACTAAAGAGCAATTTCTGCTTTTGTCCCAATAGCTTTCTTTCCAAAACGGTTAACAAAATGTAAATCTTCATACATCATACTGGACATCTGAACGGGCTTTCAATAACAGGAGTGTCACCTCTCCAAGTTCAGCACAAGGGAATGGTTTAGCATGCCTTCATCTTGACGCCCTTTCTCTCACACTCTACGCCACCTTGTAGTACAGGTCGCTGCTTCTTTTGTACACCATTCTTGCAGTCTTCGTATTCCGTCCACGGGCCGAAGAAACATCTCACTGTTAATGAAGTTTGAAACACATATTGATAGAAAAATGTTGACTTCCATATGCAAATTTTTGTTTATCTTGTCGCAAGTGATCAAACGACTTATAACTGATAATACAAATCGAGGGTTCAATGCAAGACTGTAGTAAGAGCTTCGCATTTGTGAAGCATTTACTTGAATTTTTTTACTGAACCCTCAGAATGAGATGTATTGATTAGAGCATATTGTATATTACATACATAGGAATTTTAAAACTTATATATGCATGTAGACTAATGTGTCACTTAGAATAAAAGCTTCACTCAAGTACAGTCACAATTGACTTTGCAGAAAGACGACTTGTGAATTGACTTTGCAGAGAGATGACTTGTGAAGAATTTGAGAATTAATCACTTAAATTTTGTGTTTGACAGTGTCAAGATGCAGTATAAAAATATTGTACTTGTGTCAAAGTGAAGGAATATGAAGCAATCTCAATTTTGTTGTAACCATTAGAGTGCTGGATGATTTTCTAAAAATAGAATCATGGTGTCGTCTGCTTTCCAAAACCTTAAACATGTGCTTAATTCTGAAAGATACTAAGAGTAGCAAATAGGTTAGATCACAGACCAGCCGCCAATTTACTTCACGGCTGGCCTGTATCCAACCTGTTTGCATAAGCATGAGGTCGTTTCCAGCACTACTAGGGTTAAGTGAACGCTTTTTAACCGTGTGTTAGGATATGTGGTCTACCCTAATAATGGACACAAGTACAGCTGGGGTCTCCATTTACAAGGTAGAGTTGAACATAAAAGTGTGCTGGATAGCTTAATGGGTAAGAGCATTTGCAGGGTTTGCGGAGGTCATGGGTTTGGGTCCAAGTCTGGTTAGTGTTATTCTCTACTTTGTCAATCGAGACCTCTTCTAGGTAAGTCATCCAGAAAGTTCTTACAAGAGCTAAATGAATAACTGGCGTCCGTATTAAGCTATTAGTTGTATAAAATACCACGATTCTGTCTCCACTTTTACAATTGTCACTTAAAAGAATAATGACTGTAATAGCTTGTAGGGGGGTCAATTAATAACCCATTACCAAACAATAAAATTAATAACCCATTACCAAACAATAACGACATTTGACCAGTTTGTTGCAGACGACTCTGGAATACATTGTTGGAAAAGGAGAAATTGCTCTGAACGAACAATTTCTCCTTTTCCCACAATGTTTTCTGCCCTATCAGAAGACCATTCTTCAATTTCATCAGAGTTTGAAATGCAGTCTGCAAACACATTCAATTTGGGACAGTTGAGTAATTGGCGTTTGGTAAAGGGTTAAAAGAATATTGACTGTAAAAGCTTATAGAAGGGTCATTTTATGAGAGTAATCTACCTTCTCCATTTGCCTTTTTACATGGTTTTTTCACAGTTTTAGTTTTATCACAGTTTTCTCCCCCTGATAGAAGTGTCTGTACTCGGGAGCGTTTAGGCTTGTCAGACTCGTCACATTCCGACCATTCACCATAGCTATACACACATCCTGAAAAAATTATATATGATACCGTATATAATATACACCATATTGTACAGTCGGCTTGAACCTGAATAAAACTTTGTACAAGGTTCCAATGTTAATCAACAGTGTTTTATATTTATGTGATAGACTTGCTGTATATAATGTATATGTGGTATCTACACGCACACATAATCTTTATTGGTGTGTGTGTGTGTGTGGGGGGGGGGTGTTGGCAGTAGTTTTAATTCAAGACATCTCATATGGAACAACAAACATAAAGTGTAAAATAAATAGGGAATAATTAAATGCTTGATGTCATGTTATCGGGCAAGGCGTAGAAATACTATCAAAGGAGCCTTAGGCGAATTGGATAAAAATCAGAAGCCGAGCCCAATAACAATTTCAATTCAAAGACACCTTCCATCTGTTCTATTTATCCAGTTACCCATATGAATAAAATAGAGGACACAAAAAGGAATCAAAAGGGAAAACCTACATTTAGTAACAGGAAACAAGTAGAAATAAATGTACACATGACATCATAATTGTGTGTGTTATATGGTTAGTGCCCTTTATCACAAATGTTATTATGACACATAGTTATTGGTCCAAAACTGGCAGTGATGACAGGATAAAACAAAAAATGCCTTCCTACTGACACAATGACTTTGTCATAGCATTAAATGAGAACAATAAAACATGCCTATATACAGTCAAACTTGTGTTAAGAGGCCAGCCCATAGGACAGAGCAAATTGGCTGTTCAAGACAGGTTGGCAGCTTAACACAAATTGATGTACACTATAAATCTAATAATTGGACTTTTTGTAGTGGTTGTTTAAGGCAGGTTGACTGCTTAAAAGGGTGGTTGCTTAACACAAGTTAGACTGTATTCCATATCGGGGATTTCAGTCAGCATGAAAGCATTTCAAAAACCCAGATTTATATATACATGTACATCAAACTTAACCCATGTGATATTTTGTGACTTAATTTGAAAGCATCAGCATAGTGCCATCTTAATCCTTATAGTGCTGGAACCATCTTCAAGATTATGCAAACAGTTTAGATCCAAGCCAGCTGCCAAGTTAATTGGCAGCTGGCGTCTGATCTTACCTTTTTGCTACTCTGAGTAAAATTCTCTTAATTAAAATTAAGCAGATAGTTTTGGAAAGCAGACAACACAAAAATCTATTTTAAGAAAATTACCCAGCATTGTAAGGGATAAAGAAAGAATAACACAGTTCTTTATGATACTAGGTAAAAGTTCCATTCTTTAAGACTCACAGATAGTGTAAGTGAGCAGGGATCAGGAAATCTACAAATCTCTATAGGTCCTAGATACAGTTGAAAACCTCAAATGTTCTTCTCATCTTCAAGACTCCAATCAATTGATTTGTATGATGACCAAAAAGTGGTTCCATATCAATAAAACATGTGACATTGGAAAGGGAAGAAATTTTCTCTTCATAGTTATACTTTACATATTATAACTGCTTAAATTTGCGCCATCTACCATGCATCATTACACATTGGACCGAATGTGGGTTAGTATTATCAGTTTTTGTGGATCCCCCATACAATGTGTTATTCTCATTCAAGCACTCCAATTTTTTATGATAATCAAGCCCCTAATGTATACGGAACTTGAGTATTATTTAACAAGAGGATACCAATTGACAGATTAATTTTGAGATTTCTCAGATGCTGTTCACCAAATCTTAACATGCAGTCGGTCCGGTACAACTGAAATCGGTCCAAAAACGTAGAAGTGGCAATTTCCTGATCCTTGGAAGTGAGTCTTTATGAAGTTAAGGCTTAACCCTTTACCAAACACCAAAATTGCAACAGTCCCAAATTGAAAGAGTTTGCAGATGACATTTTAAAATATAATGAAATTGAAAAATTATCTTCTGATAGGGCAGAAAACATTGTGGGAAAGGGAAAAATTGCTCGTTCAACATTTCTCCTTTTCCCACAATGTTTTTCCGAGTTTTCTGCAACAAACTTGTGAAATGTCATTATTGCTTGGTTATGGGTTAAGCTTTGATACAAAAAGAGATAATTATTCTAGTAATCAACAGATTGAAACACATACTTTTCTTTTTTCCACACTTCTTTGAAAGAACTCTTGTTTTATTACAATAATCGGCACTTCCTTGTTTTAACATCTCAACTCGGGTCATCTGTTTTGATACAGGGTCACATGGACTCCATTCACCATGGAGAAACTTACACGCTGAAAGCAAGTTTATATGCGATAATAAACTACAGATCATGTGATCAATGTTTACGATATAAAACAGATTGCAAATGGTGGCACCCATGAATGAGCAGGTATTTATGCAATTTTTTCAGCAGATTACTTTTATTTTCCATTATTTTATATACACCATGTTCTGACCCTCAAACACTGGTTAACGTTGTTTCCATTTTGCCGTGCCTTTCGCACTAAGGCCCTGCAGAGAATTTCGAGTCAAGCAATGCGAATTACCTTAAAACCTTACCCATCAACTACAATCTATCTACGGAGTGTTAGACATAACATCGTTATAAACCATGGGTTATCATACACCACTATCAAGTTGATGGTGGCCCGGTCATCTTGTTTGGACATTCTTAAACATTGTTCACATGATCGATTAAACTGAACTAGACTTATCTCAATTTGAAAAAGACCCTTATAACATGGACTTTGTTTACAATTAATTCATTTAAACTTATTTTACATCAATTGTTAAACGAGTTCTTACAACGAAGACTAATTACTTTCGATTCTGCTTCCTGGATACAGAACCAGTACTCGGGCACATTGCCGATTAATGGGAAGTCGCTAGGAAAATCTCAATACTCACTGAATTTGAACCCGCGTCGTCTACAATTGACACTGAAGACTTAGGAAGCTGAGAAATAATTTACGTGAATGATTCAAATATAAAATTAAAGCTTTTTATAATGTAGGATAAAGTAACTGTCATGTTAAGTACACACATGCTATATTCAAAACAAAACATAACAAAGAAATAAATTTGATAGTCCAACACAAAGGTTACATGTGCCAATACAGTGAAATTGGTATAATGGGTCTTGAAGAAGCTTGTTCACAGAAGAGAAAATTTGTACAAATAAAATGTTGTTGAAACAAAACAGTGTCTGTATCGGTTTTTTTTTTATATATAAAAATTCACCCAATACACATCTTAAAGAATTAAAAGCAATCTAATTTTGCATCCAATGACTCTTCTTCAGCGCATATCTTATAACAGAACAGCTGTTGTGCAGTTTTAAAGAAAGCTATTTTTAACTTTCAAATTTTCTCACATCTGTGAACAAGCACCTTTAACTCATTCTAACATAAAATATTTTGTGATCAAAGAAGACACAACAGCGGATGGCAAAAATGGCCGCCCCTTAGGAGCAATTGACCAGTCACCAAATCGTTGACACCAGTGGTAATGGGTTAACAATAGCAACATTTGACCACTTTGTTGCAGACGGCTCTGGAAAACATTGTCGGAAAAGGAGAAATTGCTCTTAAAGGGCAATTTCATTTTTTCCCACAATGTTTTCTGCCCCATAAGAAGATTATCTTTTAATTTTATCATATCTTGCAATGTCGTCTGCAAACTCTTTCAATTTTGAACAGTCGAAAATTTGGCATTTGGTAAAGGGTTAAGGTAACAAAAAAATATAAACGAGACCAGATTTTACATTCATATCTCCATGCAACTTTTACAGAATTTACACCTTTTTTGACCAAAAATAGGCATTATTTAACCAGGTAAATCCTCTTTCAATTCATGAACAAAATATGCTGAAGACTCAGAGTGAGGCAATACTGAGGCCTTCACTCAGACACTCCTCTAACCCTTAGAAAGCTGGGTAATTTTCTAAAAATAGATTTTTGTTTCGTCTACTTTCCAACACCTTAAATATCTGCATAATGGGAATGAGAAAAAATACTCAGAGTAGCAAACAGGTTAGATCGCAGTCACCAATTGACTTGGCGGCTCGTCTGGATCTAACCAATTTGCATAAGCATGAAGTAGGTTGCAGCACTATAAGGGTTAAATGCTCTACTTACGTTTTTTACATTTCTTGGCATACTCTTTGAATGGTTCACATATTGAGGGGCCACTTTCAAGGACTTGGCGTCGGGTCATTGTATTTGTAGAATTGTCACATTCACTCCACTCCTCAAATCTGTATTTACAGTCTGAAATATATATGAGTGTAAGGGTCTATTGTAAGAATTTTTTCAGGCACTTGGGTGCTTTAAGTGAGGGTAGGGTGTTTGGCATAACAGCAGGTACCTCTTTCCCCTATCAATTTCTGTTAAAATATGCATCCCTAAATGTAAGTTACTATGTGCATTTTTGAAATACAAGACAAAAATACTATTTTCAAACCAAATCAAATGCATAAAAAAATGATATAAGTAAGAACGGTACCTGTGGTACAAATCTTAAGAGCTTTTTAATACATCAATTTACCACATCAAATGACTTCCATTACTTTGCAATACATCAATTTACTACAACAAATGACTTCCATTACTTTGCAATACATCAATTTACTATAAAAAATGACTTACATTACTTTGCAATACACCAATTGTCTACAACAAATAACTTTCATCAAATTGCAATTCATCAATTTATTTCAACAAATGGCTTCCATTGCTTTGCAATTCATCAATTGTCTACAACAAATGACTTTCATCAAATTGCAATACATCAATTTACTACAACAAATGACTTCCATTACTTTGCAATACATCAATTTACTACAACAAATGACTTCCATTATTTTGCAATACTTTCATATACTCTGTTTATTTTGCAATACATCAATCTACTACATCAAATGACTTCGATGACTTTGCAATACATCAATTTACTACAACAAATGACTTCTATTAATTTGCAATACATCAATTTACCACATCAAATGACTTCAATGACTTTGCAATACATCAATCTACTACATCAAATGACTTTGATGACTTTGCAATACATCAATTTACTACAACAAATGACTTCTATTAATTTGCAATACATCAATTTACCACATCAAATGGCTTCCATTACTTTGCAATACATCAATTAACTACAACAAAAGACTTTCATTACTTTGCAATACATTCATATACTACTACAAATGACTTCAATTACTTTGCAATACATCAATTTACAAGAATAAATGACTTCCATTACTTTGAAAACATTCATTAATTACAAACCATTTCCATTGGTTGTCCTCTTCTTGCATCTCACTTGGACAATGGATGTAGGTTTACACAACCCTGGGTCCCCTTGTTTCAATGTTTTAACCATCACCTTTAGGTTGGTTGTTGGGTCACACTCACCCCAGCTGGTGCGCCGATACTTGCATACTGAAGTATAGAACAGGGTACTGTTTTACTAAACAAATTGAGGAAAGGATTTGCGTAAATCAAAACTGATATACTGTATAGCCCTTCATATTCGCGGTTGCAATATTTCACGTTTTTTTCAAGGTTCCTAAAATCATGGGTTTTATATTTCATGATAACAACAACATGATAACTACTCTGAAATACCTGTGCTTATTTTGTAGCAAGGATATCCTTTTCTTTTGTGATTGACATGAGAATGAAATGATTGTAAAAATAATACATATAATTTAAATGCACTGCTTGAATTTTTATCTGTCATTGTGTTTTATATAAAGTCAACATAAATGATTGATATGGGGAACAAATGTTTAATTGCTACTTTCAATGGAAATCAGTTGGCGGAATAAGCGTGCCATAATTATGTACTTATCAACCAAGTGTGTTGAATTGTTTGCAATTACACCCAAAGTGATACACGCCTTGGGCGTTATTTGACATCGGATAATAACTAACGGATTAAATTTGTGATTCTGGAGATAATGTAAGGCGTGTAAAATGTTTTATCTGTCATATATTCGGATTGATTTTTCCATCAAATCTAAACTTGCAATCGGTCATGTAAATTTCGAAGTAATCGAAAGCAACAATATTGAAAAGTATTCATCTACAAAATCAAATACAGTCACTGTGCATAAAGCAACAATACATGGTGGAAGTGATGACAGGTGACGTACAGGTAAAATGGCGCATAGAATTATGGATGGAAACATACACTTCTTATGTGTTAATGAAATTATTCTTTCTAAGAGAAGGTCTCAGAGCCAAAAATACACCTTTAGAAATATTTTGTAAGTACAATGAAATACAGAAAAGGAACACATATCCTTGAGTCAATTCACAAGGATGAAAGGTCATGTGACTTTTCAAGGCCCATATCTCTTGAACATAACTTAGTTTTATATTAGACTGATTCTGTTTGTACAATGAAATACAGAAAAGGAGTGCCAATACTAAAGGTAATTCACAACCATGAAAGGTCATGTGTCTTTTCAAGGCCCAAATCTTTTCAACATAATTATTACATATTATATTACACTGATTCGGAAACATTTCATAGACATAGACAGTGTCTTACCATGAGGTCTAAGATGCTTAGCTTTACACTTTCTAACATCCACTTTAGTTGTTTTACACGTTGCCGGATCCCCACGTTTTAGCGTTAATGTCCGTGTAACTGTGTTAGAGGCAGCATCGCATGGCCCCCATTGACTTTTGTCATATTTGCACCCTACAAAATAAATTAGTTGCAAAATCTAACTATCTTCATGTGAATATTTAATCTGTATAATGCCGAACATTTATTTAATTCTGCTACATTCAATAATAAGACTAGTCCAAAGAATGCTTTTTATAACAATGAGGAGATCATTGGGCTTAACCCAAGCAGATATCTAAGCTTTTTAAAAGCAGACGACACAGAAATCTATTTTTTTTGAAATTACCAAGCATTCTAAGGGTTAATCTTATTTATATTACATTGATCATTATGGACGTTTAACCCTTTACCAAATGCCAAGTTTTCGACTGTCCAAAATAGAAGGTTTGCAGACATTGAGAAATGTGATGAAATAGGAAAATAATCTTCTCATAGAGTTAGATGGGTAAGATGAGAAATTGCTCACCACCAGCAATGAATTTTTTGGCACAGCACATTCTTACATTGCTGAAGCAGATATGTTTTTCTTTGGTGCATGTGATAAACAATGGCAAGGATTTTAACCCTAGAATACTGGGTAATTTTCTATAAATAGATTTGTGTGTCATCTGCTTTCTAAAACCTTTTATTTATGCTTAATTTTGATGAGGAAAGATAGTCAGAGTAGCAAACAGGTTAGATCACAGGCCAGCTTCAAATTTACTTGGCAGCTGGCCTGGATCACACCTGTTTGCATTAGCATTAAGTTGGTTTCAGCACTATAAGGGTTAACCCATTACCAAACAATTTCCCCTTTTCCCAAGTTGCCAGTCGTTTGCAACAAACTGGTCAAATGTTGTTATTGTTTTGTAATGGGTTATATAAACGTCTCGACATCTAAAGCAACAATGATCTGACCTGACAACCTCTTGTGCTTCCTTTTGCATACTTTCTCAATAACTTGAGTGCTGTCACATTTGTCTGGATTTCCTCTCCTCAATGTTTTCACCATGCGTTTTATATTGGTCAGGCCATCACATGCACTCCATTCGGTTTGTCTGTACTTACACACTGTACAAGTGGAAAATAACACATACAGAGATCTGTTCAGGGGTGGGAAAATCAATTGTTTGTATTGGCCAGCTTGTCCAAAAGCCTTAACAGGCAAGTGAATTCTTACTGAAATTTAAGATTTAACTTGTCATGGAGAAGAGCAGAAAAAGATTATGGACAAGAAAATCAAAACCAGATTTCCCTACCCCTGCTGTTCGTATAATCCACAAGGAAAATGCAGTTCAACCCTTCATATACAGTGAAGCCTCGTTTATCCGGACCCCGATAATCCGGATGTCTCGCAAGCCGAACGAAATTGTAAGGGAACGGAATCATTTGATCAGTTTGTTGCAGACAACTTTTGAAAACATTGTTGGTAAAGGAGAAATTCCTTGTGACAAGCAATTTCTCCTTTTCCCACAATGTTTTCTGCCATATCAGAAGATTATTTTTGAATTTCATCTTGTTTTGAAATGTTGTCTGCAAACTCTTTCAGGTTGGGACGGTCGACAATTTGTCGTTTGCTAAACGAGACATCACTGTATATCAATGCATGTCTTATAACATTTGTACCAGATGATCCAAGAAACAAATGACATAAGAAAGATATGACAAAAGAAAAGACTCCGGACAAACAATGGGTTCTACCTAATACTTACAATGATAATATACTTTTTTGTTTAACATCTAAATTGAATTGACAACACCCTTTTCTATCTCAACCCTTATAATGCTTGAACTGACTTCATGCTTATGAAAACAGTTTAGACCCAGGCCAGCCAAGTGAATTGACAGCTGGCCACTTCTCTGAATATCCTTCCAAATCAAAATTAAATAGAGGTTTTGGAAAGCAGAGGACACAAAAATCTATTTTTCGAAAATAAGCCAGCATTTTAAGGGTTAACCTTGTCATGGCTTGAGTGTCTCTGATTATTAACATAGAAAGCATCCAAGTTTCACAGCTGTCCTTCAGAAGGTAAAGCATTCTTCTTATCTGCTTGATTACAACTGGGCTGTTTGGCAATTGCCAAAATGACTCAAAATGAACATTTAACCAACTGATTCAACCAATTTGAACATACCTTCAAGGCAGACCCAATCCATCTTGGAATGACCTTTTGAAGCGAGACATGGCATCCCTTTGGCTGGATGGATGGCCAGACCTTGAGAGATAGGTTGGGGTCTTGACCAGACGAGCAGGCCTCACCCTTGCCAAAAGATTAATAAATGGCCTGTCAAATCTAAAATGGATGATGATGAGGATGATGATGAATCAAATTGTCAGACCTCAGACAAACAAAAGCATGTTGACATTGCTTTCTAATTACTCCTATTCAAGGGTTCATTACAAAAGGGAAGGATTTCCTATAATTTGCATTGAACCTCCATATTCTGACATAATCTCAAACAAACATGGGGAGGGGCTTTGTCAATTGGTAGATTACTAGCTATTCTATTCTAAACTGGTCTTTTCCCACTGTTTACCTTTACCCTTTTTAGCCATCTGCTTTTGTTTCCTTGACTTTCTCTTGGCTTGTTTCTTTGCTTTTCTGTTGGATTTCTTGTCTTTCTTTGCCATTTTTTTGTTTTGATGTCTTCCTAAAATCAGAAATAAGTAGCCCTTTTCATTCTCTAATAGAGAGAAATACTTCAGGTTTCAAACATACGAGGTGCAGTCAAAAAGTTCCCAGACTGCTTCTGTTACTTTAATGTGCTATGGGATAGCGCCTAAAAATATATATGTCAATGATAGGAAATCATTTTCCTATACAATGATATAACATGAGGCGGGGTTTATAAAACAGTGGAAATTGTTTTACATTTTAAACAAGCACAACTTATACCGTATGGAGCACATTGACGTCAAGATGTAACTTTATATTAATACACAGATCCGATGTCAATTTTGATCACTTCAATCATTACTGTTTTCAAAGTATTCCCCATTGCATCGAATACACTTTTCATGGCGTTTCACTAGGCTGTGATGAATTGTACTATACCACTCTTTATTGAAGCTGTGTACTACTGATCTAACAGAAAATTTTAGTTCCTCTTTGGAATCGAATCTACGGCGTCGAAGCTCAGCCGATTCTTTATTCACTGTCTGACCACTGGATACGGAGTGTTGGAGGAGCATCGCTTGACTGTCCATAAAGAAAATATACATGGGTTTTCTCATAGACTTCATGGTATTGTCCTTTGTTTCCATATTATAAAAATTAATAAGAGTTTCATCGGTTGTAACGATACGGTTTAAGAATCAGTCGCCATCTTTTATCCATTGTCGTAAAAAGGTTTCAGACGCTTCAAATCCTGGTCTGCATATTATCCACGAATAATAGCCGAGGGATCCATCATGCACAAACCTTACTTATTCCTAGGTCTTGAGATAATAATATTCTATGGACAGTTCTATGACTCAGCCCCACTGTTTCCGAAGTATCATTTATGGATTTTCGTCTATCCTTCATTATAACTTTATGGACTAGTCGTTTCCCGCTGTCCATCTTTGGTCTACCGCTACGTTGGTTAGTGTTTGTATCCAATCTACCCTCTTTAAAACGCTTATGCCAGTCGAACACGAGAGTTCTAGATACTTTCTTTGAATCTTCCTTCTTGTTCATGAACTTCCAAGTTACCGTCGGGGTCATATATCCGCCCTTAAAAGAAATTAATGACCGCCCGCTGCTCCGTATGCTCAAATGACGTCGGCTTTTTTCTCCAATAATTTCATCCATTTCTCTTTAAAACTCTGATTAAATGCGTTCTTCGGAGTGATATTGCTGATTTTACAAAGTTGTTTTTAGATAATGTGGAAATGACTTCATGTGAAGTTTCGTCTTGATTTGGCGCCATTTAAGGAATAATTTTTGTGCTTCACAACTGAATGGAAATGTGCCGTTCTAATGTTTCCAACGTGCTCCGTAACCTTATCTATCAATCGTTTTAAACATATTAATGAAAGAAAATAAAAGTCGTACAATTGAAAAATTATACATGCCCAGAGAAATTGAATAGCTACTGCATTGTGGCAAATTTTAGCTCAATCGGACGTCAAGTATACTTGAAGCAGAAGCAGTCCGGGAACTTTTTGACTGCACCTCGTAAATGTAAAGTTGAAAATATCAAATGTTTACAAGATGTATGGATTGATTCAAGGAACAGAATTTTCAATATTGGATGGGCTGGAACATAACTTTGTTTGCAGGTGTATGACAGAAATATTTTCCTGACTTCATAATTAGTAACTGGTAATGAAAAGTGATGGTACTTGTATACAGCACTATATTACTTCTTAATCATATCTCATTTAATGAGTAGCAACATGATACTTCTAATTTTCAATTGTTGTTTTAAATTTAGACAAGGTCATACACCTGTTACTTTTGAGATATTGAATTCCCATTGACTCCAATGTTAAATCAGCTATTTTCAAGGCTCTGCTGAATGAAGAATAGTGTTTTTTACGCTTAGCTATATACAGGAACATCAAGTTTGTCCATTCAACTCTCAGAAACTGTAATAAAATGGACACCTCAATCGTCTCATTTTTTTTCTACGCAGCAAAGTGTATTAGTACCGTCCGAAAATCAGTGCACTAGCTGTCAAATCTAGCCGAGGTACCGGCATTTGTGTTCATACATCCCAAACAAATAGTCCTGCAATAAGCAATCAAAACAAACTTTGGGAGCATTGCAGGACTATAATCTATACAGGAAACACATCAGTGTTCTACCAGCTCATCTCTTACCAGCAAAACTATGCACCAGAAGTTGAAACTCAAAATTTCTAAATGGGACTACTTTTGGGTACTACGACCCGGAAGTACTCCGTAACAGGTGCGAGACCTAATACAAATGCATTTTATTGCTAACATGGTTTTCGGTCTTATTTTTCCAAGGATTGGGGACTTGCGACAAAATATAATGCGAAAAACCTGACAGGAAAGCGATAAAAATGGAACAAATGAGGAATCCCTTCACCCACCCTAATCGACTACATTTGCATACAAGACTATGTAAAAGAGCCAAGAGTCACCAAAGAGAGATAAATACTAATTATTCAAAAACTAATGGATCAATTTGACTGAAACAAAAAGGTTTTTGTTCCTTAAAGATTGTTTCATACTTTGATAAGAGTTTTATAAGGTTTGAACTGGGAACATTCCAAGAAAAGTAGCCTTCTTAGCAATATCTTTGGTAAAACAAAGGCTATTTTCGTTGAAATGAAGGCTTACTTCTTCATTATTTCATCAAATCTAGTAGGAAATGCTATAATTATGTTGTTTAAGACTCATTAATAAATTTCCAATTACAAGGACAGAAATTTTAATGATTTGGGGGCAATCTAAGGGGTATACCTGGGCTTTTCCAAAAAGTACGGGAAAATGTGTGCGACATAGCTTTGTACACATTATGTGTTATTTATGGGGTTAGAAATGTGATTTCAATAGCTAAAAATAACTAAACAATTGGAAAATTGACTTAAAAACCTTTATAGTATAAAAAGAAAATATTTTTAAGAACATTATAGGAAAAGCAGCCATTCCAAAGCCTTTTTTAGTCAAATTGGTCCAAATCTGAACCTTGGACTGTTAACATTTTCATTTTACAAAGCAAATGACTGATTTTCATGCCTACATTAGGATCTTGAAATATGTTATAGCTTTATCAAGGAATATCTTTGGAAAAACAGATTGTTACACGCAATTCTATATTGAAATGGTTGATATAAAGAGTTTATACCTATTCAAAGACAGATAAACAATATCTACAATGATTTTTCTGAAACACAGCCATCGAGAAGACCATTCGATATTCAGGCTTCATCGACAGACATGATATTTAGAAAATGGCACGGAAAAAGAAATAATTGCTCATTATTAATCATTGATTTCTCTTTTCCACCAATGTTTCCATTTGATAGTAAAAACAGCTTGCTTGATACTACCGTAACCTATGAATAGAACTCACCGTCACCATTCAACATGCAATGGATATGATAAGATAACAACAACAACAATAATAATGATGATTATAATGATAATGATAATAATAATAACAATAATAATAATAGTAATGATAATTAATGATAATGAGATGATGATGATTATGATATGGGGAACATGATAGCGGTATATACTATTGGTGGTTTTGTAAAAGACCCATTTGTCCATCGAATTGATTTCGAAAAGTTTGACATGACTCGTGTAATTGGTTTCTTGCACCAAACCAGCCGGCTTAATCCGTTACACTTGAAATACCTTAGAATAGCTCTCTTGGTCAGTTTACAATTATTGTTTTAGTGTAACACATACATTTAAAACTGTAAAATGCTGTTTCGGTTAAGAAAAAGTATCGCTTAAAAGCCTTAGCTCTTGTCGAAAGATCTAGAGCGACAAGTATCCAATCACAGCTAATCTTGAGCGACACATTCCGCCTCAGCTACAACAGGAAAATCACTCAAAAGCAGAAAGTCTAGTCTGAGATCAGACAATATGAGCTAATAAAGGGAAGGAAATGACATAGATGTGCATCTTAGATCAGTATTTGCTGGATGAAAGTCAGTGGCATCACATGATCCTCTCAGTTGACAATTATTATTACTCACCATTGCACAATACTATTTATTCTGTACTTAAAAAATAAAGCACTTTTGACAGAAAATCACTTTCTAGGAAGAAATTACTGTTTTAGCTCATTGATGACATCAGGTTTTTTGTTCAAACACAAATAAAATCGCTCAGAAATGCATTGTAATGGGTATAACAGAAATGGATGTTGTCCAGAAACTCATACACAAGCCGATTTAACAAGGAAAATCCTACATTCTCAATTAAAACCATTTGGACACATACCTTGTCCCGAGGAAAGGTAAATCCATGTTTAAAATGCTATCTGCTGATTTCATTCATAGTTTGATGAAGATTTCTCAGTTATTTACGTCAAAATAAAGACTCCACGGACATGCGACTGCCATGGATTAGGTCATACACCTGTTACTTTTGAGATATTGAATTCCCATTGACTCCAATGTTAAATCAGCTATTTTCAAGGCTCTGCTGAATGAAGAATAGTGTTTTTTACGCTTAGCTATATACAGGAACATCAAGTTTGTCCATTCAACTCTCAGAAACTGTAATAAAATGGACACCTCAATCGTCTCATTTTTTTTCTACGCAGCAAAGTGTATTAGTACCGTCCGAAAATCAGTGCACTAGCTGTCAAATCTAGCCAAGGTACCGGCATTTGTGTTCATACATCCCAAACAAATAGTCCTGCAATAAGCAATCAAAACAAACTTTGGGAGCATTGCAGGACTATAATCTATACAGGAAACACATCAGTGTTCTACCAGCTCATCTCTTACCAGCAAAACTATGCACCAGAAGTTGAAACTCAAAATTTCTAAATGGGACTACTTTTGGGTACTACGACCCGGAAGTACTCCGTAACAGGTGCGAGACCACAAGACACCAATCATGATACATGTACATAGAAATAGCTCAAAATTGAAGGTGAACTGTTATCCTGCCTATCTTAAAACATGACAGATCACAGTGTTTATCACCTTCTTCTCAAATTGTTGAAGAGATTGCGTGGTTATGAGAATCTTACTTATATACACCGTTTACCATTTTGGTACAGGAAAAAAGCCTAAGCCAGTGATTCCTACGGCTTTCCTGGATCCACCAGTCCTAGGGCTAGGGCTCTGAAGTGACTTGCCAAAGGCCACTCCCATGAAACCAGAGTTGTTTGTGGGGCTCGAACCCGTGACCTTAAACATATTTCAATTCAAATAACAAGATACACCATATATCAACATTACAAACAATAAAGTGAAAAGGATTAGACTGAAATCTCATAGCTCATCAAATTCCTCTCCTTACCAGTTTTATTTGCCTTTTTCAGCCCACACGGCTTTGTAATAGTGGGACTACAATCTCCCTTCTTTAACTTCAGCTCTACTGAAGTCAAACCTTCAATGCATGGTTGGCGCTCATACACACAATTTCCTGCAAACAGAATTCATTAATACTGTCTTAAAGATGCTCATTGTGGTATCAATTCCATTCTTATATGGGATAGATTTATTGTTGCAAAAATTACATATCACTTAATTTCATTAAAGAAACCTACTTATACCAAGCTTATTTACCTGCTTCTATAATGTTTTCTAATCTATCTTATCAATTTTTAATTGGTAACACGTTTTATTGAGGTCTGCTGATCTTTCAAGTGCCAGATATTGCATTATAACTGAAAAAATACTGACAAAATGTTACAACCAAATAAAGCAGTACACAAAATCCAATCTGTTAAATAATCAAAGTGCTGATAGCGCTGAGGGACTAAGGTGCTCTTAAAGCAAGATGATTGAGGACACATTTGAAAATTTCTTTGGGCAACATCTCGAGGAAAAGAGCTGCTCCTTTTACCACCATTACAATAATTATTATTTCTGTGAACAGAGACTGAAAGATAGTATATTTTTCGAAAATCTGGACATTTTACGATTTCCCATGAGGCAACAGTTATAATAATATAGAGCCAATCAAAGCGAGTAAATCCGGACTACATTCCTAGTTCCAGGAAGGTGTTAGTCTGCACAGTGAAGGCGGATGTTTAATGAGTAATTGGGGTCAGACCTCTGTTTGTGTATCGATAAAGTACCCTCCGCCCTCAAAAAGTGGTGTGTAAATTCAATGGACTAAGGTGCTGATGCATCCTTAGTTAAAAAATGGGTTAGAATGTTGCATTAAGGACAGCTTTGAATCTTCGATGAAAAATCTTGAAATAGCATAATCCTTTACTCTAATGAAAGGACTATAGTATTGCATTTAACCATCAACCTCATATAACCATAAATTGGGCATTTTTTGTAACCCTAGATAAGCGCCACATATCGAGGGTTCAATGCAAGAATATAGTAAGTGCTTCACATATGTGCAGCCCTTACTATAGTATTGCACTGAAACCTCGTTACATAAGTGTAAGGTTACAAATTATGTGAAATGTGCCCTGGTTTATAGCATGTTTTCCTGTGAGCATCCACTTAAAGAAGTTCAATGTTTATGGAATTGCTGCATATTATCATTTTACATTATTATTTTTTTTGGTTGGTTACTTTTACACTCATAATTGAAGGTGCAATTGAAAGTAATGATTATCTGTTTAATGCAATATAATGACTTTTCTGATATTGCAATTGATTGCGCATCTTTTGAAAACAAATGTTAAACAAAAGGAGTTCAGTAAGACGCAATATTGCAGCTTCCATATAATGTCAGAGACTTTTTCATTGGTCAAAGCTAATGAGCTCAGAATGATAAAACTGTGACACCTACTGTTACATAGCAAATCCAGCTGATGCAGTTTGAAGTGAAAAAGATCTCTCTTCTGTCTCAAGGTGCTAGAATCTTTATTTTTCTGACAAGGTTTGCGGAGAACAACCGACTTCGCTTTGGATGGACATGTTACCGTCTGTGTAATGGTGACTATACCATCCTCACTGGAACAGGCTGTGTAATCTAATCGCTTTACAGAGCTACAACCCTGTTTTGTCTCTGTAGTAAAACAAAGGAAAAGAAGAGATATCACAATATAGATTCTAAATTATGTAGCCAATACCAATAACCAATTACCCACTTATTCTTAAGTTGAAAACAGCAGCTAATGGAAATAGTTACCAAGTATGAAAATCAATTTTTTTCTTTTTGTGTTAAAAAAACCTTTGGGAATTTTTTTTAAAAATGTTTGCTTTCCAAGATTTTTGTTGAAAGTGCATGTCTTTCTCCCTTAAATTTGGAAGTAGCCTATGGCTGTTACTTTTGGGAAATTTGTATCGATGAAATCACAGGTACCAATAACAAAAACAAAATGTATATTGTACTACAGCTGTATATACATTTATATATATACCGGACGTATAATACACGATTATTGTTTTTCTACTGGTACCTGTGGATGAAATTGGTTAATTGAAAAACCAAAACACTGGAATTTTTGGGAAAACTTCATGATTTAAAGAAATTAAGCAAAGAGACCTCTTAAAGACGCAACCATATTCGACCAGTAAAATAACACTGTCAGCCACCGTCCTGTCTATTTATATACCCCCACAATCTATATCATAATGGATAGATTCTCAAATTTGCAAAGAAAACTTCCACAAACCTTATATTAGGGGGGAAAAAACTTTGTCAACCTGGATTAAGAAAATAACATTACCTTTTGGGTCCTCAGTAACCACACAACTCATCAATTCTGCCTGAGGCAAGGCGCACCTTTCAGTGACACCTTCCCCCAACTTATAAGACTTGGTCATTTTGCCATTTGCATCACACACACTCCACTCAGCAATATATGTACATTTGTTTGCCTCCCAAACTGAAAAAAGTTACAGTAATTTATATCATGTAATAAACAACCCTTATAATTGTTTTGATCTTTTCATATGAAAGCAATAGTCCCCAACTGATACAAAGAATATATACAACTTCATTTTCCTTTGGGCATTGTGTAGAAATATTAGGAAAGAAATAGATATTGCTCATATTGAGCAATTTATTCTTTAGTCACAAAGGTTCTAAGGACTTTCACTGTAGGCATTAAACCCCTTATTCCATAATGCCGCACTTAACATCAACTGTTACAGACAAGTTCAGAAACCATTGTGGCAAAATGATAATTGCTCCTAACAATCTATTCATTTTTTCCTAGAAATAGGGTGCACACAAGACTTCTCTCAGTCTCGTTTTTTGGTGGATCAAAGTAATCTAAACATTCTTTCTACACATGTGCCAAATTGTTTTCAAAAGAATTCAAGGGGGGAATTTTAAATGGTTTTCCCACGATTGCATAATGCAAAAAAGGCATGTTCCCTTGGGCCTATGATTTACAACAAAGCCAAGTCAGGGACTTCCCCAGAATTTTTTCAGGTGCTGTGGTGCTTGATTGAGAGAGGGTACCCCTTTCCTCTGTTGATCTATTTTTAATTTTATCCCCTAGAATGCTGGGTAATTTTCTAAAAATAGATTTGTGTCTTCTGCTTTCCAAGACTTTAATTATCTGCTTAATTTGATGAAGAAACACTGGGTGTTTTCTAAACATAGATCTTTGTGTGGTCTGCTTTCTAAAACCTTATATATGATCAATTGAAGAAAGATACTCAGTGTAGCAAACAGGTTAGATCACAGGCAAGTCGCCAATTTACTTGGCAGCTGGCCTGGATTTAAGCTTTTTGCATAAGCATGAAGTCGGTTCCAGCACTATAAGGGTTAAGTCTGCATTTCAAAATGGTGAGTCCAAAACAGTGGTCCAGGGGTGGAGGGTCCAGGCACGAGGGTTGTTGGTTTGAATCTCATGAGAAGCGGGTTCCGCATTCGGCAAATCCACATTCGACACAGGTAATGGTTACAAAATCAAAATTGATTAATCTCAAATGCTCACTTTGTAGGCCGAAGACAAAAGGAATACATGGCTCCTAACAAGTCTTCTTCAGTGGATGCGGCACATGGAGGAAAGATGTGAATGTAGTATTCATGTAATGGCACCCGCAGCATTTTGGACATTTAATTGCTCTTGAAGATGTTAGAGGTTCTCAAATAATTTTCAGGCACCTTAAAAATTTCGTGAAAATACCATTCAAAATATTGATGAACCATTACATGTGGACGTTTCCTCCATGTGCCGCATCTACTGCAGAAGACTTTCATAAGCCATTTACAGTGAAGCCCCGATTATCTGGATGTCTCGCAATCCGAACGAAATGGTAAGGAAACGGAATTATTTGACCAGTTTGTTGCAGACGACTTTTGAAAACATTGTGGGTAAAGTAGAAACTGCTCGTGACGAGCAATTTCTCCTTTTTCCACAATGTTTTCTGCCATATCAGAAGATTATCTTTGAATTTCATCACGTTTTGAAATGTCGTCTGCAAACTCTTTCAATTTGGGACGGTCGACAACTTGGCGTGTGCTAAAGGGTTATATGTATACACGTGCTTACAGACTGTTTATGTCTTAATGTGTATAAGAATATGGTCTGCTTCATAAGACCGGATGATTCGGTCATCCGGAAATTTTGTTGGGAACGGATGTGTTCGGATTAACAAGACATCACTGTATTCCTTTTGTCACAATGGTTTCTACCCAAATAAAGTATTTTGTCTTCTGCTTTTACTTTGAATATGGACCAGGACAAAATACCCACATCATGGTTAAGGTGGTGGACTAAGAACTCAGGGGTCCCAGGTTTGAGCCCAATTGACACCCTGGCTTCGTAGGGGGGACCTTTGGCAAGTGACTTCAGAGCCCTAGCCTAGTACTGATGGATCTAGAAAAGCCATCTGAGTCACAGGCTTAGGGCCATATCCTGTACCAAACGGGAAATGGAAAACAGTTAATACATAAACATCCTACATACTTTTATCAATCCTCTCAACCTTTTTAGTAAAGGCTCTGAGCTTTTGCTGGCACTTTTTTGCTTTCATTTTCCTTGCCATGGCTACCATAACACAAGCAAAGAGCATCAGGAGAATTGTTTTAACCTTCATTGATCTGAAATGAAAAAAAAAAAAAATGGATGTCATCATAAACTATAGCTTTCTTTCATTTATAGTCATGTTAACCCATGTGCAATAGCAAATTTATAGAAGCACTGTGACAAAAGGGGAAATTACTTAAAATGACAAACAATTTCTCCTTTTGTCTAAATGGCTTCTTATAATAGTACAAATAAAATATTACTCTCATACTTTACAAGTGTCTTCTGTTGTTAGATTAAATTTGTTCTTATCAGAATCTGGGAGAATGAATTAGTAATAATTATCTTTTTTCTCAAACCAGACAACCTGAAGCACAAAATATAGAAGCAAAAAATGTTAACCTATCAAACAGGCAATTATCTAACAATGTTTTACCAACAAAGAATATTATTTGTTTTGTCTAATCGGGTCTTTACATTGCATCAACAGTAATTGATTTAAAATTAAGTTGCTCATTAGGAGCAATATATCCTTTTATCACAGTGGTTTATTGCATCATTCTGCAGCATATGTTACAAAGTTACCTGTACAATTATTAAGTACTGAATTAATCCTTATAGTGCTGGAACCGACTTCATGCTTATGTAAACAGGTTAGATCCAGGCCAGCCTCCAAGTAAATTGGCTGTTGCCTGTATTCTAACATGTTTGCTTCTCTGAGTATCTTTCCTCTACAAAATTAAGCAGATATTTAAGATTTTGAAAAGTAGAGGTCACAAAAGTCTAATTTTAGAAAATTACCAAGCATGCTTAAGGTTAAGGTATATCACCCCTGATAAACAAAAACGTTTTCTTATTTATTCATAAAATGACTGTAATAGCTATAAATTATAAAGCAGTGAACAAACAATGACCATATTGACACATCATTTTATGGTATATGTTGTTATTAACCCCCTTGTTTTCATTTTTCATGACTTGTCTCCCCTGTTTTCTACAGTTCTTATTTCTTTTTGAAATCTTAATCAGAACCATATAATGCAACTTTCTGCCAAGAGTTTTTTTATCAAAAATATTAAAAGGGTAATCATTATGACAGAAAGATAGAGCTTCCCATAGGCTTCAATGTTGATCTTTGCATTGATTATTTCCCCTAATTGAGGTTATAATGGAAATGTTTCTCAATAAAAAAAAATTAATATGTGAAGATCTCCAATGTGACAAAGTTTCATAAAGTTGCTACCATTCAGTGTTGAGATATGCAACATTCTTGTCAGGGCTCATATATTACTCAAAGGGACTAATTCAGAGATTTTTGCTCTGGGAATCATAAATGTGTAAAAATTATATAATATATACAATCATTGACACTTAACCAAATGCCATTTTCAATTTCAATGTCCTCATTGTATTGGTAAAATAAAATTCATTTTAAAAAGATAAAATCCAAATCTGTATGGTAGTCCTTTTAACTACAAAGTTGTCCATTTTTGCCTCAGAAGGATTCTTTAGGCTGTGTTTTATTTTTAATCATACTGTTACAGTCTCCTATACATCTGTAAGAGGGGCTAATATACATGTGATAGAAGATATATAACATGTTGTATATATAAGAATGTCTTATGATGAGACTTCAATAAACAATGAACTCAACTGAACTGTATAATGAATACAATCATAAAACAAAGCAGCATGCTGGAATGGCTGAATCCAATTTATTTAAGTAGCTTTTCAGTGTAACTCAGCCCAATAGAAAGCATGATCAACTGTTCATCATGAGTTGTAAAGATTCCAGACGGAAAACAGCTGGTGGCTATCAAGGAAGTCTGACTGCAAAAGCATCTGGGATCTTAACCCTTTTTCTAAGATATGTGTGTTACTGTTTAACCCATTACCAAACAATAATGACTGGTTTGTTGCTGACAGCTCTGGAAAACATTGTGGGGGAAAAGGAGAAATTGCTCCTAACATGCTATTTCTCCTTTTCCCACAATGTTTTCTGCCCTATCAGAAGATTATGTTTCAATTTCATCACATTTTGAAATGTCGTCTGCAAAATCTTTCAGTTCGGGACTGTCCAAAATTTGGCGTTTGGTAGAGGGTTAACCAAATCTGCAGCAGACAGCCCAGGTGAGGAGTTTAAGAAGAGCAATTTCTTCAATAGTTGAAATAGTTTCTACATAATATCACATGAAAAGTGTTATTTTTCTCACATCATAATCACTATCTGTTGATGATATAAACTTACAATAGTTTTAGCATCTCATGTTTGGTTTGCAAGGGCTTACACCATGAAAAAGATTTTTAGCTTATTCCCATGCCTGCAGAATTTCTATATTCACTATTCTCTTTTCATTCATTTTCAAGAACCAACATAGAGCAAAGGGAACAAACACATACATTCCTTGAAGCAGGCTCCACCTTTCTTTCCAAGGGTTTTCCCCAGAATTTCCTGGAAGGCATGTTGCTGTTCAGCCAACAAAAGGTTGTGTGCCAGAGGGGTTTCCCCTTTGACAAGAGGGTGGGTGCAAGAGGGGTATCCCCTATCTATTCGCGCAGCAGCTAATTCTTTTGAAATAAGGTATGAAAATATCTATTAATGCACAGTTTTGATTGTTCCACAGATGCCAATGAAATAACTGTGTACAATGAGATAATAATAATATATTCAAAATGTAACAGTTGTACCTATTTGTTCACAAATACTGAAGGTCAAAATAAAATGTCATTCAAACAATACATGTTTTGAATCATTGTTTGATACACAATTAACAGTATCTATTGAACCAGGATAAATTCAGGAAGTGTCAGAATTCATCTCAATATTACAATTTATATGCAGTAGATCTCAAAAGAGATGTCACACTTTTGGATTGAAGAACATGTTAATTCACTGTATACACACTTGAAAGAATTAAAAAGGTATAATTTTGCTTCCAATGACTATTCCTCACAGGGAGATATATCATAATAGACCTTTATTAACACTATATATACAGTGTATATATAGTGTTAATAAAGGTCTATTATGATATATCTCCATGTGCTATTCCTCAGTTTGATTCATTGAACAATACAGCTGTTGTGCAGTTCTATATAAATACATTCTTAGCTTCCAATTTTACACACATCTCTGAACAAGACCTTTTCAAAACTTATAATATATCTGATATGATAGGTTGTTTATCAACAGATGATACATACAAAGGGTGTATAACAGATGTTGTGTTTTCATACATGTAGCCTAATGTTGGTTTCATGCAGCGTGACAGTTCCTGATTATTGACAAGGTTATGTTGCCATCATCACCTCTTAACCCATTGTCAAACAATAATGACATTTGACCAGTTTGTTGCAAAAGACTCTGAAAAACATTGTGGAAAAAGGTTAAATTGCTCCTATTAAGTAATTTCTCCTCTTTCCACAATGTTTTCTGTCCAATCAGAAGATTATATTTCAATTTCATCACATTTTGAAATGTCGTCTGCAAACTCTTTCAATTTGGTACAGCCAAAAATTTGGCCGTTTGGTAAACAAAAGAGCAGACTATATAGTAGAATTTGTTGATGTAGGGTACCAAAACATTCCTGAACAAATATAAGCAAATTCACTCTGGATCTTTATATTTTTATATATCACATTATGGATTTCAGAATAATGCAGATACAAAAAATGATGTAAAATAATTATAGCAACTAAAAATAAACTGTTGACCCATAATGTCTGTCCATCAAAAATAATCAGGGAGCCCAATGCAAAATTATTGATAAACCCTTATCTTTGTGAAGATCGTACTTCATTATTACATATAATTTTCAAAATAAAAACAAATCATTATCATCAATTTATAATAAAATTCCTACAAACCTTCTGTAAAATGTAAACTTCAGGTAATATGTTGGCTGCTTGGTTCAATGGTCCGGTGTATATTATTTAGTCCCTCACACCACCAGTACTACTGGCACAAAGTGTGTAATATTCCAAGAGGTCACGTACACTCTAGCAGACACAAGTCTTCTGCTATCCGTCAGACGGAGCAACACACAAGTTATCCTGTCAGATGAAATATTGGCGGGGTTGCTGTATCGACAAACCGGATAATTCCAGTTTCTTTATGCAGTGGCGTAGCTTCTTCAGGCACTCTTGGCAAATGGTGTTTAATGTCGTGCAGACAGTCAAAAACACACAGAGAAACGAATAAATGAGAAAAGCATAAAAACAGCAAACTGGAAAAGAGCGAATATGTTGGACGGATTCAGTTGAACTACCGAAAAGGGAGAGACTGACATAAAAGAATAACTACAAGCGTCGTCAAATTAGTAATGCAATGCGTTTTTCTGTGCTTGGAAGTTGGACAGAAACCCATCAAATTTAGCAACATGTTCCCTTTTTTCCTTTATGGTCCAACGCCCTAAACCCTTCTTAAATCTATTTCGAAGTCTTTAATGCGATTTATCCATAATCCCGGAAACATGACGAACTTCCGTAACGAAACGTCGCACGTGTGATATATTTTTACACCAAATAAAGCTAAATGCTCAAATAGAGCTTCAATCACGGATCTAAATAAGGAAATAACCAGGCGCATAGCTGAGACTATTTGAAAATTAGGCACTTCAACTAGGGGGTCCGGGTATGCTGCCCGTATGTTTTCTCTGCGATGCGTGCTGTTGTCTTACTTTTTCATGAAATAAAACCCTATGAAATACAGTGCTCATATGTGCTTATATTTCAATGATCACACTATTTCACATAAAATTAGACCCGATTTCATGAGAAATAAAATGTTTCGCGGTAAAATACAACAACTTTACGCACGTGCGTAAGCCTAGCTACGCGCCTGATCATGCCGTGATGTTCATGGCTAATTCAACGTTGATAACTCTATTTAGAAAGCAATTCAAACATGACAAACTTACGAGCAATTTCTCCATTTCCAACTCTGTTTTCTGCCCTATCAGAAGAGTATTGTTCAATTTCATCACATTTTGAAATGTCGTCTGAAAACTCTATCCATTTGGGACAGTCGAAAATTTTGGATCATAGGCGTAGGAGCCGGGGGGGGGCAGGGGGGCCCGGCCCCCCCAATATCCAGACTGGGGGGGCCCAGATACTTTGGCCCCCAATATTCACAATGGAAGATGAAGATTTTTGGAAAGAAAAAATGAAAGAGATGAAATTTAACAGCAGAATTAATATAAAAGTGTATTGTGTGCTTTATTTAATATCAATTCGCCTTTTGTTACGAACAATAACCAAAACATTTTGACGTCATCATCGCAAATGGCAATCTGAATACATCAGGTTTATCCAGTGAAATCTCAGCTCTAGGAAAGTAGTTTCAACTAACGAAAACAATGATGCAAAATGTACTCTAAGCAGTCAGACCCTATATTGTATTTAAATATAAACTTATTTTTTATAGCCACGTGTAGACGAACTCGCGGCCGTGACAGCATGATGGCTGTTACTTTTAGTAATTATCAATACAATATGCTTTCCGCGTAAGATCGAGCATTGGCCTATCCTATTTTCTTTTTCTTTTGGTTATTTTGTCTTAACTAAGATACACATTTTCATACACTTTCTTTTAATTCATTTAATGATATTGAATTTGTAGACGCATTATTAGTCATGAGAAAGTTTAGGAATATTTATTCTGAGACCGATCTCATCTGAAGTTGCCCCCAATGTTGAAAACGCTCCTACGCCTATGTGGATTTGGTAAAGGGTTAATTTAATGGAAACTTGATGCATCGACTTTCAGAGAGGGAGAGCGTGTAGCCTTTCTTGCCTTGAAGCCCTCCAGTTTTGGTTTCAGCGAAACTGTCCGAGAACCTCTATATAATAAGTTCTGCACGTTAACATGTATAAAGTAGACACAATCCGTGAATTGCAATTCATTGATGACAAATGGAATAAGATGTTGCCAAAGCAGTGAACATCATAAGCTGGTATGGATTAGCTTGCATGCATAGAAAAAAAAGAGAAATCCATGATAGCAAAGTGTGCGTTGTTTATTTGGAATTCGCATGGTTGCTTCAGTGTAACCCGCGCCCTAGCTGAATTGTTCGATTACTGAACGAGAACGCAGAAGAACCCTCTCGGCGTGGGTTTATTTATTTGGTTCGGTTTATTTTCATGAGAGGTATTCTTCCAAAGATTCCTCATGTACACATTTAAAGAATTGCCGTTACCTTTGAATCTCAAGGGGAACTGTGTTTTTGTGAATTGAATTTGACGTGCATTTTTTTTTTGCCGGAGGGGGGGGGAATATAAAGATTTCACAAAAATAACTCATGTTTCTATAACACCTAAGTACACGCTTTTCTGACATGATCATTTCTTATTTACGTTTACGACGAATTTATCAAGTACTGTAATTCCAATGAGTGTAAAAGCAAGCATCGATTTTAAGGTGGGACGTAACGGTCTACCCTCGAAAGCGCAGTAGTTCAAATGAAGCCGCCTAAATAACCTGGAACCCCAATCGTATCTACTCGGCAATCCCCGTAACAAGTCGGTATATATACCTCGTAGGCAGTACATGAATACACCAGAAATCCTGGGGTAATTCGCCTTATTTCCGGCGGATAACACAAACTGCACACAGGCACTAAATATGTTATTGAATACACACAAATTGGTTATATATCACAATTGAATGGAGTTTTTACCCTTTTCATTAAAGATGATCATATCAACACATCTTTGTTTCATATTTTGTCAATCGGCTCTTTTCGGCAATCCCCGGCTTGTTACGGGGATTGCCGAGTAGATACGATTGGCCCTTCGTTGCTGACCTACTTTCAAAAATGGCTCCCCATTACCTCCGAGGCAATCTGAACACATCGGGTTTATCCAATAGAAAACACCTCTGAAATAATAGGGATGACGCCATATTGTTTCCCGCGAGAATGACGTCACTTTCTTTCGTTTCCAAAAATAGATCTTGAACGTAAAATCCAAAAAGTCGTTAAATTTGATTGAGGAAACAAGTATACATGTCACAACAACAAGTTCGCCATTTGGTATGAGTTACTGATCAAAAGTGATTAAAAAGGATGTCCAACACTTCCATACACATTGAACTACTTAACATGCACGCTTAGAAAAGGTGTTCATCGGCGGATGCCGATTTACCCGAAAAATTGTAACCCTACACTTATATCCGAGGTGTATTTCACAGCTGACGGAAATACCCGAGTAGTTCCGATTGCCTCCGAGGTTATTTTAAGAAATGGCCGAGGTGTTCCGAATGCTGGAACCCGACAAGCCAATCGTATCTACTCGGCAATCCCCGTAACAAGTCGGCAGATATACCTCGTAGGCAGTACATGAATACACCAGAAATCCTGGGGTAATTCGCCTTATTTCCGGCAGCTAACGCAAAATGCACACAGGCACTAAATATGTATCTAAATACACACAAATTGGTTATATATCACAATTGAATGTTTGTTTTTATCCTTTTCATTAAAGATGACCATATCAACACATCTTTGATTCATATTTTGTCAATCGTATCTACTCGGCAATCCCCGGCTTGTGCCGGGGATTTCCGAGTAGATACGATTGCAAACGGACATGCCCTTCGTTGCTGACCTACTTTCAAAAATGGCTCCCCATTGCCTCCGAGGTTATTTTAAGAAATGGCCGAGGTGTTCCGAATGCCGACAAGCACCCACCCTTCCGGAAGCGGAAACGCCGCAGTTGCTATACTTGTTACTAAGGGCGCTATTAATTGGCTGACAAACTGTCATAATTGACACAGTTTTTAAATGGACACATTTTCGAACTGAAAGTCTTGTAAAACCACACCGTAAAGATGTATGCTAATGACCGAAGTGCTCTCGGTTCCACGGTAAACACAATCAAACGTGACATCGCGGAGATCTGTCAAAGCGGGAACTATTACGTGACAGAGGAGATTGGCAGTACGTTCAATCAACTTGTAAATGGACTGGACCATTTAAAACTGGATGGATTTCTCATTTCTTCCTCGAACGATTGGAAGAAGGGATATGATCCTCAACAAGTACAGGCCAGCAATGCTAGTGAGTGATTTCGATATAAGAATTGATTGTTATCATTTTAATTTATCATTAGATATATTTTTGTTATCAATACCATCATTAATAATGTGCTAATTGCAAATATTGTTGACATAAAGGTTACTGCTTTTTGTTACCTCAGTCGGATAAGAGTATGACATGGACATAGAATGCAAGGGTCACATTTTCGATATGCAGGCTATGCAAAATTCTAACATATGAAAACAATACATGATTTTATCATCTCTTCTCATTCATAGATAATATTATGTGATGATATAGGAGTTGAGTTACAACCTTGTATCTTTGCTATGCTCAGTGGGCAGCCCAATGTCAGCCTTAAAATGTTACACCATTTTGACAATCGACAAAATTCTCCAGTAACTTTGAAGGAGTTTTGTGCAAAAAAAAAATCGACTGGTGCATTAACCAAACAATATAACTGGAATACTGTTGAAAATAACATAAACTTTAATGCATCCAAATTAACATTAAGTTTGAACAAAATAAAT
The DNA here is from genome assembly GCA_947846245.1 of Cerastoderma edule. Lineage (NCBI taxonomy): Eukaryota > Metazoa > Mollusca > Bivalvia > Cardiida > Cardiidae > Cerastoderma > Cerastoderma edule. The sequence goes on along the minus strand of OX401407.1, from coordinate 25,012,438 downwards.
CGCACAAGTCAAACCTTTGTCACTAATTAATGTATAAAGAAGTAATGGGTAGAATTGATATTCATTTTTTAAAAAATGATCTTTTGCATATTGCTTATTGAACACATGAATATTTTGCATGTAGATATCATAAATGTCTGTCCCAGAGTTGATACATTTTTTATAAAGTCAATCATGTTAGTAAGCAAAAGAAGGTACCTTCAATGTATCAGGCAACTGAACCCTCAATATGTATTTCATTGCACTTTTGTTACCAGTACATATATTCTATACATATTTTTTTCTTCAATAGATTCCGTGTCAGCCCTGGAGACATTAGGGGCAACGCTGTTTGATTACAAATCAAAGATGGGGAATACAACCATATCTCAGTGTCAAGAGAATGAGATACGGGAACGCCACAACTGGGCAATGAATTCCCTTACCAAGGCAGGACAGGTAAACATTTCCTTCTTAGCATAATCAGAAGAGACCCTTGCTCCAAGATGTTATGAATTGAAAAAGATCATGCTTGATTAAGACTCAATGATAATTCTTTAGAACTTGATTCATGTGCAAAATGCATGTGGGACAAGCCAAATGCATAATATTGATATGACCCACCAGGAGGGTGTCTATTGTTTAGTCTTCTGATTAGACAGCATTTCTATGAAGGCTGATCAAAGGCTTTACAGTATACAAAAAGTGTGTCTATAACCTTTCCCTTGATGTATATTTGTGATTTATTGTATTTATTCTTACCTGGTAGTGGAGAAACGCTGCCTTTTCCATGGTGTTTAAGCTTCGTTATTTTGAAGTTGTTTATGTCGTTGGTACCTACAAGCACTACATATTAGACACGCAGATTGACCCAATTATTGTAAAGATCAACCCACGCATGAAACACACTGTGCTTGTTCAGTATCTCTCCCTCGATGCAACCTTTACTGTAGTAACGTTGTCAAACGATCCGATCACATCCCAGGCAGTTTGTTATGTTTAGTATATAAAGGCTGGAAATTATTGGTCAGGATTCAGTCTGGCTCTAGAAACTAAAAACACGAACTCCACGCCTGTTTGCTTTGTGAAGGTACAAGTTGCGACTTTAACCCAAAAATCCTCAGCTTTTTTTATTACGAAACCTTTGCAACTAAACTGTTTTATATAACGAATTGCCTGCGGTATACCATTCACAGTAGTAGAGTACCAACAACATAGTCCTGTTAGCATTAAAGATACCGTTACTGATACCTCTACCGTTTTAATTAAAGAGAGTTTATAACCGCCGAAACAAGCCTTGACCGTTTTGATATTCAAACCCATTGTTACAAAGACACTCTACCCACGAACCCGTAACAATATATTGGCCAGTATGAGATAATGTCAACTGAGATGACTTATGACATATTATAATTCTGATTGATTGAGTTTACATTTTAGCTTGGCATGTTCAATTGCATGTTATCACATGCTATTTTCACAGCACTGTTACAAAAGATAAACAAAATCTCTGACCTTATGTGTGTCTGAACATGTGAATACCTTTTTGCATGCAATCTGTCATTGTAAGTTCATATTCATTTATGCCATTGGTCATTGTGTGTTAATATGCCTGTGTGTAATCTGTCATAGAGAATATCTATCTGTCTTTGACTCATTTGCCAGTCTGTAACAATCCCTCTGAGAGCTTTTCCAATATTGTCTGGTTATCTAACATTAACCATCTGAAATTTTACTCTATATTCATGTATCATCTATTATTATGTGCTTTCCTGTCTGATATCCAGCTTTCAGTATGTGAGTATTTATATTTGTGCCATCAATTCCAATTGTGGCTATCTTTTTGCTTGCCATCTGTCATTGTGTGAACATTTCATTGCTAGCCATCTTTCCTTAGTCTTCTGTCTAGAAATGACTATATTTCTCTAGCCTTCTTCAATTGTTTGACTATATGTATACATGTGTGTCATTTTTTATTGTTTAACTTTGTCTATGTCATCTGCAATTGTTTTATGATATGTCTCTGTACATCTACCATTGTTTTATGATATGTCTATGTATCATCTGCATTTGTATGACTATAGGTCTATGTATCATCTACAAATGTTTGACTATACATGTATACATCTACCATTGTTTTATGATATGTCTCTGTACATCTACCATTGTTTTACTATATGCCTCTGTACATCTACCATTGTTTTACTATATGTCTCTGTACATCTACCATTGTTTTACTATATGTCTCTGTACATCTACCATTGTTTTACTATATGCCTCTGTACATCTACCATTGTTTTACTATATGTCTCTGTACATCTACCATTGTTTTAATATATGTATCTGTACATCTACCATTGTTTTACTATATGTCTCTGTACATCTACCATTATTTTATGATACGTCTCTGTACATTTACCATTGTTTTATGATATGTCTATGGCATCTGCCATTGTTTGGCTATATATGCCTCTATGTCATTTTTAGCATCATGCTTTTCTGTCTGCTATAGCTATCTTTCATTGTGTGCTATCCTGTTTTTGTGCCAATGTGTAGCTATCTATTTTCTAGCCATCTGTAACTGTGTATGACTTTTTCTTTTCTTGTCATCTGTCAATGTGTGATCATTTTGTTGCTAGCCATTTGTCAATGTGTGACTAAATTGCTCTAGCCATCTGTCATTGTGAGACAATTTGTTTGTGTGCAATTCTCTGTTGTTTGACTCATATGTCTCTGTGTCATGTGTGATTGTTTTTATTCATGTCTGTATCTAATCTACCATTGTGTGTATTCCTATCTATTGGTATGCCATCTGCCATTTTGTATAATCATATTTGTAAGCTACTCTGGCAGGTCACATTTTGATATGATAGCTTTATTTTCTTCTGATTAAGTTATTGGTCAGGATAATGAATTTCTCATATTAAGAAGAAAACCCATGAACCTATCTTAACAGCCTTGGTTCATCAAATGATCAAATCACAACAATGTCCTTCAATGGTGTAATATCTTCTTACAATGTTTTACAGCAATTATCCTCATACACACAAGGAGCCGCAGACAGAATCAAACAGTTTGGGGATCACATTGGTGTGACTGACAGGTATACAGGCTACCGTAACAATCTTACCAGAGGATCCAGAGAGCCCTTTACGATGGGTACCAGCTGGATGGACAAGGACACCAAAGGGGGATATCTCATGTCCGGATTCGGGAGATCTCATAGTAAATATCTACAATTATTAAATATTCTAAATGTATAAAAAATTGCAATAAGAAATGGAGCATTCACACATTATTATTTATGAACACTCTAGCTTTTGAAGGGAAACATTCAGTCATTCATATTGCATACATATCCTATCCCTTGAAATGAATAAAAAGTGGTTCAGTTCAATATTAATTGTCTAAAAGAGGATATATTACTGTTAGTGAAAACCATCTCTTCTTTTGAAACTCTGTCAATTCGAAAGGAACTTAAGATTGTGAAAGTAAAATATAATTTGTGATGATAGGGAAAAAGCTGTGTTTTAAGAAGAATAATTTGTTAGGACATTTAACTTTAATCATTCCCAGATGCAAGTGTCAAAATTCTATTATATGATTGAACAAGTTGACAAAGCATTAACCAGTATACAGTTCATGTCGTTAGGAATAGTCTATGAAGAACATAAAAAAGTGTTGCTCCATTAGTCTTGAAATGCATCAAAATGACCAACATAATATCCTGGTTTATTTCAGCGATGGCCAATATTCCAATGACCAGGTCACAGAGCGCCGCTCCTGTTTCAAAAGGTGTCCGATTTGGCGCCACACAGCCAGCTAGAGTAGACACAAAAGGTAGGTAACTTTGATAGTAAGCTGGTTTAACCCATTACCAAACAATAACGGCATTTAACCACTTTGTTACAGATAACTCTGGAAAACATTTTGGGAAGAGAAATTGCTCATAACGAGCAATTTTTCCTTTTCCAATAATGTTTTCTTCCCCTTCAGAAGATTATTTTCCAATTTCATCACATTTTGAAATGTCGTCTGCAAACTCTTTCAATTTGGGACAGTCTAAAATTTAGTGTTTTGTAAAGGGTAAATTAGGTTGGACTTGGTCTCAACACCATTTTCATGTACAGTATTTGAATGAAAGGGTGGCAGTTTGTAGTTACTCCTTACCATGCTCATTGGATTTCTTATCGGTATATAGTGCACAATAATCTATCAAATGTTAATATAAATTTTAATTCCCAACATGAAGATAACTGGTCAGACATAAGAAACACACAAATCACTTGCAAATAATAAAACATCGTTAATAATTTTGACAAAGCATTGGTCTCAATGTTGAAATACCATTATTCTCGGTCAAGTACTATCAAATGAGCTATTGAGAGTTAGTAGTAAACCTATTTGATTCAAAAAGGTACACTTTTCTGACTAATTTTTATGACAAAAAGAACACCTATTTTTTTCTAAGCCCCATATGATTGAAAAGCCTACAAAGCAGTTCAAGAAGAAACGTATATGTTAAACTTTCATGGCTTTATTTCAGGCTACCAAACCATTGACAGCATCTTTCCCAGAAGTAAGACAATGGACCTTGACAGAGGGGCAACATTCAACCAACAACTCACCGCTTTAAAAACTGCCAACTCAGCAAATGCACTTGGAGTGGGCACCTCGAACCAGCCTGGCTTTGTCTCTCTGCCACGCGGTCACAAGAATCTCTCTATCCAGGAGCAGGCAGGAATTAATACGACGTTCCCTGGCAAGACGGAGTACATGACGAGATACAAACCTCCCATGACAGATCTGAAGACCAGCGACTTTATCGTGAATCCCACACCAAACTTCCTCCTTCACGGCCGACCACTCGGGCTGACTGGTTACTCTCCTAGCTTTACAGAGTACCAGACAAGATACGAATGGCCAGATGGAAACAAGATTGTAAAGTTACCGTGGAGACGTAGTTAAAATTGGACTATTACAAATAACTGCTTTATTTAAACAAACAGCATTGTACCCATTACCACATAAATACATGTTGGCTACTTTTAGAAATTGAAGGTAGTCTCCTGGCTGACAAATGGATTGCTGATGGTTTCTCCAGCTTAAAACAACTCTTATCAGCCAGGTATTGCAATACTATCTCAAAAACTGCTAGAGTGATGTAAATCCCCAATTTAATTCAAACCATTTGAAATAAACAGTATGAAACAATGTGAAGACCAATTTAAGCTTAACATCTTGGAAAATCATCTTTTCCAAGGATAACAAATCAACGATAACGTGGTCATATGTATTTGTGAAGTCCCTGGGTAAACTAATCCTTTTATGACTTACTTTTTGTGTAAGACTGCCAAAGACAAACTCTATTTCTCCTATACACATGTGGGTAATCATAGGCAGAAACTTTAATGTTTTAACTGTATAATTGTTAAACATACTTGCATAATAATTAAGAGATCAATTAGGTCCTTTGAACAGAATTTTGCATAAGGCACCTAGATACCATTATGACAACAATATCAGTATTAGAATCGTTACTTTAAAAAGAATGTATAAAAAGGAGTGTTTGTATATAAAGATGAATGATAAATTTGTTTGAACAGTTTCCAAAGATATTTTCATGAATTAACCTGCAATAGATGTTTGAATGAGGGAAGACATTTTGTCAATATTGACACATGTCAAGAAAGTGTTGTTCTTACATAAGACTTGCAACTAAAGCCTCAAAAACCGAGTCTGCAATCAGTCTAAATTGATAGCAATAGCCAACAAACATTATAACAAGATAAAATAATTATTTCTTCGCGATTTAATGTTTGCCTGTTACATTTTTATTACCTTGTCTACTACATAATTGTTCCTAATCGGTTACATATTCGTTCTATGCATAAGAACAGTTTTAATGTGTTATACTTTCGTGTATACATGGTACCAGTTTGTTATTTGAACGATAATATCCGTTACCTCTTTCCCTTATATCTTGAGTACGACTAGCTTTGAGTGGTACAGCAGACATCAATTATTAGAGGTATAGAACAGCTTTTTTTATTTCAGATATCTATGGAAACAATTGTGATTAAAGGAGATATTGCTCATTACGAGCATTTTTTTCATATGTCAAAATTGTTTCTTTAGTCATCATTCATATGGGAAAGGAAAGTTTGTATTTCAGTACTTATCTGGTAACCATGTATTGTTTCGTAACATGTGATTTTCTGGTGCAAAAGACGAAAGTGTTTGTTACAGGCAAATTTCTCCTCTTACCGCATTTTTATTAAATTATACCTGCTGCTGCTATAATCAATTTTTATGTTGGAAAGATTTGTAATAAATCATGCTTTAAAATGGAAATGCACAGGCATTAACATGTGAATCAACAATAAAACCATGACTTAGAATGGAGATTATTGTCTATAATCAAGTATTAATTAATTCCATCATTCACTTGTATTTGATACTTGGCTGTACTGTTTTATATTATTTTGTAATTTTTATAAATGTTGTTAAATTATCTAGATATGAAATTTTGTTAATAATTTTTCTATAAGAAAATGATGTGTTTCTTAAAGTGTTTCTACTTTAGACTATAATTATTTTAAAATGATACATGTGTTGTCTTGATTTTATTATGACCTTTTACATATATTTCATTCAATACACGTATTTGTCAGTTGGTTTGTCTGCTAAAATAACCCTGAATAGAAACATGTGATGTTTCGAAATCAAAGGCAATCAAGAACACTTACCACTTGCCAAGCTTAAAAGAATGGATGCGACGAAAGGCAAATTGGTCTTGAAAAGGTCTTTCTCCTCATGTCAGAGTGGTTTCAATCCAGGATCATTATGAAAACATTACTTTTCCTATTTTCATTAATTTTGCTATCTGCTGTTGCTTTAACCCTTATAGAGCTTGAACATACTTCATGCTTATGCAAACAGGTTGGATCAATGCCAGTCGCCAAGTAAATTTGTGGCTGACCTGTGATCTAACCTGTTTTCTACTCTGAATATCTTTCCTCGTCAAAATTAAGCAGATCTTTAAGGTTTTGGAAAGCAGACGACACAGAAATAATTTTTTAGCAAATTATCCATCAATCTTCCTATTAAGAAAGAATAAGTCTCAGTGCCAACAGAAAGCACACATTTGTACCCAAACTAGACAGGGAAAAAAACTGATGAATTGAAAGTGTTTGTTGATGTGCCTTTTATTTCGCTGCTGGTTTGAATAACTGTTGTACAAGATGAAAACAAATGTTGTCTGTGATAAGCAAGTTTGCTGACCAAATACCCAACACTTTGCCCTAAACCCAAAGATCACATATTCATGTTTATTCGTTTCCACTGACTTTCTATAAGTCTGCTCAAAATGTGATATTTCTTTCTTTAGTGTGTGGTGGGAAGACCAGATAATTTGCATCTGGCCAACGTATATCTCTGGACATCTCTTGAAAATGTCATCAGAGCAACTTTTTTATGGACGTTCTTTTGGATTTACCTGCTGGGATTTTTTGCATCCATTAACTACATATCAGTAACAAGGATGACATTTGATATCTACGATTAGCTGCCTTGATATTATTAGTATTTCTAAAAAAACAAATGTGATCTGTACTCTTTTATTATGTCACAATGAATCAACAGGGGTCTATAGTAATTCTTTGGTAAGTACAATGTAGTATACATGTATATTATATTACATAATACTGACCCAAGGATAACTATAGACCCCTGTGAATGAATCGAGTGCTGTCTGCTTCAAGCAGGTTCAATGTCTTAAATGAAAGTTGAATTGATGAATTCTATGCACCAATAAGAGGTAGATATGAGAAAATATGTTCAGAAGTTGTACTTTATCCAGAAGCAATGAACCTTACCTTCCTACAAATTATAGAATGTACCTCCATTTATTTTTATGTTTCAGAATATTTTTTTTCCAAAATAAAAACTATAAAACAGATCTATTTCTTTTAATTTTTATTTACAAAAAAATTCTACAATATACATCAAAAGAAGAAAGATTCATTTTCATTCTTTTAATAAAAAACTCTTGACCACCTTCATATGCCATTTTTTTTTTCACTTGAAGCAGACGACTTTAGAAAAGCTTTGTAAACATGAAGGAAACTGTTCAGTTCTGCTGTTGTGATATTTGAACAGGTTGAAAAAGCATTGTGGCAAAAAGGAAAAATTACTTATGACAAGCAATTTCTCCTTTTGCCACAATGCTTTTTTAAAAGTCATCTGCTGCAAAACACAAAACTGTGGCATAAGGTGGTAATGTGATAACAGACTTTCAGTTCACTCATCCATGTTTATGATTTTTCTTTTAAAAAATGCTGTCTAAATTGTTTGTATGGTGTTTTAAAGCCATGTCAACAATTTTTCAATCATGTAACAGCATCCTTGGATCCACCAGTACTAAGCTTGGGCTCTGAAGTAATGTGCCCAAGGCCACTCCTAAGAAACCAGAGGTACTGGTGAGGTGTCTGAATGGTCAGTAATTTAGTTAAACATGTCCTTACAATATCATGTATCTTCTTGATCTACAATGTATGCTACGCACAGAGTCTGTTGGGGCACAAGTAAAAGAATAAACATCAAGTAGGAGATTCAAATAAATCTTACTTATATGGGGAAAATCATTCATTAGAAATTGTCAAGTGACAAGAGTGAGCTATTTAAACTTGTTATCTAGAAATCAAGTATTTGTACAGTGGATATTATAATTTCCTTTTCTTATAGGCAGGATGTTTAAGGGTGCTGGAACGCACTTCATGCTTATGCAAACAGGTTTGATCCAGGCCAGCCACCAAGTAAATTGGCGGCTGACCTGTGATCTAACCTGTTTGAAACTCTGAGTATCTTTCCTCATCAAAATTAAGCCGACATTCTTTCCCTTTTCCAATTGGTAAGATATTAAACACCCTCAAACAGCTGTGCCTCTTTCCAAATTTTGTTTGATATCTGCCGTGTATGTGCCGTAGAATCTTTCGAGTTTCTTGTTGAATTTAGCGTTCCTTTCATTGATATAGTCTATATCAGCGTCCTCATCATGGGTTCTCCTTCTACTGTACTTGGCTCGCTTCTCAATCCTGTAAGATAATAAAGACATGTATTATATATATATATACTTCTATTCAAGTCAAAGTGCATCTTTCTAAGTATGAACAATTTAAATGCCATAAATCTCAAAAGCGATGTCACGCTTTTGTATCAAAATACATGGTAATTCACCATGAACACACTTCAAAAGAAAAAACGATCTAATTTTGTGTACAATGACTATTTTTCAGTATGTACTGTATAAGTACACTGCAGACTCAATATACCGCGACCCGTTATATTGCGATATTCATTATAACGCGGGTCTCCTATGGCTCCCAAAATTTCAAGCACATTAGGGCTTAAACAATAGATTAAATCTCCCCCTTTCTGCAAAATGACGCGGTCGGCATCCTAAATAAAAAGTCTACCTACAAATTGCACTCCGAAGGCGTGAAAATCAGTAACTCCCTGGGTAATCCCCATTGTTTGTCACGGTCTTTTAAACAAAGCGCGTGGCCTTTATACGTACACAATCCGTGACCCGAGGGAAGATTTAAATCTATATGTACATAGTGTTGATAAATTACATAATATCATTAGTTTGTACACGCTTATTCAGGGGAGTGTTTTATGCCTGATTGACTCAAAACTTAGAGCAACTACAGGTGTTTATCGGACACAGATGCATAAATCCCCTCGTGCACCCATGCTTTTCCCCAAACCGTCCAACCGTATGCACACTTTTCAAACAAATATCACTAACACATGAAGTTTTAACTTCTTTGTTTCCATCATATGTATACACACACCTAGTTTAAATGGTAAAGCATTAGGTACACATGCTGGGAGAACTATCGATAAAATTTACTCACTCCTTACTTGGAGTTTAAATCTATAAATAGAACATGGGTTAACTGAATCCACCCTCCTTTTTCTGTAGTGTGTATTTAAACTGCACGTGCCTCTATCAATGATCCTTAACTTGAATCGTAATGAAACAAATAAAAAGGAATATATAGTTAAACATGTTTTGATTATGTTTTTTATTTGCTTTTCTTTTATTCACAATAAATTCAACGATAAGTCCGTAACTCAACACAATCTTGAAATATGAATAGACTACTTCTTGAATCTGATTGTTTCTTAAGTGGTTATGGTCTGGCATATAGCGCGTAAGGGACCCAGCGTTATATTTGTCAACCCCACTATTAACGCGGATCTAGCATCATGGCTCCCGACGACCGCGTTATAATGAGGCTGCAGTGTACTTTTATTCGCGGGGGTTTAATTTTCGCGCGATTCGCGGTTGGTCCGACAGCGCGAATTCTAAACACCGCTAATACAAGTCTCTTCAATGTAATTTTGTGTACCATGCCAGGTCGCCAATTTTACCTTGATGTCATTATGTTATCCCTTCCACCATACATTGTTACGTTATGCACAGTTATTGTGTTTGGCTTTTGTAGATGAATACAAATTAATCCGTTAATTGTTATCCCCTAGTCAAACAATGCCCGAGGCGTGTATCAATTGGTTTTCAATTGCAAACAAATTGGCATGCTTGGTTAGAAGTACATATGACATGTTGTTCTGCGAGTATCAATAAAACATTTGTTACCCTTATCAATTATAAACGTTGACTTAAAGACAGATAAAGAAAGAAAACACATTTTATTTAAATAAATTTCAATCAATGCATTTAATTTATTATTAATTTTTAATTAATTAATTAATTAATTATTAATCATATGCATTTTTTACAAACATTTGATTTTCATGTCGATCACAAAACAGTGATCCTTGCTGTAAAATAAGCACAAGAATTTCAAAGTAGTTTATATGTTGATGGTGATGGGGTTTTAATTTCGCGGTACCTTCAACCATCGCGAAATATAAACCCCGCGAATTAAGGAACCCTTAAAAAACGCAAAATATTGGCGCCCGTGAATATAATGCGCTATACAGTATCGTATAACAGTGCAGCAGCCGCTGCTATGCCGTTTTGAAGAAATTATTTTTCAATTTCAAAATTTCTCACTTATTTTTCAATTTCAAAATTTCTCACATCTATGAACAAGCACCTTTAAACATAGAAAAGAATATCTGCCAAACCAGGTATTCAAACTGGGGACCTGTGCATTCCTGGTTAGATTCACTACTGATTCAGCTACTCAAGTTTGGAAAAGCTTTTGGTAGCTTAAACTGATTCATTTTACATTGATTGTGAAACAAGTTCTTACAACTTAGATTAAACACTCTTGATTCTGTTTCCTGGATACATTACAAGTACTCGCGTTGATTGTGGATAAATGATAGCACCCAGATAGATCCCGCTTTTCACAGGATTCAAACCCACAACCCTTGTGTCGCTTGGCTGATGCTCTACCCCTGGACCACTGTCCTCCACTGAAAAAGCTTTGGTACTACATATATGAATAGAGTGCTTACTGTTTTTCCAGGTCTGTCACCATTCTGTCTATGGCTTCCTGTGAATCTTTTCTCTGGCACAAACCAAGGGTGTCCTTACTCGCATAGAAATCGTCTCCCCTAAAATAATAATTTTTCTAACTTAACTTTTTTCTAACTTAACTATCTATCAAAATGATTTACCTTGTACTATTACTCAATTGGGGAACCAATCTTGTTTTAAGCAACCATACTTAACAAACAATTTCCCTTTTTCCCACAATGTTTTCTGCCCTATCAGAAGATTCATTTTCAATTTCATCACATTTTGAATTGTCGTCTGCAAATTTTTTCAATTTAAAACAGTTGAAAATTCAGCGTTTGGTAAAATTGACAGTATACAGTTGTTGGAACACAGATATAGCAGCCTTAAAAAAAACAGAATGATCAAAGGGGAGATTTGTCTTCGAGAGCCATTTCTCCTTTTGTCAGAATGACTCTTACTTAACTCATGAGAAATCAATGTTGTAAGTGAACTTTTACTTTATATCATGCAAATTGCTGAAATTTAGCATCGGCTATAGTTGAATGCAATCGCTGCAACGATAGGGGGAAGGGATGCCTTATCTACAAACGCCCTGTCTCTTACTGATATTTGTAGAAAATATAGTTGGTATGGAGCACAAAAAGCATGTACATATCATTGAAGGATCTATAAAGACCGTTATGTGCTGCTGCAATATCAGAATGTTTAACATTTAAAGTACAACTTTCTCAGTGGTATGGGGGAAAGTTTTTATCTATTGGCCGGCAAAGAGCATCAAACAACCCTCAAAAAACTTAGCATGACATCAAAACAAAAAGATAAGGTACAAACTTACAACTTGTTTTTCTGTCTGTCATATTCTTGTAGGTCAGGCTTCAATTGTTTGGTATTCCTTTGATATTGTCTAAAAGTGGCTGCCTCATAATCTATAATTAAACAAGACAAGATCCATGTGTATTCATCTCATCAATAAACTATGCCTTCCACAAAACGTAAAATTCCCCTTTTTCGTCACAGTGGTTTCTATTACATTATTTCATAAGATAAATAGGGTTAATACACCCAATAGTATTTTAATTATCTTGCTATGTGTAGCTGTTATACATATAAGGAACCTTCCACATATATAACTGCTCAGGAAACGAATATGATATAAGAAAATATTGCTAGTAAAAAGCAATTTAACGATTGTCATAATGAGTACATGATTGTATATCATTTGGAAATGCCATTTTAGATACATAACCAGTACTCGCTCCAAACGTTGACAAATGGAGGGTCGCAAGGCGGAACCTGCTACTCACAGATTTGAACCCATGATCCTCGTGTCTGGAGGCCACACTCTACCCCTGGACCACTGACTTCCCCAAAATGGTCTTCTGTTGGGCTATTTCATTTACTTTAACCCTAAGAATGCTAGGTAATTCTCTTAAAATAGTGTCGTCTGCTTTCCAAAGCCTTAAATACCTGCTAAATTTTGATGAGGAAAGATCCTTAGAGTAGCAAACAGGTAAGATCACATACCTATTTTCATAAGCACAAAGTTGTTCGAGCACTATCAGGGTTAAAGCAACAGCAGATGCAAAATTAAAAAAGGACAAATAACATATACATGGAGTCGGTTCGTGTACTTTAAGGGTTAAAGCTAAAGGTATTTAGACAAAATGTCAAAGAGGTTTTATACCTGAAAATCCTGGGTCTGGATTTTTCTTCTTTTTCTTTTTTTCCCATCTTTCTGCTTCATCTGCTCCATACTCTAAGAGTTTTACTCGATCATAATCTTCCCCTCTGGCCTCACATTCCTGGAATGTATCAAATAAAGATATGTCACTTTTATACATGGCTTTCTTTATATAGCACAACAAGGAACTATTAAAGGCAATCTCCAAATTAAAAAACATTTAAAATCAGTTTACCCAGCGGTGACAAAATTTGATTTTGATTTACATTTCCATAAATGCCAGACTTTCCTTTGCACTTGTTCATATAATGGTTTTATAATTAATATCAGTAAAAATGTCAAATGGCCATATAGGCTTTTGGACAAGCTGGGCAATATGCACAATTGATTTGGCCACCCCTTCAAGAAAGAAGTCAAAACTTACAAGCAGCTCATTGATTTCCCAAGTCATCAATATCAGTGAAAACTTTTTTTTTTTTAAAAATCAACAAGTAAAGGAAAGGACTTTTCCAAATTAAAGGAAAAAAGCATTGTTTAAGCCATGATTTTCCATTTGGCCTAACATTCCAGTTTGTCTAATATGTCTTAATAACTTTCACACAGTGTATTTCCATCTAGCCATCTTTTCATTGTAATACTAGCTATGGTGAACCTTAGCGTTTCTATTATATAAAATAGTCTTCTTGGTCTAGCCTCACATTTCTGCAATCCATCAAATATAATTCAGTTAGCTTAAAGGCCAATGAAAGGAGATTAATGCTATATCAAACTATATCATTCTGTAAACTTTTGGTCAGATTCAAATGGTTATCACAAAAAAAGACCCATCAGCACAACTAAAACATGAATGCCATTGAGAAATAATTCAGATCAGCCAGTTTAATAATTCAGATTCCCTGATACTCCACCTCCGACCTGGTCATGTGATACACAAATTGTTTGACCGACAAATCAGAATTTGTTATTTTAAATATATGTAAACAAACAGATTGTTAATAAACATGATCAATTGAAAACAACTTGGTTTAAAGAACAAAATATCTTATGTAAAGGAGTTTATTTAATAGGGTCTTTTAAATATGACTTTTATGAACATAATAAAAGAACTCCATATATTTTTCCAGCAATTTATTCTTTACTTGTATCCTCTGATGTGCCTTTCAATAAAGTTTAACCCTTTACAATACAAATCTTGAGATTAATGTTTTTATTTTTGAATCTACCTTTCTTTTCTTTTCATCTTCCTCTTCCCATTCTACAAATTTTCTTTTTTGTTCAAAATTAGCAGGTAGCTTCTTCCTTTTATCTTCTTCGGCAACTTCTTGGTGATTCATCTTTCTGGCCTCATTCTGGAGGACATGAAATATACAATTACCAAAATCTGACTCACCAAAGTACAAAGTCATCTTTCCAGGCCTTGTAAAGGACTCTTTCACAGATTGGGCATTTAACTATTTAGATTAAATTGACTAGATTATTGACAGCTTACCAACCCTGTTTATAACCGTAAAAAAAAGATATAGATCATTTGTATTGCAGATATTGCACACTGTTTAAACAGGTTCATTTTGTAAACAATGAGCTAAACTAAGAAGCTGAGGTGCTCTTTTTAGATACCATCGTCAAGTTAGTCTTTGGTAGAGTTTGATCTGTGTTGTCATTTCGATCAAATTTCCCAAATTCACCAGGCTTGGGCTTCTTCCCAATTCAAGGAAAAAAAGTCCTCCTGCGTCAAGTATTTTTAATGCTGCAGCATGAATCAGAATTTCACATGAAAGGGCAATATTCCATAAAAAATATACAATTTAACTTACTATAAAATGACATTTTTTTTTTTTTAAATAATAAACGCTATGATTAGATGTCTTATAAAATTGTCTCTGTACGACAACCTGTACAGGAACTATCTAACTTATCTTGAGTTTGTGGCCATAAAACCTTTCGTTCACTGGTAAGTTGCTTAACTCTTTACCAAACGCCAAATTTTGTCCCTAATTGAAAGAGTTTGCAGAGGACATTTCAAAATGTGATGAAATTGGAAATCTTCTGATAGAGTAGAAAACATTGTGGGAAAAGGAAAAATTGCATGTTGAGAGCAATGTCTCCTTTTCCCACAATGTTTTCCATGATAATCGGCAACAAGCTGGTCGAATGTCGTTATTGTTTGGTAATGGGTTAATTCTCCTACTTGTCTAAAAATCAACTTATTTTAATATCCTTGATATTTACCATTCTTAACTGGAGGTCCTTTAGTCTGTTTAATCTATCATTCTTTGAAGATGATGATCCTGCAGCTGCTGAAGAAGTACTCTAAAATGAATAATTATAAAATATTTTAAAAAGCTATACTTTCGCTCATTTACACTTAAATTGTGAAGGTTCTAGAATAATTGAAAATTATCTTAAAAGTTCTTTAAATTCCCTTTTACAGAGGAATTGAGACTGCAACATGTTCACAAAATGCTTTAGAAAGAGTGAATACAATAAGGTTTGTTTACAATTAGCGGTAAAACAAGGTCAGTCTAGAAAAGTTTGGAACCAATACACCCAAGGAAATTCTCCATTTTGAATGTTCATGTTGTTTATATTGGATAAATGACAGTATTTTTATGTGTTTCACGTGATTTTCCTAACAAGGTGATTGACACTTATTAATCTGAGCACTCCTTTCTATTTTAGATGTTACTCAAATGTAAACAATGAAGTTAATTGGTTGGCACAAATTTGTGAAAATAGCACTTTGAAAAATAGATAATAAATAGTGCAGGCATTTAATTGTCATGATCCTGTGATTTTTCAGTTACAACATATTTTATCTTAATTCATTTTACCCAGTTTTGCGGGGTTTTTTAGCACTAGTATGCTTTTAAGAATGTAACAAACTTTATTAAGTTTCACATTTTCAGATTTATAGCACAAAAGTCATTTTATCAGACAAGAAATGTAAAATAAAGTTTGATGCCACCAAATAATGGCATCAAATGCCATTACATTAATGCCATTACAATTAAAAACTGTCAAATATATTCATTTTTGCTTGTCAACCAGTATTGTTGCTTTTGTTTTATCGGAATCGAGGTAGGCAGAAGATGGTCACATTGTGTTAATTAAACAGTTCTTACAAAGTAATTACATGGAATAGCGACCCTTAATTTATCGTCGAAGGCCCTTGTTTCGTGAGAGTCCTAATTCCGATGACCTTTGTTTTTATCTCGTACGCGAGAGTTGGTTAAACCTCACATGCCAAAATTTCAGTAAATATTACCAGATCCTGAACACATCTTATAACACCCAGAAAAGCTCAAAATGCGACCTAAATTTCTAAAGCTCTTATAAAATTGTTTGCATTTGTGTTTTTTCATGTTTTCTACTATTACCAAATTATGACCATCTTCGAATTCGTTTTTATAGCCACAAACAAATATTTTGGCATTTTCAGAGCGTCTGCAGTGTCGGTCAACCTTTTCCCTCTAAAAGTAAACTGGAAGTATACATGTAGTTTTCGTTTTTAGTCCTATCCCTTACACAATTTTTTCCACATTTTTTCAAATGACAAGCAAAACTCAGCCTGATATTTTGCCATCTTTAACACTACTTCTACAAATCAATTGAGGACAATGTCTGCAACCATTGGTGCTATATGGTGTTATGTTCTGTAGTTAATCGTTCCTAGAAGGAGGGGGGATTTTTTTTCTTCAATGTTGTTATAGAATGAAGAAAAACCTAAGACTTTTTAAAGCATAAATGTGCATATGAATTGGAAATAAGTTTGATACACATGTGTGTGTTGTACAGTGCAAGTTAAAGAAATAAAAAGTGTAAAAATTCCCGAAACCCCCCAAAACTAACAGTATTAAATTCCTTTGCCTTATTGTGTTTGTTTGGGAAGTTTCCCTTGAAAATTTGTATGGGTAGCTTCCCTAGCATGACGTCACCGAAATTAGGTCATTTTTTTAAACAGCGACTAGCTTTAACCAGGGTTTGTTTTAACTACCCTTTCTCCGTCACATTAGCAATTTTGTATTAAAAAATAGCTAGGAAACAAAGGTAAAATACTGCTGTATTATGTAAGGCATAAAAAGCAAGTGCTGCATTTTTTATTTAGTCTTTTTTTAAAGAGATCAAATCCTATATCACTGGAATTCGGCCTTTCCAGGATACAACTGTGACTAATGATCATTTGATATTTTGCTGTGATGATGGACATATGGGTGTTCTAAGTTGCGGTAGGGTATAGCTAAACAGCGGATATGGCCCATATCCGCGGATATGGAATTCTGTCTGCGGATATAACTTTTATTTGTGGAATAGACATTAAGTATGGTATATTTCAATACAATACTTTTTCAGAATAGTCAAAGATGTTAAATGACACCTTTAGATATACTTTTGAAGAAATTTTAAACTGTGTTGCTGTTTTAGTTGATCTTTCACAGCAGATATGGCCCATAACTGTGAATATGGAAATTGTCTACGAATACATGTATGACATTCATTTGTGGAATAAAACAATAAGTATGGACTATTTCAATGCAATATTTATCCAGAATAGTAAATAAGTATTACGTGTCAACCTTAGATCTGCGTTAGATGAAATTTGATAGGCCCTACTTTGATTCTGTTAGATGAACTTTCACGGCGGATATGGCCTATATCCCCGGATATGGAAATCGGTATGCGGATATGACATTTATTTGTGATATAAAAGTTTAAACAATAAATATGATCAACTTCAATACAATGTTTATTCAGAAGTTAATAAGTATTAAATGTCACCCTTAGATGTGCGTCAGAAGAAAATTGGTACTTTGATGCTTTTTAGTTGATCTTTCACAGCGGATATGGATATGGCCCATATCCACATGTGGAAATCAGTCTGGGGATATGACATTTATTTGGGGAAAAAACAATAAGTGTGGTAAATTGTCATACATTATTGATTAATTTATAATGATAAATAAGTATTAAATGACACCCGAAGATATACATTTGATATAAGAAATTTGATATGTTAATGCTGTTTTGTTGATCTTTCACAGCGGATATGGCCCATACACGGATACACTAAAATAAATACTCGAATATACTAATAGTTACAAATGACAATAAGATGTATGTTATTCATTATTCATTGCGAAAAAAAATATATATCAAATTATAAAAACAAGGTGTAGTAATGAAATGCATCCCTCGCACATTTATAATTTAAAGAATAATGTCATATTCGCAGACCAATATACATACGCGAATATGGAAAAACAACTACAGCATAACTCGAGTATACTAATAATTACAAATGACAATAAGATGTATTTTATCAATTATACATAGCTTAAAACATATATTGAATCATAAATACAATGAATAATAAAGAAATACACTCTTGTATGTTAATTATTTAGAAAATAGATGTCATATCCACAGACTGATATTATACGCGGACATGGAAAGAAATACAATATAACTCGAATATACTAAAAGTTATATGTGAAAGTAAGATGTATGGTGTTTATTATTGTGATGATATATCTAAAATTATAAATACCCAACAGAGTAAAAAAACCTATCACGTGTAAGTTAATTATTTGAAAATTAAAAGTCATATCCGCAGACCGATTTCCATATCCGCGAATATGGGACATATCCGCTGTTTAGCTTTACTGTGCCCAAAATTTCGATGCAAGTGGTAACCATTAAGAAATTGTTTTGAAAGTTTGACGTGCCAGAGGATCGTAGATACCTGGAACAGTCTTCCAGCTAGTGTTGTAGAGTCATTAAGTGTAAATAGTTTTAAAAACAGTTTAAACAATGTGTGGAAATCCTCCACAATTAATTTTTTACCGGATTTCTATGGACCGGAAGCGGAATCCAAAACCAACAGTCCAATACAGATCAGAGAGGCTCAGTCTAGAATTGATCTCGGGACAAGGTAAACAAGGTAAAGTTTGACGTGCCAGGAGATGCAAAATTTTCTCAATATTTCCCGATCGCGTCAAATAAGTTTGACTTAGAAGAGATTGTGCAAGCTTTCGTAAAATCGCCCAATGTTATAACAACTTTCAGTCCTGAACAATTAGAAAAGCCGATGAATGTTGTTTTGTTATCTAAGAATATATTTTAGAGCTTCATAATTGATACAATATTCTCAATCAAATGGACGAAGAAAAATATTATGGGAACGTAGCCCAGTAACTTACAGTCGACGCCATTTTTATCTGTGGCAAATCACGTGATTTTGTTATTTTTAGTTGTTGTTGTTGATACTTCGTACAACATTAGTTCGTACTAAAAACACGAATGACTTCAAGACAGCTGTTAAAAAAACCTCACTTAGAAACAAGTTTAAGATTGGTTGGCAGTCAGACAGCATGTGTAAGGGGTTCATATGAGTACTATCATTATGGATGTGACGGAATTGACGATAGGGTAAACAGTTAATGATGTGATTTAAAGATAAGTTCGGTAAATTAAAGTTTCGTTAAAATGGTAAACGAGACTAGAACTGTTGGGGCCTGGACGTTTATGGAAATTGATTTACTTAAGGTGTGGAAATGACTGATAATGTGTTCATTTCGAAATATTTTTCGTTTTTTTTTTAGTCAGAATCTATTTGTTGAAAAACACAATTTGTTTTTCATTTCTGATTGCGAATTTTATTAAAAATGAGTTTTCTTTGTAATAACTCTTAAGATATAAATATAACAGTTCTTACTTGAATGTACACTGATTATGATAGTGATTGAGTTATTAACTAGCAATTAAACTGTTTCAATTACAATTAATTTGTTGTTCTCTCTAATAAGTACTTTATAAAACCAATTTACTGAAAACTCTTGTTCTAGTTTAACTTTTTATCAAGCTTTTTATTTACTGAACTTGCATCCACTTGTTAAAATATGATGTAGTTTTTGTGGCCATTAAATTTTCAGAGATTTCAGCTTGGGTACCCATTTCATTGACAAAGAGGTTTTAATTAAAATCTTTAAAACAATCAATCTTGAAGACCCCTTTTTTTTTAACAAAATGTTAAACATTTCAATGCTGATAAAAATGAAAGAAGTCAGTTGTTTTGAATCACAGAACATCTACTCTAGACCTCTTTATTATCACATGTCAACAAATTTTCAGTAATTATGCAGTGATTTTTTTCCCTCAAATGTTTGGTACTGTAAAATGGACCCATTCCCAATCAAACTAACTGACCATTTTTCCCAATTTCCCAACAAAGCTTATGTAAGAGTACATTTATTCCTAAAAAAAAATCCCAATTCTAGAGTACATTTATTCCTGAAAAAAATTCCCAATTCTTGAGAAAAATTCTGTGACTTTTCCCAATTGTACAGGACCCATTCCCAAAAGTTAAAAAAGTCCCTGTTATGGTTTTGTCCAATATGACTCTTCCGCCGTGCCCATCTGTAGAAAGCAGTAGGACATATCTTGAAGTTATGAGACAAAATTCAAGACTGGCTGTAAATTTGAACTTCTGCACATGATTTTGGATATCAAAATGAAACATTTTCTAACTCTTTTTCAGGGTTGGGGATGTGGATATAGAACATTGCAGAGCATGTGTTCCTGGGTGAAACACCAACAGGGTCCTTCTTCTGATAGCCCGTCAGTCCCAACTCTCAAAAACATTCAGGAAGCTCTGGTTACGATGGGAGATAAACCTGAGAGATTTGTTAACTCTAAAGAGTGGATTGGATCATTTGAAGTTTGCCTCTGTTTGGATTTCTTTTACAATGTAGGTGGTCATATCAAGGGTTCATCACAAGCCTATAGTAAGTGCTTCATAAGCATGAAGAACTTACTATAGTATTGTACTGAACCTTTGGTATTTTGTTTTTAGGTTTTGTACTTACTCAATAATGTCACACTGTATCATATAGATCTGCTTCAGATGATATTTAGGTTTAGAAGACAATTTGACCAAAGAATAAATTGCTCATTATAAGAAATTAATCCTCATATCACAATTGTTTCTACCCAATATATTTTTTGCTGTTGTCTGCTATTGCTTTGGCTTATTGGATAAGATGGCAGACTTAGATACCGGGGGCCCGTTTTACTAAACAACTTACGGAAAATGTTTGCGTAAGTCATAATTGATAAACATGGACAGTATCTTCAATGAAAGTACAATGTTGCAATGTGACATGTCATTGGAAGCGTCTCGGAGAGAGGATTCCAATGATGTGTCACTTTGCAATATTGCTTCATCCAATATTGAAATAAAAGGAACTGTTGTTTAAGACTTACGCAAATATTAAGCGTAAACTGTTTAGTAAAACGGTACCCTGGTTTTGGCCCTACGGACACCTCTGGCTTTGTGGGAGTGTCCTTTGGATAGTTACATCAGAGCCTTAGCCTAGTACTGGTCCATCCAGGAAAGCTGTAACATAACTGACAGATTGTTGACAGTGTTTAACACCATACAAACAAACAAATCATAAATCAAAAACTGTTTCAATAATTCCTGAAAATATAGGATAAAATATTAAGTAAATAATAAATGTTTGGTTACAAATCTATGACTTCACAATGTATACGTCAAAAGAAACACATTTTATGACAAATCAAAATTTATTTTAGCTGATGATTTTTTTTTATTGTTATGGAAAAGTTGTTCATCATAAACATTCATATAATCATTGAAATAATTCCCTTTATAAATTTCTTTGTACATTCTTGCATTTGGAGACTTAAATAACAAGTTAAAGAAAGATTAAATTGCTCATAATTAGCAATACCTTATTTACCGGTAGCAATTGCTGTCATTGATTTTGTTTTCTAAATATTTTAAAGAAGTGTTATTTTCCCATTTTTAATTGTATTATCTGCTATTAATTGCAGTTACATCATTTCCAAGATCTAATTTGAGGGAATTGGTTAAATTGCTTTGACTTTGGGCTGGTAAAATGAATATGTCTCTTGTGATTTCAGGTGCCATGTAAAATATTACATATTGCCGAAGGTAAAAATCTAAGAGCACATTTGAAAACCATCCAGGATCATTTTGAAAAGTTTGGATCCCCAATCATGATGGGTAAGAATTTTTTCTTTTATTTAATATCAAAATCTTCCAAGTAACCATGCTATGGGACATATGGAAATTATCTGTTTTGTTTCAAAGGAAAATTATCAAATTGTTATTGTTTTGCTTCATATTCAAAGTTTTAGTTTTAAACTTATTTATTTTACATCAATTGCAAAGTAAGTTCACTTATTTATTTTACATCAATTGCAAAGCAAGTTCACTTATTTATTTTACATCAATTGCAAAGCAAGTTCTTACGACTTAGATTTAACACTCTCGATTCCTTATCCAGTGCTCACGCCTTAAGTGGATTAATGAAATGTCGCAAGGCAGATCGTGCTACTCACAGGATTAGAACCCCTGTGTCCTGAAGCCAACACTCTACACCTGGACCACTGTCCTCCACAAAGTAGCGGTAGCAGAAAATATTGTGGGAAAAGGAGAAATTGCTTGTTAAGAGCAATTTCCCTTTTTACCACAATGTTTTCCAGAGTAGTCTGCAACAAATTGGTCAAATCTGGTTATTGTTTGGTAATGGGTTAATACAAGTTTAAATGTTTTTAGAGTAAATGCTTCTTTTGGCTTTTTCATAGCAGCATGTCTATTTCAGGTGGGGACACTGACAATTCATCAAAAGGAATTCTTGGTGTGTGTTTAGATCCACCTGCTCTTCTGATCATGGTATGACTTCAATGTGGCTGTTTTCCTCTTAACCCTTAACAAAATGCGCAATTTGCGACTGTCCCAAATTGAAAGAGTTTGCAGACTACATTTCAAAATGTGATGAAAGAGAGATGATCTTCTGATAGGGCAGAAAACATTGTGGGGAAAGGAGAAATTGCTCGAGAGCAATTTCTCCTTTTCCCACAATGTTTTCCAGAGTTGTCTACAACAAACTGGTCAAATGTCGTTATTGTTTGTTAATGGGTTAACACACCAGGAGGTGAATGAAAGGGATGAGGGTCAAGTTATGTACAACTCTTTTAGAATGCCTCTCCAAAAAAAGGGCAAAAAGAAAAATATTTAAATAATGAAATATAAATAAGAAACTTCTATGCTTGTAATAAGCATCTTGGTTGCTATTGCTATAAAAACGATATGTGCATTTATACACCAGCTTCACTCAAAGGTTAAAATCTGGTTTTCCATACTGGAATTGTGACTGGCCCAAATTGATAGCAACAACAGACTAATAATTTTTTTTTTTCATTGTATTTCATAGAAAACAATGTAACTAAAGTATAAAGTCTGAAAAATTAATCCTTTTGTCACAGTGGTTTCTAAAATGTTTGGCAGGGGCAGCTGATTGGGCAAAGTGAGGTACAATGTATTTTGGATTAAGAGATCAATATTTACCATTCAAGTAAATATGAAATAATTTATCTTCGCTAGAAATGTTCACATAATTGGTTTAAGAATTGCCAAAATCTGCATTGGCGATATTTAACTGCAACAAGGCAATAGGTTAACACTTGAGTGAATGCTCACAAGACAAATATCCTTTAACAACTCATCAACATATTTTTGGAATAGTAACATAGCATAGTTTTGGTTCCCTATCCCAGTGTTCTCAATAAGAATTGGTTGAACAGGCCAAAACAAAATCTGAACAGGCCACTTGGAGTGGGGTCCATGGGGGTTCTTTCCATCTCCGCGAATTTGAACCGGCGAAAACATAATTTGAAGCTGTCATTTTGGCCTGCGGCCTGTTTTTATTGAGAACACTGCTATCCGTTCATATCTTTGGTTTCATTTACAGGATCCCCACTTTTATGGAAACAAAGCAGAAAGTACAGCATTGTTGGCTAAAGATGGGTGGACCAAATGGGTGAAGGTTGAGGACTTTGTAGAAACATCCTTTTACAACTTGTGTTTACCACAACTATCATGTACCAAGACTAGTTGAACATTCTCCTTGTGTTCAATAGGTGCGTTTTGCTCTAGCCTGTGTAGCTTCGCCCACAGGATTGTGGGTAAATCAATCTATAAATAGTTGTTGTTGTAATGTTACATCACAAGCTAGGACTCAAACAGCATTGTGTTCGACAGGTGCCATTTGTGCAGATATCGTTCTTTTGCGAAAAACTCCTTTTCTTTTTTGTATTTGCTAGCTGGATATTGATTAAAATGTTAAGTTAACCTGTTCTGAAGATACATGTATTACACATCACAATAAATTCATGGGTTATATTTAAAAAACTATTTCTTTACGTATGTTTCTTCTGTGATGAGGCGAGTAGGTACACAAAAAGCCATATCACGCTGTGATGCGTTCAGGGGTCTGTCGTTACCGATGTCGTAGACCGCTGAACAGGATGCAATGAGGTTGTAAAAATCATATTCATGTCTCCATATGAGTTTTGCTTCAATATGAAAACAACAGCAGAGCATGATTAGCAAGTATGAAGTATAACGTTTTCTTTGGTATCATTGTTAGGAAGCCAACTCGATATGTCGAGGTAAGCTCAATATCCCATTTTATTTCCTTCTTTATCTGTATAAAGCAACATTGCATATCTCGATTTTTGTTTTCTAAAATAATTCGATATCTCAAGGTAAAATCTTTTCCGATTTTACATGTTTTTATAGCGGTTTATCTCAAACTGCGAATCCCTGCCCGGTTCTCTGTAAAAGGGGACTTTTTTCTTTGATGGTCACTCTTTGCCCAGCTGCTCCCGCTATTGTGTCGTAGATAATGGATCTGTCCATTGTGTAGATACCTGCACATGCCTCTTTGCCATTTATACTTGAGCAGGGCATATCATTGAACTTTAACTGCAATTAATACACAGCCTGTTGGAAGTAGGTATTGTTAATATTGTGTCCTCATTGTTCTGACACAGTAGCAATTCCTCCCTCTTCGTAGCACGCCAGTTGCGATGCACAGCCACAACAATCATTCATGATTGGTTTGCTACAAATACACACCTGGTTATAAACACGCTATCTTGTCTCCAAATCTTTTTACACAAGCTTTTTTTTTCTACAAACTCTACATGTTCTATTTATAGAAATTATAGCATTGATGTTCAGATACATGTATCTGTGTACAATAACTTTCGGTCGGTCGCATTGTAACTCTAGTAGATTGAGTTCTTCCATTACATCAATCGGGTTTGATTGGATGTCTATTCCTTGTGGCTCAGATTTTCAGAAATGTGAAAAACAAGCTAATATTAATTAGGATTTGAAGCTATAAAATATTGCTCAAATTAAGTTTAGGTGAGAATTTGTGATTTAGACGTAATAAGAGTGTAATTCACTTTGTTTATGCAAAAGTTGATTTTGCTCCAACAAGTGATGGGCATTAAATCGGAAGGCCGGTGGCCAATCTACATAAGTGTTTCAAGCTGCAGCAATGTTCATGTACTTCCAATTTTTATGCAATGAAGAATCCCAACAAACGCACATTTTTCATCTCGAGTAATTATTATGCCATTGTGAGTGTAACGAACCTCTCAAAGACACATACACATCTGATTTGTGAAAAAAACTCTGTCATTCACTGAGCGGTTGTGTTGTGTATATATATATATACACACCAGCATGTTCTCTCAAACAATGCATTAGGTCCCAAATTCGCATAAACCTTCAACAAACGTTGCACGACCCCCAATTCCGAGAAGACTCGTCCTGAGTCTTGGCCCTTGGGAAACACTTGGGGAAGGCAACTCCGATAGAAGGAGAAGTCTTAATCCCAGCGCTGCCACCAATGTAACGAACTGAGCAAATAAACCTCTCAAAGACACAAATACATCCGATCAGTGAAAAACACTGTCGTACACTGAGCGGTTGTGTTGACTATAGATATACCAGCATGTTCTCTCAAACAATGCATTAGGTTCCTCACTTGCATAAACGCTCAACGAACGTTACATGAGTATTATGCCACACCGTGACGGCTTGTTCCCAGCGACTGAGAGGTAACAAAAGTCGACTATATATTTCAAATAAATACAACCTGTTCTTTTTTTGTTCTTTATCATTTTATTTTGTTGAGTTTTTTCCTGAAACTATTCAAAACAGTGAGACATTAACAAGTAAATAATTGATTCAATATTTAACCATGAATGATTTGTCTAAACAATTACTGACAATGATTTATTTCAATCCATTGAACAAATTAATTGATTGATAAACTGTGTTAAAGCCTTTGGCATCAACAAGCTAATGAAACCAGTTTGCCAATGCAATAGACCCTAATCACGCCTCGTTTTGAGATCAACCAAAACGAGGCTCTTAACGCAAGGATAAGGAAATCAAGCTTATGCGTAAACAGAAACGAGAAAGGACTCTGTGATCCATGTTCATTTTAATATCCTCCGTGTTCATTTATAAATATCAATTTGAATAGTTTGGAACGAAAAAGAAATATGTCCATTTTTGAACAAATTCCTTATCTATATTGGTACTTTTGATGTGTTACCTATTTGTAGAGAAAGCAGTCCTCAAAGAGTTGATCAATCACTTACTCTACTATTAAATCCTTTATCTTCACGCCGCAGGAGTAGAAACCTAAAAACCCTGTTCTATAATTTGGATCCAGCTTTTGTAGTATACAACAAGTTTGACATGATTATCAACCTGTTGTATATCAACCACGTTCTATTGAATTAATTAAACTGTAAACCCAGCGTGTGACTTATGCCTTGTTGTTTATCTCTTATCTGTCTGCAAGTTGTTAATGTGTCCTACGATTATGGTATATTTAATGATTAATCCCTTTTTATCCATGACAGACGTGACTTGGTAAAAATCTCCTTTGTTAAGATATAACTAATCAAGCCCAATATTCCACATGATGCTTGACTTGTGCGGGTTTTATCATGTTCTTCTCTTATAAATTATGACCAACAGTTATCGTTATTAATTTTTTGTAAGTCATATGTGTTTTTTTTTTGGTTTTTTTAAAAATACGGAAATTATACTCAAATGAGACTAGTAAGCTTTCATTTAAAAATTACTGTCAATACAGCGTATTACATTCGGTGACTTCCAGTTTCGTCTTCTGCCATTTCGTCTACAATTCGAAGTCCAATTTCTTCTACACCCCTTAAAATGATTAATTCTTATTTCGTCTACCCGACAAATTCCCTACTTTGTCAACAGAATGAAAATAATTCATGTTTATATATGTATATCTGTGGCTAACAAATGTCACAATTAAAATAATATGCTGAGCATTTTTTATGAAAAACAATTAGTACGGCAATAAATACATATCCCCACCCCGTAAACACGTTTATTTGGGTGTACATTTTCTGATTGGAAACGTGAAAATAATCAATTTAGATCCAACTCACGGGTGGACCTAACATGCCTACATTTGATTTAGATTTGCATAATTTGTGAGTATTAAAGTGAGAGAAATCGTGAAGAGATGTCATATGTTTTACCTATAAACGTCTTATCAATATACAAAGTTTGGACAAGTTAGTGGTTAGCATGAAGACAGTCTATTTTAAAGTCTCAAATTTTATCTGAATTTACACTTACCATATGTTTTTAATCTTATTTTAGGATAATCAAATTTGAGTTAATATGGCAAGACGGTATGCAAAGCCAAACTGTAAGATAAATTGAAAAAAAGAATCAGTTGTATACAAAAAGTGTAGGCTTCACCAAAACACAGAAAAATCTCAGTCTAGAGGCATCTTTGTTTTTTTTAAATCAAATTGTCTTAATCTATTCTGGATCTACACTATTCACACATTTTTAGCCACCATCCGTCCATAGACAAATATCATAATAACTTGCATTATTATTTATACGCAACTTGTGTTAAACACAATTCAATATACACCAATAGATGAGATGGGACTTCTGTCTTGAAAGGTGTGAAATTTTGTGAAAGATTGTAGACAATTGGTGATTTTCGTCTTCAGCCAAAAGTTTATATGGAAGAAATGGGTAAAGACGAAATAAGAATCAACCCTATATTCCTTGATCAACCCAATAACAATAATAAGATGTACACAAATAATGATGTTTTTTTTTTTAATAAAGATGCTTAATTAACATCAAAGTTTGTCAAAATAACATTCTAATTACATAATCACCATAAACAAGTTTAATTTGTTTATATAAGGTTGTTTAAAAATATGATTATTGTGGTTATGTTATTTAGAACTACAGAGGCGTAACAAGAAAACATAAAAAAATATAAATAAGTAAACTATTGGAATTATTGATATTTTAGTGAAAACGTCGATGGAATTAAAAATTGTAATAGCATTAGTGATACGCGGACATGATATTATCGGTTTGTTTGCGTTAAGAGCCTTGTTTTGAATCCAAGATGGCCGGCGCGTGATTTCGGTCTACACATTTGTCACAAAAATCTTTCTTCTTTTTAAAATTATATTCATTTTGGAAATGTCAAAGCTCTAATTAACAATAAGGCCCACCCATCAATAAGGTCCACCCATCAATAAATCTCACCCATCCATAAGGCTCAACCATCAATAAGGTCCACCCATCAATAAGGCTTACCCACCAATTAAGCCCACCCACAAATAAGGCCCACTCATCAACAAAGCCCACCCATCAATAAGGCCTACCCACCAATAAAGCCCACCCGCAAATAATGACTACTCATCAATAAGGCCCACCCATCTGTAGGTACACTGGTCACCTGTAACTCCTCTCATATGGTTATTTGTAACATGTCAAAATTAGAAAACATTAAAGACCTAAAAACAAAATAGGTGGAAACACATTTCTTTATAAGTATAAATGTATAAACCTTTCATGTAATAAACATGACTTTGTTTAGTATTGCAAATAAATTTTCTTTTTCTGTATTGTATTATATAAACTGCTTAAGAGCATTTCGAGGGTTCGATGAAAGACTACAGTAAGTGATTCACAACATGAAGCACTTACCATAGTCTTGCATTGAACCCTTTGATCTCATTTTTTTTTGTCGTAGGTTTCCAGAGTCATCTTTTTTTTCCCTTGCTTTTCTTAGAATGAGGTTATACACCATGTCAACAGTATTTCAGTTTTAATATAACTTTTCTGGATTTCACCAGTACAAAGCAAGGGCTTTGCAGTGTCTATCCAATGACACTCCAACAAAAAATCAAGGTGTTGCTGACGAGGATTGAACCCGAGATTCCTGTCTCACAAGTTCTAACATTAACGATTGTGCTATGCAGGGCCCTTCTGAACTATTCTGCACCACTGAAACATTATGGAGAAACACCTTAACCATGGTGAATCAGGAGCAAACCTGGTTGAATGAACACTTTGTAATACGGTTTTAATTTTACATAAGACCAGGGATCAGGAAAATGCCAGTTTTGTCGGTCTTGAACGGTTTCTGATGTACTGGACCGATTGCAAGTTAAGATTTGATGAAAAAATCAGTCCGGGTATTACAGACAGATATTGCAATCTACATACTTCACAGTACATTTGTCTCTGTAATCCGAAAATTAATCCAGTAAATGATATTCCCTTGTCAAACAATGCCTGAATGTAAACAATAAGGCATGCGTGATTGAGAACTACAAGTGCCACTTTTGTTCCACGAAAACCAATCATATTAGAAACATCTGGTTCAATGTTTAATGATGCATGTAAGATTGCAAGGTTTATTGAGTGTCATTTTGTAGAGAATGACAATATTAAAAGTTTGCTTCTGTCTCTGATGCAATGCATTTTATTCATATTTAACAACTTTACTGGCCATTATGGTAATCATCAAATGATAGTCTTAAAAAGTTCAGAAACAAATGTACCTTCCAAATTGATCACATATTTCTAAAATAATAAATGAAACTAACAATTCAAAAACAAAATCAGGGGGTTTCAGCCGTCTCTCAAGTCGATTGGGATTTGGAGATTTCCTGATCCCTGCATTTGACTAAAAAAATTCAATAGTGTTTTATTCACAATTCCCATCCTAGCCTGCAAAGTATGTGGCACACGACTATTCACATCATGTCCCATCCCGTGGTATCATGCCCAATTCTTGCAGACAAACTGTGGCAGCCGAAGCTTTGGCCAGTTTCTTATTGTTGGACGAGGTTGAAGGTTGATACCAGTTCCCATTCACCATCACCTGGAAAAGTAAATTTGTTTGCTGTGGTTTAATATAGCATCAACAATCGTTACACTTATATTGCGGTTGCCTGCTCATTTCTTGACTGTTCAGAAGGGCTGGTCAAGTCTAGTTAAAATACTTTTTTTTGTATTTTGTTTTAACGTCATATCAAGAACTTTTCAGTTATGTGATGGCATTCCTGGATCCACCAGTATTAGGCTAGGGCTCTGAATAGACTTGCCAAAAATCACTCCCACGAAACCAGAGGTGTCGGTGGGACTTGAACTTGGTACCCTGAGTGCGAAGTCCGCCACATTAACCACTGGGCCACACAGGAGCCCAAGTAAAAACCACTGGTATTCTGTTAGTCAGCCAGGAGACTACCTCTCATGAAAATTAACCCTTAAAATACTGATCAATTTTCTAAATATAGATTTTTGCATTGTCTGCTTTCCTAAACCTTAAATATCTGCTAAATTTTGTTGAGGAAAGATACTCAGATTAGCAAACATGTTAGATCACATTTACTTGGCGGGTGGCCTGGATCTTACCTGTTTGAATAAGCATGAAGTTGGTTCCAGCAATATAAGGGTTAATATATCTGTAATGGGATTTGAACCCCTACAAAGAGGCACAAAAGATTTCAAGTACTATACCTTAACCATTAGGCCACAGAAATAAGAATTCTAAAAGAAAAAGTTCACTTACTTAATAACAAAGTAAAAAACTCATTTTCCTGCAAATGAAGCAATTGAAAGAAAGCATTGAAAGTAAATTTTATAAAATGCAAGTGAATATGCAAAGCAAAATTGACTTGAATGATTCATTATTTGAAACGATTTTTCAAAAACATCATCAAAGTCCTGTCTCTACACACTTTGCACATAGACAAATTGACAGTATAAGAAACACCAGTCCCATCCTTTCTAAATATGGTTGCTATGGGTAAAATAAATCTACTTTAGTCAAGGTATGAATCTCCTTAATTTCATAAGCCAAGCTTTTAGCCCTTATAGCGCAGGATCCGACTTCATGCTTATGCAAACAGGTTAGATCTAGGCCAGCCGCAAAGTAAATTGACGGCTGGCCTGTGATCTTACTTGTTTGCTACTCTGGGTATCTTTCCTCAACAAAATTAATCAAAATATTCAAGGTATGGGAAAGAAAATAACATGAAAATCTATTTTTTTTAGAAAATTTCCCAGCATTCTAAGGGAAAAAGATTACCTTAAAGACAAAATCTTTTTTGTGTGAGGGTCCACTTTCATGTATCATCTCATATCTTGGAGCGCTCCATTTCCTCCTGTTACAGAACTCCCCCAGGGCTGACACAGGATGTTTCCCTGTTGAGAGAAAATAAATTCAAATACTTGGTTATGACCATGGATCGGGAAAATGCTGGCTTTGGACCTATTTCAATTGTACTAGACAGATTGCAAGGTGAGATTTAATGAAAAAAACTTTTCGAATATTAGACATAAATCACATTCTACACAACTAACAATACCTGCGGAATCACAAAATTAATCCATTAATTGTTATCCTCGAGGCATTTACAAATTGTGGTTAAATTGTTAACAAACAGGCACAATTGATTCAGAAGTACACAAGGCACTCTTGTTCTGTGAAAACGGATAATATTTAGCACATTCGGTCTGATGTGTGAAGATACTTGTTAGATTACGAGACATCAAAGAGTTTTAATTTAAAAAGTTTAATAAAATTGAAAAATTTCTTCCCTTTTCCATCCATGGCCATTTTAGATATTAAACAATTTATTTGCCATATTGGGAATCATCATATGGGAGTCTTTTTAAGTTGAAAAACAAACAGACCCCAAATCCCATTTACCGTCCATTTGATTGGACACTTCTAAATTAATAAAACTAAGAATACCGAAATAAAATAAAAGTATTAATCATTGTTATCTCAAATAAAATAAATGTTTATTTTGATATTGTCATTATAAAGCATGGAGGTTCGAGTTGTGTAGCATTTGTGGAATATCTATGCAAAATTGGGAACCTAATGCATTGTTATAGAGAACATGTGGGTATATAAATAGACAACACAACTGATCAGTTGACAACAGTGTTTTCCATTAATCGGATGTAATTTTGTCTTTTTGGGGTTGATTTCTTCATTTCATCACAATAGCTTTTGTTGTGAAAAACATCTCTGACAAGCTAAGTGGGGATTTGCTGACTTGTTAATTGCAAATGAAATGACAAACATGATTTTGTTTCTATAAACTATTGGAGGGAATATGTGAACAACATCTGTTCTACCTGATAAATCTTTAACAATAACTTTGGGTACTTGAGCAGGCCTCTTCCCTTCACCAGAAGTCACAAGACCTAGGGATTAAGAAATAGTTAAATCAGGATCAATGTATGTAGTCAGTCTATCTTCTATTTATCTTCACCCTTTCCATTAAAAACATATTCATTAACCCTTAGAATGTTAGGTTATTTGTCATCTGCTTTCCAAAACCTTAAATATATGCTAAATTTTGATGAGGAAAGATACTCAGAGTAGCAAACAGGTTTGATCACAGGTCAGTCGCCAATTTACTTGGCAGCTGGCCTGGATCATAACTGTTTGCATAAGCATGAAGTTGTTTCCAGCACTGTAAGGGTAATTTGTGATTGTCGCTGTGGCTTTCAATTAAGACAAGTCTCAAGAATCTGTGAACTAGCACTTTGACTTGGCAAAAAACAATCATCCTCGTGAACAAGAAACCATCATCTTCATGAACAAAAAACCATTATCTTCATGAACAAGACTATGTATGTAAAACAGTTCAATCCCACCACGGTTGTGACAAGTCATGCGTTTGATGCAAAACAGTGTCTGACCTTCACCTTTCTATGGTCTCGCATTAATTCCTTCTGTCGAATATTTTACCATAAAGACAAAGTATGGTTCACTAAACAAATGCTTACCAACTTGATAAAGTCAAAATAAAATAATGTTGGTACAATCCAGTGTTTGTATTGTTGTTCGATATACAATTAAAAGTAGCAGTTGAAAGCATAGTTTAATAAGAAGCATAAATTTATCTATGTATGTACAAAATATACATTGGCATGTAAGTCCAATGTATATTTCATATGATCAGTATGCAACAAAATGAACAGCGATTACTATACCTTTCCTGTCCACTTTAAAATCCAACATCAAAGGTTCTTTCTGTCCTGTATTATACTTTCCCAAACCCTCTCCCATCTTCCAACCCATCTTTTGTAACAGGAACATTCCTATACCACTGGTAACAGGGGCAGCGCTAGTAAAAACATCCTGTGAAAAATCATAAATATTTAAATGAAAAATTGGTCACATAGGTGTTGTTTATGACACACTTCTGATAGGTTCCAACAGAAATTATAACATCATAAAAAAAAATGCCATTTGAAAAGAAACCCTTATGAAGTGTAAGTATGATATTGAATATTGGTGTGCTGTAATGCAAATTATTGACTTTGATTTTTGTCAGCAAAATAGAAATATCCATTCCTTACTAGAACATCCTTATTTATACCACCAACAGATGACAATCATAACCTTTAGAATGCTGGGTAATTTTCTCAAAATAGATTTTTGTGTCATCTGCTTTCCAAAACCTTAAATATCTGCTTCATTTTGATGAGGAAAGATATTCAGAGTAGCAAACAGGTCAGATCACAGGCCAGTCACAAATTCACTTGGTGGATGGCCTGTATCTTACCTGTTTGCGTAAGCATGAAGTTGGTTCAAGCACTTTAAGGGATAAACTATAATACTGCACTTTGTGTCATTGAACAGAAACCATTGTGACAAAGTAGAAATTATGTATCACAAGCGAATTTTCCTTTTGTAACAGGTTTTTTTTCAAACATTTTACTGCAGATATGCCAGTAATTCAATTTTATGTAGGGGGGGCAAGGCTTTTTCTCGTTATATAACAGGGACCCAGGCAATTCTAAAACTAACAAAGTCAATTTTTTTTCCCTCATTTAGTCAACTGTGTGGGAGATACAGGCATAACTGCTAGAAATCTTTCAAACCATGTGCTTGTCTTTTAGGAAATTGTCTATGGCCTTCACCCATTACCAAACAATAACGGTATTTGACCAATTTGTAGCAGACGACTCAGAAAACATTATGGGTAAAGGAGAAATTGCTCTTCACAAGCAATTTCTCCTTTTTCCACGATGTTTTCTGCCATATCAGAGGATTGCTTTTCAATTTCATCACATCTTGAAAAGTTGTCAGCAAACTCTTTCAATTTGGGACAGTCGAAAGTTTGGTGTTTTGGTAGAAGTTTAACCACTTGGCTACAGGGAATATCTTCATTAACAGAAGAGCTTTAACTGTTATACACTAACTGATTTAACATCAAAATTGGACTAAACAGTATCAAGGTTTTCTTGGAACTCAAGGAAAACTTTTATCAGATGTGATGGCAGTGGGATATATGGTGGCAAGCAGACGCCCTCCCACTTCATTAAAATTCAAACTAAGAGTATATAAGGGGGACAGTGGTCAAGCCTCTTCCTTAAAACATGAGGGTGGATCCTCCTCTTCTTGTTGGTGGTGGACTCCAATTTGAGACCTTTCACTAATCCACAGTTGGCACGAGTACTGGTAAGGTATCCAGGAAGCAGAATCCTGAATGATTTAGTTTACTTTTAATTATCAAGAAGGAATTTAATGGACGAAACTGAAAATTTAAAAAAAAAAACATGACCTGGCTACAATTATTCAAGTTGTAAAAACTTGTTTCCAAATCGATGTACAATAAATATGTTTCAATCAAAATCTGTAAATATAAAAGTGGCAGGATCCTCCACCACTCTGTCAAATCTAAAGTGTAATATGAGAAGATCTCTTGTCCAGAACAAAGAGACTTTGTCCTGAACAAGAACCTTAAAAATCAGAGAGACCTGTAACATGACTGAATTCTGACAATTCTCTATTAACCTATTAACATTTTTCATTATGTGAATAACTCGTCTAGTATAATTTAACCTCTCGCTTCATACTGAGCTTTGTGAGTGATCCAAACTGAAAGCTGCTTAAGCAACAGCAGACGAGAATTATGAAGTAACAAAACTACTATTTCATCCCTTATTTGGAGGAAAAAATTATGTTTTTGTATGGTGTTTAATACTGTAGTAACAATTTTTCAGTGATGTAACTAACAGCTTTCCTGGATCCACCAGTACTATAATAGAGTTTTGAAAACCCATGCCAAAGGTCACTACCACCAGAGGTGTCTGTGGGACTCAAACCCAGGGCCCACAAGTTCTAAGTCCACCAGGTTAAACGCTGGGCCTCGCATGACGCTGTATCCAAACATACTAACAAAATGTCATAAACCTATTAACAAACTTTAACTTTAATCAAAGAATGATGATATTAATTTGTGTAGATATTAACAGAAATCCTTTTAATGACATTGAAAGTACCAAAATCCAAATGTATTAATGTAAGATTTTTCATGATATTCATTTCTTTACAGCGCCTCAACTATTGAAAGCAATTATATTGAACCCTCAAATACAATATCGGTTTGATGAAAACAAATATAGTAAAAGATGCTATTAACAAAACCAATAGTTTCTCTTTACCATATTTTTTTCCATCGTCTAAATTATTATAATTATCATTATTATTACTTTTAAATATTGGTTGCTTTCAATAGTGAGAACTGTACATGCCAGAGTAATTGTCAGAATTCAGTTATGGTCTGGCCAGGGTTTCAGGGTTTTCAGCTCGTCTTTCCATGTGTTTCCTTCACATAGTCTCTCGCCACCTGCAAATAAATACTTTGTAAGAAGACAACCATGCCTCCTCTAATACAGACCTGTTTCCATTTTAGGGGTTGGTCCAGAAAGGAGCTACCGAGAATGATCAAAAGCTCCTTTTTGCACCAACACCCTCTTGTATAGATAGACAACTTGAATACTCTTATGAGAAAAGAAATATTGTTTCATTTGACTTATAAACCCATTAACAAACAATGACTACATTTGACCCGGACCCCCCCACCACTGCATCACTAACTGCATGATACATCCACCATAAGGTAATTAGTTATGTCATGTTGGCTGTCATGTGAAGTTGCACACCAAACGAAAAAGATCATCATGGCAGACAAGAAAAAGGCACAGATGCCGCGGCATAGTGATCATCATGGCGGACAAGAAAAAGCCACAGATGCCGCGGCATAGTTCAGAATAAAAATTACAGGCAAAACAAAAATGACAAGATACATTGCAGACTTATTCACAGTCTAGACATATTGTCAGATTGTCGGACAGTTTTTGGGTGGAATGGAATCATCAGAATAGTAGAATGGGCATGTCTATACATGATGAATTTGCAAAGCAACTTTTTGAACGGCAAGTATCAATTTCGATTATGTATCTTAATTCTTGAAGAAATGTGTAAACTATACATGGCCAACTGTATGTTATTCTGGTTAGTTTGATGCGAACACTTCAGTGCAAGAGCATGTATGTTTGTTTTCAGTGTGTATTCTGAGTATCACATGATGGGTTATTTATAGCTCAAGACGTATATGCACTCTATATTTAGATTTTGTCGTCTTGCCATCGGAATTATATAAAATGAAAAATGCCCAAATTCACCTAATATTTTACTGGTTTCGCTCCAGAAATATTAAACAAATTTGTATTCCTTTATTTCCGTAAGTTCGTATAAATAATCCTTTGATGTCTGGGAACTTTAAGAAAGATTGTATTTGAAGAAAATCTTGTGATGAAAGCATACCAGATAAAAATATTTTTCGCAAAGCATTTAAGGATTTCTACTTGGCTATTGGAACCAAAACATAAGGACAGCATGAGGATGTTTTGGGATGAAATGTCAATAATACATTGAGTATTTAACGCAGGACTATAGTGAGTAAATCACATTCATGGAGCAGTTACTTAAGTTTTGCATTGAACCTTCGAAATGGTCAGAATAGCGAACAATCCAGCAATTAGTTGCTTACTTGGAGTTAAAAATCCTTAAAATCTTAAGAAAGGAAGATATAAATTGCCATATTCATAAGTGTCTATAACCATACATATTCCAATATCAGAGCAGCTCAAAAATTATATAAACCTGTAAAAAGCACACCAATGTGAAAAGCAGGTTCTTAGTTATTAACTTGTTAATAATCTTTTTTATACACCTACATCAGAAGAGTTGTGAAAAAGGTGACAAAAGGAGAAACTGCTCACAATCAGATTATTTTTTCCTTTTGTCATTTGATTCTACAGTTAACCACAAAGAATCTGTTATTTTCCTATCTTAAATATTCCGCTATTATTGCTTTCTATTTGGACCTATCACTAATTCATTTTTAGGTAAATTGCAAATGTACATACTTGGATTAATATCTTTCAGCCAGACTTTTTTTTTTTTTTGGTTTTATGAAAATACCTGAAAGAATTGGTGTAAATCTTGATGCAAATTTCAATCTATGTAAATTACAAAGGGCATTATCAATAACACTTGAGGTATACAAATCAACACAGCCACGACAGTTTTACCTTTTTAATCCATGCTTGCCGCTTTTTATTACCCATGAGTTCCTCTGCAGACATAACACTTGCTCCAGTGCTCCCCACAAACTGTCCAGGCAAATTCCTGGAATTGGCCCATTGGCTAGCCTGAAATACCATTTGATTGGTTAATTACTGGAATTGGCAGATTGACTAGCCTGAAATACCATTTGATTTGTTAATTCCTGGAATTGGCAGATTGACTAGCCTGAAATACCATTTGATTAGTAAATTCCTGGAATTGGCCCATTGGCTAGCCTGAAATACCATTTGATTTGTAAATTCCTGGAATTGGCCCATTGGCTAGCCAGAAATACCATTTGATTTGTAAGTTCCTGGAATTGGTCCATTGGCTAGCCTGAAATACCGTTTGATTTGTAAATCCCTGGAATTAGCCAATCGGCTAGCCTGAGATTTCATTTGATTTATCAATTCCTAGAATTGGTCAATTGACTAGCCTGAAATACCATTTAATTTGTAAATTCCTGAAATTGGTCCATCGGCTAGCCTGAAATACCATTTGATTTGTTAATTCCTGGAATTAGCCGATTGGCCAGCCTGAGATATCATTTGATTTAAAAATTCCTGGAATTAGCCGATTGGACAGCCTGAAATATCATTTGATTTATCAATTCCTAGAAATGGTCCATTGACTAGACTGAAATAGCATTTGATTTGTAAATCCTGAAGTCCTATTTGATTAAAGCATTGTAAGCAATCTTTTTCCCAAGAAACAAAGTTTGCTATGTTGATGATTCATCTCCTTTCCTTTAACAATGGAGCTTTTACAATCCCCTTAAAAAATGCACAATCAGAATTTGGACTGAAGGCACATTCATGTCTCATATCACTATTGCAACTGCATTCAAACATGTTATCTTAAAAGAAGATTCATATTCAATCCCTAAAATCATTTTCATTCATTAGAAACTCAATGAAAAGATCTAAATATTGGTATTGTTGATTATAAAGCATTCTCGAAGAAAAGCACTCGTAAGTGAAATATAGCAAGGTGACAGAAAATATGACTATGGTTGCCAATAAACACTGCAATAGTTCATTAAAATTGAACAAGAAAACTTTGTGTTATATTTGTCCCTGGATCAAACCTTCCATTTAAGTCATAACACAAAAAAGGACAGCCGTCGTTGAAAGCAACTAGTCCAGATGAGTCCAATGAATTCTCACAATTTTTTTTTGATAACATTCTTCTCTAAATAATTAACGAAAAACACCCTTCAAAGCCCATTTACTCAACCTCTAACGACAGACTACAGATTTCAAGCAGTATATAAAACTTAAATTTCTCATTATGTAATTGCACAAACAAGATATTTTAAAAAAAATGTCAGCAAATATTTGTGATGTTCATTTGAAGCGTCACTTTAAACCTTACATTGTTGGAACCGACTTCATGCTTATACAAACAGGTAAGATCCTGGCCAGCCGCCAAGTAATTGGGCGGCTGGCCTGTGATCCCCCCTTTTGCTACTTTGAGTATCTTTCCTCTACAAAATAAAACAGATATTTAAGGTTTTGGAAAGCAGACGACAAAAAATTCTATTTTTAGGAAATTACCCAGCATACTAAGGGTAAAAACCCATTTACCTTGTGCTGGGCTTGATTCAAGATCTGTTGAGCTATCACATCATTTGGATTTTCTTGTAGTTTCCTGACAGCTGTCAACCTCTCCGATACAATTGATGAAATGTCAACATTCTGAAAATATTTCATTATCATAGATCAATTCATGCGCAGGGGTAGTGCTTTTTTTGAAATTCAGGCGGTGGGGAAGCACAGCACTAAAAAGGCCTTGGGAAGACTCTGATCAAGCAACAATGATGGCAATACCTTCCCTCTTATGCATTCTGGGTAAAAAGGTAAGCAATACAATACTGGTCAATTACAGTCACATAATGGATTGAGCCCAGGAAACGCCCAGATATATAATACAGGACCCCAATAATTGGATATCTCGTGCTCCAAACTAAATTTCAAGGGAATGGAATTATTGTGCAGTAATTGGCCTGGTAAGTCCAGAACGGGACATCCGGTTAAACAAGGCTTTACAGTATATTCAAGCATGATCTGACCCTACTCCGTTAATCTGGAAGACACATTTACCAGAAATTCAGAAGGAACAGACATGTCCGGACTAAGGAGTATTCACTGTTTTTCAATAATTGTAAAAAGCGGCCATAAGCCACAAACACAAAGTATAATATCAGGACTTCTCTTACCACAAGAGATTGTTTAACAAGTATTCACTATATTTCAAAATTTGACAAAAGTGGACGTAAAGCCACAAACACAAAATATAATATCAAGACTTTTCTTACCACAGGAGATGGTTCCTCAAATACTTTGTCTTGTACTTGGGGAACTGCTGGCTGTGACCCGGCACTAGGCCCAGCTTTCGGTGTTGGGACTGGAACAACTGGTTCCCATTCCTTCTCCCTGTGGTTGCTACCACTAGAAACAGGGAACTGGAGTCGCAGGGTACCGGTCTGTGCAAGCCGCTCTTGTGGTGTAACAATGGCTAGTTGTTTTGCATTCTGAAAGAAGATATTAGAAAATAAAAGTGATGGCACCAGACTTCCAACTACTCTGAAGGCCCAACCAGCATCAAACTGAACACTTCCTTCTTTGTCTATGTAAAAATCTGTCAGGCCAAAGTGGGTCTCTGTCAGACCTCAGGGATTTCAGTCAGTCAAGGGCCTAAGGCCTTAGAAGTTTCGTGAAGTCTGTGATGGATTAAGTCAACATGATGTAAGAGATCAATAAAAAGTCTAAACTCTTGCCAGAGACTAACCCTCTGAAAAGCCCCAGTTCTTACTGTGAAAAATATTGCGAGTTATCTATCCACATTGTAATGTAATGGCTG
This sequence comes from Cerastoderma edule, assembly GCA_947846245.1. NCBI lineage: Eukaryota > Metazoa > Mollusca > Bivalvia > Cardiida > Cardiidae > Cerastoderma > Cerastoderma edule. The sequence goes on along the minus strand of OX401407.1, from coordinate 24,971,748 downwards.
ATTTAGAATGACTTAAACCTTTACCAAATTTTAGACTGTACCAAATTGAAAGAGTTTGCAGACGACATTTCAAAATGTGATGAAATTGGAAAATAATCTTCTGAAGGGTCAGAAAAACATTGTGGGAAAATTGAGAAATTGCTCAATTCGAGCAATTTATTCTTTTTCCACAAAGTTTTCCACAGTCGTCTGCAACAAAGTGGTTAAATGTCATTATTGTTTGGTAATCTCTAATAACTTTAGAGAATAATGCTGTGATTTATCCAAACTTGTCTGATGGTGGAACTATTCACAATATAAAAAAACAAAATATTGAATAAAGGGGGTTATGATACCTGTATGTTCATAGCTATCACACTGGGTTCCTTCATGGTAAAAGGATGATGTATCAAATCTTCATCTTCGTCAGGTTTCAAATCAATTTCCTCCTCCGATGAAACCTCCTCTCCACGCGCCAACTTTTTTGCTTTTTCAGCATCCTGGATTCTTTTGCAATATTCTAGAGAAAAACAAAATACAAAGATACATTTAAACCTTTACCAAATGCCAAATATGCAACTGCCCCAAATTGAAAAAGTTTGCAGACAACATTTCAAAATGTGATGAAATCGGAAAGTGATCTTCTGATAGAGTAGAAAACATTGTGAGAAAAGGAGAAATAACTCGTTAAGAGCACTTTCTACTTTTCCCAGTGTTTTCCAGAGCTGTCTGCAACAAACTCATCAAATGTGGTCATTGTTTGTTAAGGGGTCATGAGATTACACTAATGCAAAATCATGCGGTGTATCTATTCAATCCCCCCATATGTGAATGTGTGACTGATTCAAAGAAAGGACCGATGAATAGAATAGTTAACATTGCATTTAATAATAGTCCCCCTAATTTTAGAAAATCCCCTATTATTTTCAAAGTGAAGGGGAAATTTCCCCCCTTCTTTTGGATTTCTAGCATAGACACTGCCCCCAATAAATTAATAAATAAGAATAAATTAATAAATAAGAATAAATTAATAAATAAGAATAAATTGATAAAAAAGAATAAATTGTAAATTGATAAATAAGAATGAATTGATAAATAAGAATAAATTGATAAATAAGAATATAAAATCTGAATGATATTCATGAAAAATCCATCCTTTTGGCACAGTGGCTTGTACCTTATGTCACAAAGAAAATTTATTTCTTGCATTTTTTTTGTCGTCAGCTGTTGCCTTCAATTTGAACAAGACACAAAACATGGTATGGGAGCTATTCTAACAACTCAATTATTTCTATTTGCTATATTGTGTAAACAGACATGAACTAATAATATGAAATGCGAATGTACCCCATTTAAACTATTTTGTAATCAGGTCAGTGGTAAAGATAATTGGAATAACAGGTTGCAAGATTTCAAATTCAACCTAGTAAATCCTTTTTTGGAAGAATTCTTTATCACTTTAAACCCTTTACCAAACACCAAATTTTCAATTGCCCCAAATTAAAGGAGATTGCAGACAACATTTCAAAATGTGATGAAATTGAAAAATAATATTCTGATAGGGCACGTAACATTGTGGGAAAAGGAGCAATTTCTCCTTTTCCCTCAGTCTTTTCCAGAGTCATCTGCGACAAAGTGGTAAAATGCTCTTATTGTTGGGTGATGGGTTAAGTGCCATCAATAAAGGGATAAGAGAAGAAAGTAAGAAAGAGTTATCTGCCTTGATCTGGACCAAGCAAAATTGAATGAAATCCTTTATGAAGTTAGCAAGCCCGTAAACATCTAATCATTTTGATGATGCTATAAACACTATGAACAGATTTGTCATAATAGTTCCATATAGGTTCATGTGATATAAAAACAAACTTACGTGTGAGTTCTTCGACTGATTTTCCTCCAGCTTTAATCGTCACATCCAATGCAACACCTCCAGTTCGAGCAGCACTGACAGCATTTTTTCTGTGGAACAAAAATAGAGATTTTATATCTTATCAACCAAATCATCAAATTCTTCTCTACTATGCAATGCATACTTAATACATAAAGGGAATAATTCTTTAATAACTTGTGCAAGAGCTATGGGACTAGTCACCAATCTGTACTTTATGCAAGTTCCATAAGTAAGAGGCATGAACCAACAACACTTTTTGAGTTATATCCATTTAACAAAACTATGATCAAAAAGGGCATAATTCTATAAAAAGTTTTGAGAAAGTCATGGAAATTTTCACAGATAATGATAATAATCAAGTTCTGAAAGTTTGAGACATGTTTTCTTAACACTTTTTAGCTTTTGAGATATTTAAAATGGGGATTATTTGTGTAAATCATTTCCTGATAGTTATGGGACATCTCAGAGGCATGTTTTTGATGGTAATAAGCAAGTTCTAAAAGATTGATACATACTGAACAGTTTAATTTAATCATCTATAAAAAAGAAAAAGAAATTAAACTAGAACCAAAACGCCACTTCCAATGATGACATCAAAGGTAATATAATAGCCCTGCTTATTCCATCAATAGATTGGTTAAAACAGAACTTAACAAAATAATAAGCTTACATTGCAATTTCCCTCAGTTTTGCCTTGTCAATCTTGCTTCGTAGGTCATCAATTCTTTTCCGCTCCTTTTCTTTGAATTTTTCTGACTCTCTTTCTGGCGTTTTACTGCGAGGTCTTCTGAAAAAAAAAATGTGGAAAATCAGATTCCTAAGAGAGCTTGTTTTTAAAAATCAAGCAAGACAAACAAAAGAATAAAAAGCTGACTTAAATATTTTTCTATCAAAAGGGATTTATAAACTGATAAAGAAAATATTAAGATACAAGTTTTTTGTTCTGATTTTTTCTTTGTCTAAATAACCACTTTATACGCCATACTAAAACACAAACATAATTGAACTTACCTTGCATGAATACCTGATAAAAAAGTCTAACAAACAGAAGAAAATGAATGCCAGAAATAGGGTCTAGAAACCTGATGTACTTTTTAATTTCTTAGTGGTAGGTCAATGGCAATTAATTTGTGATGGGAATATGAATTACTATCAAAATATTCATTTTCATTGAGCCAATATTACTGTATTTGTATGTTAAAAAACTATTCAAAATCATTTGTCTATTTCTCCGCTCCATCTAAATTGATTATAAATCAAACACCAGGGGCAGTTTCCATGTTTTAACAATGTATGCCACCAAAGGATCATGAAAATACCGGTATGCTGTCACCGGAATTTGAACCCATGCAGGTTTCCCAAATTCAACATGCCTGGGTCTCTTCCCAATTCAAGGAATAAAATCCCTGACATCTCTTTAAATTCATGCAAAGAAAATAACCTAACATGCCCCTTTATCTACCTTACGGGTAATACAGTAAACCATTACCTCGAAGAATATCTAAAAGCATCAAAGTCACCATATCTGCTACTTCTCCATGGTATGACTGGACTCCGTGCACGCTTCCCTTCTCTTGATCTGGAGCGAGATCTGTGTTTTCTTGGGGAACGATCCTTTGATCTTCTTCTACTTCTCGAAGTTGACCTTCGATCCCTGCTAAGGGACCTTGAATGTCTTATTCTTGACCTTGAACGTGATCGTGACCTCTTTGACCCATCTCTAGACCTGGACCTTTTTGATTTGTCTTTTGATGTTCGTTTTGACCTGTCCTTTGACCTTTTCCTGTCTTTTGACCTTGACCTTTCTGACCTATCTTTTGACCTGGATCTTTGTGATCTTTCCTTTGACTGTCTTGACTTTTTTGGGGACCTTGACCTAAAAGCAAAAGGACCTTTTAATATTCATAGGGTCAGATAAACAATCAAGGGTTCATGGTAAGAAGACAGGGAGCCCTTTACTATTGTGCCCCTACTCAAATTCCTAATAAATAAATATAGTAAAGATGACTCTAAATGTAATGTTTTAGTCTCAACACAGTGATTTGTCTATATGAAATATTCAGCGTTGTTCAGCCTCATTTACCCATCAAGCAATTTCTCCTTTTCCCACAATATTTTCTGTCCAATCAGAAGATTATTTTTCAATTTTATTGCACATTGAGATGCCGTCTGCAAACTCTTTCAATTTGGGAGTCAAAAATTTGGTGTTTGGTAAAGGGTTAGATTCTCAACCCATTCTGTAGAAGCTATGACATTTTGTAAAAGATTTTAAAATTCTCAATCTGTGTGATAGTCAATTTAATTGAGGCACAAATTTCGTACCTTGATCTTGAGCCATGAGACGCTTTTCTTTTTTCCCTAGACTTTTCAGAACCATCAAACTCAGATTTCTCTTCTTTCACTTTTGATTTCTTCTTCTTTTTATGTTTGGACTTCTTCTTTTTGTCCCTCCTTCTAGATTTGGCCTCATCGTCTGTGTCATTGATGGATCCCGTTTCTGATACATCCTCATTAACATCTGTGTCATCACCCATTGCTACTTCTGGTTCTGTTCGAGGGGACATGTTGTCCTCAGAGTTGGAAGAGGACATAACTTCTCCTACAATTACATATAGAATTAATCACCTTACCATTCACATAGTACAATATAAACATAGATACATCAGAAACCACTTATTTAATCCTTTACCAAATTTAGAAATTTTTGACAGTCCCAAATTGAAAGTTTGCAGACGACATTTCAAAATGTGATGAAATTGAAATATAATCTTCTAATAGGGCAGAAAACATTGAGGGAAAAAGATAAATTGCTTGTTAAGAGCAATTTCTCCTTTTCCCACAAAGCTTTCCAAAGTTGTCAGGACAAAGGTTGTTATTTGGTAATGGGTTAAGAAACCACTTCTATAAAAAGAAAAATTTTGTCCTCTGAATATGAAGACATATAGAGGGCTCAGTTCAATACTATAAAGTTTAACCTTTGCTATTTTACATCGATTGTGACAGAAGCTTGAAGCTTATTGAGTTCACTCTTGGTGACTGGTTTTTGGATACTAAACCAGCACTCTTGTTGATTTTACCAATTGCTCTTACTGAACAAAGTTCACTCAAATAAGCTAGATAGTTTTTTTCCACTGAAACTGATTAGCACCCACTATTTTGCACATACTGATGCAATTCGAAATATAATGTATGAATTTTATAAATTTTATTTATCGTAAAAAGAATTGTAAGAAAATGTGGGTATCTTGATGTCTTGGTGTTGCTATGCAAATAGCTATAATTCCTCTATAAGTCATGTTTTGACAAACATTTGAATTGGACCTCATTTTACAGACCTTATATTGTCTATAAAGATAATAACTTAATTTCACCCATATACCCACTTTGGGCCATTTTTCTCAGACAGTGCCAGATATCTACTTATATTAGATGCAATGATCTGGGTACCGTTTTACTAAACAGTTTATGCTTAAGATTTGCGTAAGTCTAAAACAACAATTCCTCTTAATTCAATATTGGACGAAGCAATATTGCAAAGTGACACATCATTGGAATCGTCTCTCCGAGACGCTTCCAATGAAGTGCCACATTGCAACATAGTACTTTCATTGAAGATACTATCCATGTTTATCAATTATGACTTACGGAAACATTTTCCGTAAGTTGTTTAGTAAAACGGGCCCCAGGTCTACTTATATTAGATGCAATGATCTGGTTCTATTCTAAGCAAAATCTTACCATCCTCAAGTCTCTTCCCATTCTTATGGACAGCTCCTGACTGAATAAGTTCTGTACTAGTCAAGCTTAACTTTATACCAAAGTTTTTGAAACCAAGTAAAGATTTCTTATTATCATCAGCCTTCTTGGTTTCCACTTTGGATGGGTTGAGAGGTGCTAGTTTTGGGAAAGAATCTTCATCATTCTCATCATCTTTTCCTTGTTTTAAAGAAATAGGTGCTGGTAGTTTTGGAGCAGTAATCGAAGGCAGTGGAACAGTATCTGTTGGAGTGACTGTTGTTACAAATGTGGTTTGAAAGTCAGGTTTAGCTTTAAGGTTAGTATCACATTGCTTATTCTCCTTTATGTGAGAGTTTTTCTCTTTGCTTTGATTATCTTTTTTAACATTTATGTCTTTGGCTTGATGTTCTGGTTGTGATAATAACTCAAGGTTTGGTTCCTGGTTATCAATTAAGGACATCTGATTAAGTCCTTTGTCTTGTTTTTCTGTTAATGTTTCGAACTTTAGTTCCTGTTTTATAACAGGCATCGTGTTTTTAAGGTCTGTGTCCTGTTTTCGTGTTGAAAGTCCAATCTTTGGTTCCTGTTTCACAACAGGGCTCATATTGTTAAGTTCCGAGTCTAAGTATTTATTCATTTCTTCCACAGATGATGCAATATCAGCAGCTTTGGAATCATTATCATTCTCTGGAATGCCTGAAGTGTCCGTCTCAATTTCTTTCAATTTAGCAGCAATGAAGTCTTTAAACATATCATCAACAACACTGTCTTCAGTCTTTCCTGCTTCTCTCTGCTTTTTGAACATGTTGAACTTTTCAGCTGGTGTCAAATCTGCAACATCATCAGATTTCGACAACTGGCTTTTCTTTTCACCTTTACTGTCTTTATGCTTCTTTTCCTTCTTATCCTTATGTTTTCTGTCCCGTTTCTTTTCATAGTCTTTATCCCCTTCTGTACTAGAATCTCTATCTCTGCTGCCATCTCTGTCCCTACTCCGATCTCTCTCTCTTTCTCTGCTACGGTCCCTCTCACGCTCTTTGCTCCGCCTCTTTTCTTTGTCCTTGTCACGATGTTTCCCTTTGGATTTCTTTTTCTTTTTTCTATGGTAATCCTCATCACAGTCAGACCTTGACATTCTGACCTTTTTAGACTTGGTGTGTTTGTCTTACCTTAAAATAAAGAAAAGAAACAGGTACAGGCTTCTAAAATTGGTTTTGTAAACAATTTTGTGGGAAACAATCAAGGTATATGTACTATAACTTTTAACACATTACCAAACAGTAACGACATTTGACCAGTTATTTGACCAGTTTGTTGAAGACAACTCTGGAAAACAGTGTGGGAAAAGGAGGAAAAGCTCTTAACAATGTATGACTTGATATGTAAATTATTTAAGTGTTTATGGTTGCATATTTTCACAAAACATGCAAATTGCACCTGGAGCCCATATATGTTTACATGTAGACAAGTGTTAGGATCTGCAATGTTAAACATAGTTGTGAGTTTTATGGCTTCGAGGTGTGCCATTGGTGTTGCTCCTTTATATCAGAATAATAGCTTCATTGTTGTTTGAAAGTTGAATTTGTATGACCTGGTCTCCATTGACAGTCTTGGAGAAAGAAAAAAAAATCTTGTAGAACAAATGTTTGGATGTGTGTTTAATCAGAGGAATCTAACATTCACTCTTGAACAAGAACAGCATTCAACCAATTAATTCATCAAAGCAGCTTAACAAACTACAGTCCTTTCCAATTGAAATAAGAGCCATGTCAGCATGTTAACCCATTACCAAACGCCAAGTTTTCGACCGTCCAAAATTGAAAGAGTTAGCAGACGGCATTCAGTGGTTTTTTATATGAAATATTTGGTGTTATTTGGCCCCATTCACCAATTTCTAGAGTATACATTTTTCGCGAAAATATTTGAAAAAAAACCCTCCTGGAATTGTTTTTCAATTTAATCAAGAAATGTGAACTTCGAACATTATTTTCTAATAACTTGCTTTAAGCATAGAAAGGTCCCCTTTATACAAGCGAATTTTCCCACTTCATGCGACCTAACCCCTTTTCCCCAAAAACTGAAGAGAACTACTGGCATTTCAAACTGTGATGAAATTGGAAAATAATCTTCAGATAGTGCAGAACACAGTTGATCTTTGATACAGTGGTCACGAAAATACATGAGGGCGAATAATGAGTTGTAGTTAAGATGCCTCCCAGTCCTTCGTAGTTGATTCTCTCGTACATAGAAATGTATATACAAAAGCCATCATAAAAATGAGTCACGATATTTTATAAAGAAATAATTGACGCCGCTGTGTGTATTACCCAAAAGAATGATTTCGCTTGAAGTTGCGACGTGCGTTTAAGTTTGGTCAGTGTTGTCGTTCGTTTGTCGCACTAACTAAATCCCGAAAAGGAAATTATTTTAGCGAAAATGACTTTTCCCTACGGCAATAAATTTTTGTTGAAAGTATTTTTTGAATTAGACCTTTTAACCCATTACAAAACAATCACGACATTTAACTACTTTGTTGCAGACAACCATGGAAAACATTGTGAGGAAAGAAGGAATTGCTCCAAACGAGCAATTTCTCCTTTTCCCACAAAGTTTTCTACCACATCAGAAGATTACTTTTCAAATTTATCACATTTTAAAATGTCGCCCGCAAACTCTTTCAATTTGGGAAAGTCGAAAATTTGGCGTTTTGTAACGGGTTAAGTTGGTATTGGATTATTCCTTAACCTAATACACCCTCGCGCCATTTTTGAGGAAGATTGGCCGAAAAACATTGATTTTATTACCATTTGTTGTTTTCAGTCGCATTAGTTTCAGGTGAAAGTCATTTTCATTGAAAGACTAAATATATAAAACAACTCGTGACGAGCAATCTTTCTTTTTCCA